>PJEM01000848.1:0-388493 GCA_004023845.1 Helogale parvula
TTCGCTTAGCATGACACCCTCAAGGTCCATCCACTTTCCTACAAATGGCCATATTTCATTCTTTCTCATTGCCATATAGTACTCCATTGTATATATATACCACATCTTCTTGATCCTACACTGTTGGTGGCAATGTAAACTGGTGCAGCCGCTCTGGAAAACAGTGTGGAGGTTCCTCAAAAAACGATCGATAGAACTCCCCTATGACCCAGCAATAGCACTGCTAGGGATTTACCCAAGGGATAAAGAAGTGCTGAGGCATAGGAGCACATGTACCCCAATGTTCATAGCGGCACTTTCTACAATAGTCAAATCATGAAAAGAACCTAAATGTCCATCAACTGATGAATGGATCAAGAAGATGTGGTATATATATATATAAATAATTTCAAATCCTTTTATTCATTTAGTCCATTACAAAAAAAAAAGTCTTATTTCTCTGAGACACAGAAAGCGTTATGACATAGCAGAGCCAGCAAAGTTAGTACCTGTAGGGTGGGAGGGGACTCTGGGGTGTGGCCTCAGCTTGTCAATGCAGAGCTTGCTTCAGACCCTCTGTCCTCCTCTCTCTGCCCTTCCCCTGCTTTAATTCCTACTTTATAATTTAATTGTAAGTTTTAAATGAAATAACCTATGCAGAAGACTCAGCATCAATAACATTATCATTTACACCTCCCTGGTCATCATAATAATACCATATTTTTGTGTCCTGGGGCAGATCTCATTAGGAAGGGAATGTTAGAATAATCTGAGAGGTGAATATTTATAGTAAATGTACATACACTTATGCACACTTTTCTCCTGGAATTTCTCATCCTTCAGGGAAGAGAGTTTGAATTTCATGTCATTAATATAGAGGTTACTCTGAGAACAAGAATTCTGTCTTCTTTAAGTTCCTCACTCACCAGACTTTAGTATGACATTTCATAGCATGCTGCAAACACTTTGTTTCTCTGTCACTTAAACTTGAACAACAATAATATAAGATAAACCCCAAAATGTATGTGGGACATAATTTGCATTGTACAGTGAGAAAACTAAAACCCATCAGGACTTGGTGCCCTTCCTATGGCCATTTTATTAGTCAGGCAATGCCAGACCTGAGTCTCAAACCCAGATCTTCTGACCTCAGGACGCTTGAGCCCTGCTTTCTTTTTAATTCTCAAAAGAATGCAATAATACCATGACAAGAGGAAAAATCCAGACCATTTTTGAGCAGCTCTTGTGTGCCAGGAACTTTTCTATGGGCCTTATTGGTAATATTTTATATTTAATCCAGAAATATATGAATCTTGAGAGGTAACAAGAGGCCAGATGATACAGCTCAGCTTTGGCAGATTTTTAGAATTGGACGCAGAGAAGTTAACCTGACAATCCATGCTGTTTTCATCACAGCTTAGGAACCATATGAGAAAGGGGCAAAGAAGAGGCTGTGGGTCAAAAGAATCTACAAGGGGCTCATTTTTATTCTGGTTTATCCTCAAGCTTAAACTGTGGTTGCACGATATTAAAATGGCACGGGTGTCCTGCCCACCACCTTTGAGTTTGCCATGAGAGGATTTTTACCTGCAGCCAGAGACTGTTTGTAAGATGTGTGCACGGGAGGGCACATGGCTAGGAAGAAGTCATATTTTTAGCTTGGTTTTCTACCTCTGGGGAACAGTTGTCTGCAGCTGCATGACTTAATCATGTTTGATTACCGACCTTGGTCACTTCTTTATGCACTGCCACCACTGGTTCCCATAGTATTAATGACTTTAACCTTAAAAGAATTCTGTTGGACATTTCCCCACTCTTTTTTATTATTGACTCACTGAAATCCTCTATAAAAATATATATACTGTGCCTGAGGAAACCATGCACACTCTTTGAAATTATGCTCAGTTGGAGCTCACCGAGTCTGGAAGAAAATGGTCTTCATGTGAAGTTAGAGAGGAGAAGTTGACCTCTTCTGTGTGCACCTGTTTTGGACATGACCCAAGAACTGCAAAGGGTTAGACAGAGGTAGAGCCGAGGCTCACTGGAACCACCGTGGCTGAGAGGGACAACATGGCCCATGTTCTGGGTAGAAGAGTGTCTGATCCCCCATCCCCTGAGAATCAGCTCCTTTTCCACCACATTGCAGGATGAGGTTCTACTTTTGACCTTGTGGGGTGACATGCGGTTGGTAAGTGTGTTAGTCTGCTCCATAGCAGAGCACCACAGACCAGAGCTGACTTAAACAAGAGGCATCTTCCAGTTCTGGAGGCTGGAGGTCATGATCAAGGTCCCTGCACATTTGATTTTTGGTGAGATCTCTCTTTCTGCCTTATAGACTCCACCTTCTCACTGTGTCCTGGTGTGTCCTTTCCTCTGTGTCCTCTTGGAGGGAGCTCTGGTCTCTCCTCCTCTTCATATACATCAATCCAGTTAAGATTATTAGGTCTCTATCCTCATCACCTCAATTAACCTTAATTACCTCCCCAAAGGCCCTATCTCCAAATATAGTCAGTCAACCTGAGGGGTAAGATTTCAACATATGTCTTTGGGAGTGTACAACTCAGTCCATAGCAATGAATAATAGCTATTGTTATATATGGAGCACTGATTATAAGGCAGGCACCATAGTAGGAAATTTTACACTGTTTATTCAACATTCATAAAGTCTTTATAACATTTATATATATATATATATGTATATATATATTTGAGTATGAGTTTATAGCTTCATTTTAAAGGTAAGGAACACAATAAAATAGGTTGAAACTCACACTGATAATAAGTCAGTGAAGATTCAGGCTTTGACCTCAAATGTGTTTGCCTCCAAACCCACTCCATGTCATAATTATAATCCTTCTCACTTTCTTTATCTCTCTCATTTCTTCCTAGCTTGCGGCAGCAACAGTTGTATCCAAGAGGCTCTCCATCTCATAATGGGGCTGAATTGACACTATCAACATGGTGCTGTTTCCTATATGTTTTGTCACCTAACCAAATCATGGCTACTTCCTTTGCCATCCTGCCCGTCCTCCCTCATCCTTCTTCCTGTTTGAAACCCATTTGGATATTGTTACCATGAGTTGGAGCAAAGGTAGAGTGGTAATGAAAGATGAATAATAAGTTTCAATGAAGGTAAGTTTTCTCCACATGCATAAAAATAGAGAAGGCTGATTTCTGTATACCTTAAAGAATTGCACTTAGATGCATGTGTGAGTATGTGTATGTGTGGGTAAAGTGGGGGAGGTGGGGAGAAAGGAAGGAAGACAGAGAGAGAGAGAGAGAGAGAGAGAGAGAGAGAGAGAGAGAGAGACATTGAAACTCAGCCAGGGCTTACTAAAGCCACTAAAAGCAAGGCAAACTGCTGAATAAGGGCATTCATTTTTCTTTCTGCACTTTGAACAAACGGTAATTGTTGGGTTAGCTAACAAGTTGTGCTTAATTACAGGCCATTAGGCACCATTAATAAAGGAAACTGATTCCACAAGAATCCGAATTTCACTTCTTACATTTTGTTCTTTAGAAAGATCTGTTCAAAAAAAGATCCACGTCTCTGCCTCCAATCTTGAGGTCTCACTCTGTCCACTTAGCTCAGCTGTCCCCTACTCTGCTCATCCTTTCCTTCAGGTGTCTCCTGCCCTGCTGCCTTGAGGGACAGAGGCAATCCTCCCTGCCCTGGGCTTTCAAGGGGCAGGTGCTTATGTTGACCTGCATCCAAATAGCCTGTCTATTTGTCAACATGCAGAGGAATGCTTTTTTTCCCCTCAAATTCTACTTTCTAGTGAAATCATAATAATAATTACTCTTTCTTTCAGTTGTTGGATCTCTTATTTAGGAGTACACATCCTTGTATTTACTAAAACCTTTTGACTGAATCATCTCAACAGATCCACTAGTTTCCCTCATTATTGCCTTTTGGGCTACACATACCCCCAATGCAATCCCAATCTCTGTGCTCCCAAGAATTAGGAGAGGAAAGGAACCAAGCCGGCTCATTCATTCAGTACTAGTTTCTCCTACTGGGGCATTAGCACTGGAAGTTTGCTTCCTTTGAGGAATGGAAGGTCTCCCTTTCAGTCAAAAGACATCTGCGCATCTGTTCTCAGGTGGATTTCTCATGCTCAGGAGCTACGGACTAAACTCCTAAGTCAACCCAGGCACAAGTGAAAATCTCTCAGGCTGACCAAACATCAAGTCAGTTTTTTCCAACTAGTGCAATGTGCATGCCCCACATAACATTCTTGAATAGATACTGAAAATCTCTCAGCAACATTGCAAGGTTAAAACACATGATCAGTTACCCTTTGAGCACAGTATGACCTTTCTAACACTCAACTTCCCTATGTTCCTTAATGCTGTCTGGCTCTGTATGGTCACAAGAAAATGGTTAATATGACACGGAGGGCCTCTCATGACTTGGACTCCTTCCACCTCAGCAAACTCCATTCTGGAACTTAGATTTTACCATGTAGGGAGGTGATAACACTTGTGTCAGGCAATCCACTGAGTTTCTGGTTAGAGACAAAATTTCTGCTGTAACTGGGACTCAGTTTTCCCTCACTGGCTTTTCCATAGATATGCTGGTTTATCAGTGAAAGTTTGTATATGGTTGGAGGGTACAAAACAAGCCCGGTGTCAAAACAGTAGCAGAACATCAAAGAAATCTGCAAATATATGGAGACTTACCCTATAAGGGTAAACCAAATGGTAGAGTTTGGGAAATTCTGGGTCCTTAATACAGCAATGTCAAGGTCATCTTGGCCCTTCCTACCTCATTTTTCTTGTTCACAAACTATCGGCTTTGAAGACTGGTGTGAGAAATGACATCTGCTTCCAACACGTGTGTGGGTGTGAAGCCTCTCAGATATGAACAGAACTGCTCTACATAAAAAGGAAATCGGTTTTAATAGGTTAAGGGGTATGTGATTATCAATCATTGCAATAATGGACAAAAGTCCTTTTCAGTTTTGTAGGTAGCTCAGTTGCTCAATATGCCCATGATAAATACTAATTAAATTAATGAATATACGTTATCAGATACCTTGACTAAGAATCCTTAATATTTCTAACTGTAAGAATAACCATGTCATCTCAATATTTAAAAATCACCTTCCACAATGTGCCATCTGATGTTCACAGCACCGGGGGATTACCCATCATTCTCTCCATCATTACATGATGTAGAAACCATGTACCAGACACCGTCTTCACTTGGTGCTCATCACAGCCTCGAGGGATATGCTAGCACTGTCTTTATTCATTATTTATTCAGCAGCTAAAGGAAAACAGCATTAGATGGGTTAAATAAATCACCTAAAGTTACGGAGTTACTGAGACAATGCTTTGACTAGTGCTGTCTTATCACAGAGGCTATGTTCTCAGCTTACTGGGGAAGAGAGGTTGAGTCGTGGAGGTAATTAAGTGACTTGTTCAGGATCAAGAACTTCTATGGTAGGACCCGATGTACATCGTAGCAACACAGTGGAAACCCATACATGTCCGCTTGAATAGCTTTCTTATACCCAAGCCCTGACTGATGTCAGCTATACTCATGTAAGTGCCAGTTAACTTTGATCCAAACAAGCAAAGGATAGGTCCAAATTAATTGTTTTACTAACAATAGATTTGGGCTGGGCGGCCAATTATATCACAGTTTCCTTTGATGTCATAGAAATGGGTTCTGGTTCAATTTCTCTGATAGGACATGCATCTTTGAAGCTCTTTGTGCTGAATTTAATGAGTCTGATTGTCATCTTGCAGAAGAAAGTGCAGGAGAGTCTCTGCTGTCGGGGTGGATGGAATCACTCATCGATCGAGTCATCACACTCATCAAACAGGAGAACCAGGGCAGGATGTAAAATCAATCTGGCCATCTATTTATAGATGAGGCAATGTCTTTGTCATGGTGATCAGACCAGCAAATGCAAGGCAATGTCTGCTCTACATGACATACACAAATTAAAAATCATGTCCTAACAGCACAGAAAAGGAAATCCTGTTTTTATTTAATAATATTGTATGAATACGGGCTTTTCTTGCTCCTGTTCTTATCACATTTATACTCCTCCTTCTATTTCTGTTTCTCTCCTTCTCTCTCCCCTTCCTGTGCCTCTCATCCTTCTTCCTTCTTTCTCATTCAACAAAAATTTTTTGACGTTCCATATGTGTTGGGCACTGTACAAAATGCTGTGGAAACTTTGGAGAACATCTTCCATGAACCCTCCTTCAAGCCATTTGTAAGGAAGAGCACTTGTAATTCAAAATCAAACACTGTTTTTTCTTTTTTTTTAAGTGTTTATTTATTTTTGAGAGAGAGGGAGACACAGAACATAAGCAGCAGAGGGGCAGAAAGAGAGGGAGACAAAAATTCCAAAGCAGGCTCCAGGCTCTGAGCTTTCAGCACAGAGCCCAACACAGGGCTCAAGCTCAGGATCATGACCTTGACCCAAAGTCATATGTTTGACCAACTAAGACACCCAGATGCCTCAAACACCTATTTTTAATAATTTCTAGCACTTACGTGTTTTCTGTATGACCCTGTATCAGTCACTTGTTATTTCTTTTTTTTTAATAGTTTATTGTCAAGTTGGTTTCCATATAACACCCAGTGCTTCTCCCCACAAGTGCTCTCCACCATGACCATCACCCCCTCCCTCCCTCCTTCTCCTCCTTCAGTCCATGGTTCGTTTTCAGTATTCAGTAGTCTCCCTTGATCTGTGTCCCCCACTCTCCCCCGCTATTTCTATACCCCAGCCCCCTACCTGTAGATTAAAGCGATGCTGCCTATATCACAGATAGTTTTGGGTGGCTAACAGAAAAAGAAATAAACTTAATGATGATAACAAAAAGCCTAGTTGGACAACCTTGAACCACATAAACTTTCGAAGTCTCAAGACATAAAATGAGTATACTCATAGTATTCATATCATAAGATTGATGTGATGACTAAGGTTATATACACAAAATACTTAACACAGGGAGGACCTGGCTTAAAACCTAGATCCCGAGGACCTTGGTAAAATTTGGGAACATAAAACGTGGGAATGTACCTTATGAATGATAAGGTGCTACCTTCTTCCCTCCCTCCCCTGTCCTCCCAACTCTTTCTTTGATTTCAGAGTCTTGTGTTATAATTCATCTCCTAAAAAGTACAATTCTGCTTCCACATGGGATGAAGAAAGCTGCAAAGAATGTACCTCTGACAGTGTAGCTGATTTGATCACATTAAGTCACCGGTTTCTTGAGCCCATCAGAGAGCTGATGTAGCAAGGCAGCCGTGCAGCCTGAATTCTAAATAGGGTCCATCCCTCCCAAGGAGAAACTCAGAATCTCTCACCTGTGGCAGAACACAAGCGCTGTAAGTGGCTGCCATATAGGCGAGTAATAAGAAAACGATTTGAATTGTAACAAATTATTAAAGGCCGAGTGTGTTCTAGTTTCAGAATAACTACCAACCCCAGACTCAAGGGAAATTTGTATTCACATGCAAGTTCTCTGCTTTGGCCTCAACCTGGTGTTCACTGGAAAGACTTTGGGGCAGTGTGAATTGGAAGGAGCCCCTCAGTTACATAGACATTCAGAAGGTGATTGACAACTGTGATTTCCACTCAGGAAACACCACCCACTTTCCTAGACCCCAATGCCTTAAGCCACTAGGAAGAGAGGCAGTGGAGTTCATCACGCCTGGGGTAAAAGCAAGGACATATTGCAGCTGGGAAAGGATAGAAAAAAAAATAAAATTCTTTATCCCCAGGGGAGAAGAAGTAAATTATTTTGAGCCCAGAATCTGATACCAATATGAAGCAGAGATTTCCTACTGCAGAAGGAAAGGTGGGAAATTCCAACCGAAAATCAACTACAGATATAAGACAAAATTTGACCATCATGGAGAGGAGGGGCAGGAATACTGAGAAAGTCACAGCCAGATGATTTACAACCTTGATTTTTGCCTTCTCGCCTCCAGAGATTTAGGAGAAAATAGATTTATCTCGTTTAAGCCATCACCTTGTGGCTCAAGACAAAACTAAACTAAAACACATTCCTCATTCAGGGTTGGTAGATGCATCCTGAGATAATAACCATAATCTTGCTTCCAGATTTTCCTTGAGAATTTGAATTTAAATGTACCTTGTAAGTGTAGACGTATTTGTAAGACTTGGTCCGTATCAACTTGCACTAAGTCAGTACTAAATTATACACCTAACAGATCCTACATGAGAATGTTCTCTCGTCCTATGGGATACTTCCTTTCCCATCCTCTCCTCCTCCCCATCCCCTTTCTTCTCTCTTCCTCTCTCTCTTTCCTACCTTGATGAAATATTTTAAAGCTTATTTATTTATTTTGAGAGAGAGAGGGAGGGAGTGGGGGAGAGGCAGAGAGAGAAGGAGAGAAGGAGAGACAATTCCAATCAGGCTCAGAGGTGACAACATGAAACCCAACACAAGGTTTGAACTCACAAACTGTGAGATCATGACCTGAGGTGAAATTAAGAGTTGGCACTTACCTGATTGACCCACCCAGGTGCCCCTCTACTTTGATGAAATTTTTTAAAAATTATATTATGTAACCTATATTTTATGACCTTCTCTCTCATTAATCTGCTCAGGTTGCTAGCAAAATATATCATAGACTAGGTGGCTTAAAGAACAAATATTTATTTCTCACAGTTCTGAAGGCTGGGAAGTCCAAGATCAGAGTGTTTCTTACTGAGGTGGGCTCTCTTTCAGGCTTACAGACAGCTTCTTTCTCTTCCTTACCTCATACAGCACACCTCATACATTCTGCTCTCTCTTCCTCTTTTTAGAAGGACACTAAGACCATCATGAAGGCCTCTTACACATGACCTCATCTAAACTCAATTGTCTTTCAAGTAAGTACATTTTTTATTGTTTATTTTTAAGAGACAGAAAGACAGAGGGTGAACAGGGGAAAGGCAGAGAGAGTGGGAGACACAGAATCAGAAGCAGGCTCCAGGCTCTGAACTGTCAGCACAGAGCCCAATGCAGGGCTCAAACTCACAAACCATGAGATCATGACCTGAGTTGGAAGCTTAACCAACTGAGCCACGCTCCCCAAGCAAATACTTATAATATTTATAAATATTTGTAAATCAATGAAAAGACCGCTTGGCCATATGGGACGTATTGTATAAGTGCTTAATAACACCTACCTACCTACCTTCCTACTTACCTATATAGTTACGTACCATAAGGAAACCGAAATCGGATTCTCCATCAGAAGACGACTTGGCAGGAATGCAGTTGCTATCCCAATTCTAAGGCACAGATTCACCCACATTTTCTTGAATTGCAAAGACAGCTTCAGATCACCACATCACAGCATTTCATCAACAGAGCCTAACGCATTATTGGGTGCTGCCTGTGAATAAACATAACTGTACTCCTGATCAGGAATTTTTTTTCTTGCAGTCTGTTGAGAATTATTCTTGCCTCCGGAGTTCAGTTTGGGAGCTTCCAGAATGTAAAAAGAAGTCAGGGAAGAAGGACTTCAGGAGAAGTGAGGCTTGTTATGACATGAATAAGGCACAGGATAAAGGACTCTTCAGGCACTTAATATCCACAGCCATACTTGAGCAGCCTTGCCATTTGTCTAGAAATAACTGGCAGGTCCAAAGACTAAGGGATTATTTTTAATGTTGCAAGTGATAAAAGCAAGACTCCTAAGGATTCAGAGGAGAGAAATAGCCTTGTGGAATGTCAGAGGAAAGAGCTCTCCAGTGATAAAAAAGAGTGAATAATTTAAGACTTTCCAGGGTTGAACGTGATTATTGGAGCCTTATTGTGTTTCCCTAGGCCTTTGTTTTGAAATCTGGTTTCTCTCTAAGTTCAGCCATCGCTCTGTCTGACACAGTCTACATCTGTCTCCCTCCCTCTCGCTAGATCGGAACAGTGTGGAATGAGCACTGACTGCAAAGGAGGTTCTCATGGGAAACCTTGTTTTATTTTGGGTGTTTTCATTGATGGCCAAAGAGTGACACATGTTAAGAGAAAGTACATGTGTTTTAAAAGTTCTTTTCACTCTAACTTTCTAGGAGTCTTACTTCTATTTGTCTCTACTTGAACCCTCTTTATTTTGAGACGTGTCACCTCAGATGCTATCATGCCTGGATTACTGAACTGGGTTCATTACTGACCTACTTGTTCTCAAGCTCATACTCAGCCAGTCCAGACTACCCTCCACTGAACTAGATGAAGCTTTCTACTGGGTCACTTTGGTTCCCTCCCAAGGCTCTGGCAGCAGCCACTACCCACAGAAAACATCCCATTGACTTCTTAAGCTTCAACTGCCACGTATGTGCTGAGGACTCTAGAATCTTCACTCCTTTGCTAAAGGGCCAAACCCACGCATAAAATTGCATATGGTAAACATACCCATTTTGGTTGTCCACAAGGTTCTCAAACTCAAAATTTCCAAAACTGAACTCCTTATACCCACTTCCTTCCCATGAAAAATAGCTCCTTCTATTTCTTTGATTATAATCCATGTAGTCACTCATCCAAAAACCCATGGAGATCCACTCTTGTATACCAACTCTCACCAAATCTTAGTATGCTGAGCTCTATCCAAGTTACTTCTTTTTTTAAGGTTTTTATTTATTTTTGAGAGAGCAGGAGAGATGGGGGGGTGGGGGGTGGGGACCGAAGATTTGAGGCGAGATCTGCGCTGACAGCAGAAAGTCCGATGCAAGACTCAAATGCACAAACCACGAAATCGGGACCTGAGCCAAAGTTGGACACTTCACTAACTGAGTCACCCAGACATCCCTGTTAATGTCACGTCCTAAATACCTGTCAAATCTGCCACCTCCTCACAATCTCAAACACACATCCTGTCCTGGCATAACTTTGTAAAACCCCCTACTTTGTCTTATCAGCTCTTGTCACCTGCTGTTAAATTACTCCACTCTATCTTTACTCTGACAATGGGTAGAAGGCAAAAACACAAGCTGTTCTCATGTTGACTTCCACTAGAAATTATGTAACTCTCGGTAGTATGGTTTTTAGCTAAGGTGGCTCCTAACTTCCAATATGGTGGGGTAAGTTTCTAGAAGATCAACATACATGGGAAAAAATACACCAAACAACTTCTAGAAGACTCTGGATAGAGACCAAAATGAGAACGATTTTATAGGGGGGTTGAAATTTTGAATAAGGGAATAATAGAAACTAAGTTCCACATCTTTGCAATTTTTGCCACAGGGTAATCAGGTGTACCATGGCATGGGGCGGCCAGATCTGCACTAGAAACCCCACTGCCTTCATGGAAGGGTGAGACACCAGAACTTGGGTAATCACATCCACCAGGAGGTGAGCGGGAATCCTGGAAAAGAGAGCGTGATGGGAAGCCCCAGATTCTGGGTGCAAACTCTGCACAATTCTGGCTGATTCTTGGAGGAAACCCAAAGCAACCTCCCTAAAAGGTCCAAAAAGTGAGTATGATTTCACCACACCCACAAATGAGACAGGATTTCAGTTTGAGTGAGCCAAGCGATTGGCAGCTAAAACAAAGGCATCACATTCTTAAAAGGAATATAATACCTCTAGAGTTTTATCAGCAAACATTCAGAGCACACAGGATGCAATCTAAAATTGCATGACATAGGAAGAACCAGGAAAATGAGACCATTATTAAGGGAAGGAATAGTCACCAGAGACAAAGACTTAAGATTATATAGATGTTGAAATCTGTAGGCGGAGCACTAAAGCAGCTGCTGCAAATATGCTCAATGAGGTTAAAGAGAGTAAGTCCATCTTAAATGAAAACCAGGGTATCTCATCATAGAAGTAAAAGATTCAAAATAGAACTAAAAGGGAATCTTAAAATTCAAAGATACAATATATGAAATTTAAAAAAACATAAAACAAGGGATCAGTTTAATAAATTGTGATTTGTGATCATAGAGGATAGCCCAATAAACCTGAAGATAGATCAATAGGAATTAGGCGATCTGATAGAATAAACGAAGGAAGGAAGGAAGGGAGGGAGGGAGGAAAGGAAGGAGAATGAATGACCCTCAGCTCAGGAACCTGTGGTATAATATCAAAAAGTTCAACCCACGTGTGATTAAAAGCCCAGTCCTGAAAAAAAGTAATGGTCAAAAATTCCCCCAATTTAGTGAACGATATAAATTTTCATATTCTATAAGCTCAATAAATCCCCAAAAGAAGAAATGTGAAGAAAGTTATGACAAGCTACACCATCACCAAAGATAAATACCTTAAAAGCAGCTGGAGAAGAACTACATGTTACACAGTTTGTTATGAAGTTCAACTTGAACTGACCATGTGGCTTTGTCATTCCACACCTAGATATCTACCAAAAGGAAATGTATGTACAAGAACTTACATATAAATATTAATATTAGATTTATTAAAAACAGTAAAAACCTTGAAACAATTCTAATACCCATTGACAGGTGACCAAGTTAACAAAATGTGATACCTCCAAAGAATGGAATACTACTCAGTAATAAAATAAGGATGAGTCTTGAAATAGTTGAGTAAAGGAATCTAGACACAAAAAGTACATTCTGGATGGTTCTATTACAGAAAGAATATTTGTCCCATAGGGGCATAAAGTAGATTAGTGGCTTCCTGGAGTTGGGAGACAAAAGGGTGTGCAAGGAAACTTTCAGGGTGATGAAAGATTCTGCTTCTCAGTGGTGACACCCGTGGGCACACATCTCTCAGATGCCAAAGTGCTCATATGTTGGATGCACTATGTAGATTATACCTCAGTAAATTATTAAAATACGTTACCTAAAGAAATTGAAGATTAACTGCTGAAGAAATGTATACAAAGCCCTGCTGCT
This sequence comes from Helogale parvula, assembly GCA_004023845.1. Lineage (NCBI taxonomy): Eukaryota > Metazoa > Chordata > Mammalia > Carnivora > Herpestidae > Helogale > Helogale parvula. The sequence goes on from PJEM01000848.1 coordinate 12,810, forward strand.
CTTCGATATCTTTTGATACTGGTCTATCAGCTGTTGAGAAGTCTAAATCAGAGCATGGATTATGGAGAGCAGCCTACTGTCATATTTAGTAATCTGTGGCTGTCTTCCCATGGCCACAAGTGATTCAAATAAGTTGTTAGCGTTTCAGTGTGAAGAGGTTTAAGTCAAACCTCACTCTAAAAATGAAAAAGAAATCGGTTTCTAATTGAACAGGGAAATGGGTAAATGAATGGTCCTATCAGAATACTAAAATATCCTCTACAGATTTTATAACATTTTTATCTTTAAAAATCAATTTTTGGGGCACTTGGGTGGCTCAGTCAGTCGAGCCTCTGGCTTTGGCTCAGGTCATGATCTCACAGTTCATGGGTTCAAGCCCCGTGTCAGGCTCTGGGCTGACAGTTAGCTCAGAGTCTGGAGCCGGTCTTCAGATTCTGTGTCTCCCTCTCTCTCTGACCCTCCCCTGCTCATGTTGTCTCTCTCTCTTTCAAAAATAAATAAAACATTAAAAAATTAAGAATCAGTTCTTAGTCTTATGACATATATTATAATTGTTGCTATCTTAAAATCAATAAATCATGACACATAAAAGTGTTGTATCAACCACTTGGCATATAACAGGTGTTTGATGACTTAAAATTTTTTAAAGTAAACTTTTAATGTTTGGGAAAGGAGAAATAAAGCAGGTTTGCTAATTATACATTAGTCCACCAAAAAATATAATTCACCAGAAAAGCCTCTATCCTAAATTGTCTGTCAAATCAATTTTACTCAACTACATTCTATGGTAATGCAGGGTCACTTTTTCCAAACAAGAACTAACTAGCCATGGAATTTGGAATAACTCATGTCCTTCTGAGCAAGTTTCTCTGTCTGAAGCTTCAGGATTACTCACTTTAATCTTGCTCCACATTTGGTCCTGAGATGGATGGAAGGTTAGAATGTCATTAAAGGTGGCTTGAAATTGACCATATCGCCCTTTCAAACAGAGAAGTAGAGCCAAAGGGGATTAAAATGGTCCTGTTGGCATAGTGATCAAACAATGGTTTATTTACCCTTTCTTGATTAACCTAAATCAATGGCAATCCTCTCCAGAGTTTCTAATTCAAATGGAATAATCAACCTATTATATAAAAAATAAACTTGATAGAATTCTATTTGTAAGCAAAGAGCCTCAGTGCTTTAAGGAACAATGTTTTTAGATATTAAAATAGCTCATAGACACCCTCACACCCATACTGGATGCCATTATCATTTCCCAATCAAGAAACAGCCAGGACTCAGGGCACCAGGGTGGCTCAGTTGTTAAGCATCTGACTTTGGCTCAGGTCATGATCTCACAGTTGAGGGTTTGAGTCCCACATCTGGTGAGCATAAGCCCCACTTTGTGTGAGCTCCAGCCCTGATTTGGGGAAAAACAGGAGCCCAGGATAAGAGCCCTACTTCTCTCTCTCTCTCTCTCCCTCATTCTCGCTCTCACTCACTCTCTCTCTCTCTCTCTCTTTCTGCCACTTGTTCATTTGCACCCTCTCTCTAGAGGAAAAAAGAAAAAAGAAAAAAAAAATCTCAGGGCTACTCTCCTTGGAGATATCGCTGTTTCCAGGTCTAAGCCAGAAAAACTGCCAGAAAAAAAAAAAAAAAGAAGAAGAAGTCCTTGAAGCTCACTAGGGTCACAACAAATGACTAAGTAGCCAGCTCTAGGAAATGCCCACTGTCCAAATTTTGGATATAAGAAGAGAGAGAGAAAGAAAGAGAGGAACTAACTGATTTTAAAACTTTGAATAAGTAAAAAAACGTGAGTTCATAGTTATATTGCAAAAAAAGATGAAAAAAAAGGGCAAAGGAATCATTCTTTTTCAAAATAATGCTAGTTAATAAATATAGAAAGAATGATGAATTTTATTAAAAAATCTTGCAATCCTTGGTATACAATAATTGATTCAAGCAAGAACAATCAATATATGTAGAAAGCATTAGGTCATGTCTGCTTAGGAACCAGGACCTTTGCGGGGTGCAAAATGTCACCGCATGCATTGCTAAATAGTTATAAGGGCAAAATAAACTTTAACAATGGAGAAATCTAATGATTGCCTCCTTAAAAAATTTTAGAATATAGTATTGGCAACATCACACAGCTGACATTACATCTTTCTTGATGTGACACCATAGGAAATAGAGCATTACCTATGTATTTTTCATACCAAAACAAGTTTAATCTGAGTCTAATCAAGATTTAGATCTGAATTCCTATTCTAAGACACTTTGAAGACATAATCAGACAAACCCAGAACGTAGGAATTCTAGGAAAGTCAATGCCATGAAAAGTAACTATGCAGGAATTGTTTTTAGACCTGTTGAATAAAACTTCTAGCAATAATGAAACTGTTCTTGGCTATCCAATGGGGTAGCCATTAGCCACAGGTGCCTATTAAACACTTGAAATGTGGCTAATGCTACAGAAAAACTGTGCTGAACGGTGTAGTTCTAGCTAAAAGAGATTGAAATGGCATAAGAACGAAATAAAAGGCCATACTGGGATTGAATTCTTCTTTAAAGAAATAAAAACTATAAAATACATTTTGGTGCAATTGCTAGAATGTTAATACAGACAGGATACTAGATGGTATCATGAAATTATGGTTCATTTTTTTTAAGGCTGCTAATCGTATTGTAGTTATGAAAGAGATTGTCCTTGATACAGAAGAGATGGATGTTAAAACATGTAGGGTTTAAATACATGACATCTGGGTCTTCTTCAAATAGTGCAGCAAAAATGCAGGTAGGGCAAGGCAAGAGAGAATGAGGGAATTAGGAAGTAATTATGGCAAAATGTTAACAAATATTAAGGGTCATGTATGCAGGTATTCATTATAATGTTCTCCCAAATTTTATATATTTAAGAAGTTTTAGCAGAGGCTGGGGGAAAAACAGCTCACAAAGTCCTGTATTTCCCTCTCTCTGACCCTCCCCTGCTTATGCTGTCTCTCTCTCTCTCTCAAAAATAAATAAAAAGCATTAGAAAAAAATTTTAAAAAAAGAAACAGTAAAAAAAATTTTAATTACACAGAGGTAAATACTTTAGTATTTTAATTCAGTCTTAAATTGTTATATTTATAAATTTTATTTATCATTCACAGAAAATCCAATGTAATTAATATAAGTCATGTAGTTTCTGAAACATAATGACTCAGAAATTGTGGTATTCGTTAGAGTCGATCACAGGTTTTCTAGTTTGAGTTGGGCCCTCTTAAAGTTCAGTGTGGTCACACCAGTCAGGTCCTCCAGAGAAAGAGAATACATGTGTGTATATTATTCATATATATTATATGTACATGGAGTTCCAGGCAATTTATTGAAATAAATATATATAAATTTATCACAATTTCTACTTATTTGTAGAAATTGGCTTACATTGCTGTGAAGGCAGGAAAGTCCAAAGTTTGCAAGGCAGAGCTGTAGGCTGGAATCAACAAGGCAGGAACTGATGCTATAGTCTTGGGGCAGAATTTCTTCTTTGGGAACTTTCTGTTTTGTTCTTTACATATATCTGTGTGTGTGTGTGTGTGTGTGTGTGTGTGTGTGTGTGTATGTGTGTATATATATATATGAAAGAGAGAAAGTGTGCAAGCAGGGGAGAGGGCGGGGGTGGGGGTGGGGAGAGAGAGACAGACAGACAGACAGAATCTTAAGCAGGTTCCACAATCAGTGTGGAGCCCAATGTGGGGCTCGATCTCACAACCGTGGGATCGTGATCTGAGCCCAAATCAGGAGTCAGCCTCTCAACAGTCTGAGCCACCAGGTGATATCTCTGTTCTTAAGTGATTTCACTGATCTAAAGAGGCCCATCTGGATTACCAAGAATAGCCTCTTTGACTTAAAGACAACTAATTGCAGATGTGGCTGACAAAATGCTTCCCAGCAACACTTGGATTAGTGTTTCATTGAGTAACGAACGGTATTATACGGTAGCCATGGTGACACACATGGTTCATCGGACAAGTGAAATTCCTTGCTAATGAAGTAATGGTGGAATTCATGTTTGTCACTTCTGAAAGGCAGACCTGAAAATGTGCACAATGTCTTCTTCCATGCTCAAACAGCCTATCTGTCAGCCCAGGTACCTGAGTAACCACTTGGAACAGAGTCCCTGCCCTCACTCCTTTTAGGTGGAGTGAGTGAAAAACCTGCTTCACCGACACTCGGGGCCGGTATGTTACAGCATTGGAGCCTCTCCACCACCTCAGCATGCAGCGTCCACCATCCACAGGGCAGAGAAAGAAAAGCTAACTCACTGACTCTATTTGATTTTGGCCAAAAAAACGACAACATCACTTTTGCTTTCAATTTGTAGGTCAGAACTAGTCTTCTGATCCCACTTAACTACAATAGAACCAGAAAAAATAACCAGGGGAGCAAAGGGTCACCAAGTGACTATCTCCCACTTCCTAAGTATTATAAGCTATCCAAACAGATTAGAAGACATTTGTAAAAGAATATTATATGGTATATTCCCCGGCATAGGATTAGTTGCATTTATTGGTCCTATAAATCAGAGGTACTTAACGAGTATGAGCATGGCTTTTAGAACACCTGAAATTATCATTCAAATTTGCAAAATTATGAGGACATGCATTTTTTTATGGAATGATCATTACTTTCCCTTGGATTTTCAGAAAGTTTTTGGGTCCACAATGTTAAGAATAAGATGATTTTCTTACTTGAAAAGTAAAAAAAGCACGAAACCAAATTATGGACTCCAGACACTGATCTATCTGGTTCTCCATCTCCCAAGAAGAGGTAGGGCTCAAGACTGGGGACCTCCACTCTCTTGGGACACCTAAGTGGCTCAGTCACTTGAACGTTTCACTTCAGCTCAGGTCATCCTCTCACAGTTCATAGGTTCAAGCCCCGCATTGGGCTCTGTGCCTACAGCTTGCTCAGAGTCTGTAGCCTGCTTCCAGTTCTGTGTCTCCTTCTCTCTCTGCCGCTCCCCTGTTCATGCTCTATCTCTCTCTATTTCTCAAAAATAAATAAATGTAAAAAAATAAAAATAAAAAAGACTGGGGATCTCCACCCAGCTCACCATGATTGCCAAGTTTTCCCTGCGTTTGGTTTGGAGCCTGTCTTGCCCCAACGTCTCCCCACTTCAACTCGTTGCCTTCCTTTCTCACCATCAGTCAGGTTTCATGACTTGAGCATTGCACGTTTATGCTCCTACTTCCACATGGCCCTCTCCTGCTGCAGAGGCGTCAGCCTGGTTCTTGCATCATAGAACTATTAACGGGAAAAACCACTGCAATCTACGAATTGAGTAATTCCCACATACTATTTTCTTCAATTTGAGTTGATGTTTCTGAAGGCCTAAACTGCAGAGTCCAACTGCTGAGTTCTGACAGGAGACCATAGAGCTGGCTGACTTCTAAAACCCCATATATAGTTTTTCCAGTAAAGTCTCCTGTGTCAGTTATAGCTACAATTTGTCAAATACTGAGGCCTTGAATACCTTTCTTCGAGGCAATTGCAATTAAGAGAAATCACTTCTTATTAAACTTAGAAGGGTCTGTTCATAGTTAAAGGCCATTATCCCTCATTCAAATTCCTTCTGGGAGTATTAAGCAGTTACGTGGAGTGGTTGTTGGCCATTAACCTTGAAATCGTGTGGATTATTTAACTCTTAATGAAATCATGCTGTATGGATACCCTTTTGATCTTTAAATGAATTAATCTGATCTGTTTTCAACTCTCCCTCATCATTCAGAAAAACCTGGCAGAGAAACAGTACACATTACAGGTTCAGGATCAGAAGAAATGAGAATTGCTATCCAATTTTCCACATTTTCTCCCAGTTATGTTGATTCTCTGGCCATTTCTACGTAGGCAGGAACTGTGAGTTGGTAGAGAATGTCCCTCTCTTATTTGCTAAGGTACAGCCACCCTCCCCAGGAAACAGAATCTTCTTACTGTGTCTGAATAAACCAAAGTACATGGCCCGTGGCCACCAGCATTCCTTAAAGCTGTAGAAACAGTATCTTAGTAAAAGGACCTCAGGCTGACCTGTACACAGTCTCATCTTTGAACTTACCGGTTGTTGGGCCATTAGTTAATAAAAGCTATTTTAAAAGTTTGTGTGTTTGCTTATTTATAAAGCTATTTTAGAGTTATTTTGAGGGGCGCCTGGGTGGCTCAGTCAGTTAAGCCTTTGACTTCGGCTCAGGTCATGATCTCACGGTTTGTGGGTTGGAGCCCTGCGTTGGGCTCTGTGCTGACAGCTCAGAGCCTGGAGCCTGCTTTGGATTTTCTCTCTCTCTCTCTCTCTCTCTCTCTCTCTCTCTTTCTCGGACCCTCCCCTGCTCATGCTGTCTCTCTCAGTCTCTCAAATATAAATAAACATTTAAAAAAATAAAAATAAAAATGTAATGAAGTTATTTTGATGCTGATTATGCCCTACAAAAACACCTAGGACATAATTAATCATCATTTCCTAAATGTTCCGAGGGAACATTGTGAGCCAGGAATGCATGATATCTCCCCAGAAGCCCATGACAAGCTACTTATTTTAGAGCCCACCCATCGGTTCGTCCAGTCAAGCTTACATTTGTCTTTATCCTGTTTTTTTTCCATCTTTATGATTTGTACCAAGAAGTACGATCTTTGCAAAGATACAGTTTATGCTTTAGAAACATAGTTGAAGATGAGTTTGATGTTAAGTGACCCAGCTTTGCCATTTCTAGCTGTCTTTTGCAAGTTACTTATTTAATACAAATGCCTTTGGTCTTCTTACCTGCAAAACAGAGATAATAAAAATTTGGGGGGTTTTAAAGCTTTTAAGTATTTTATATAATATGAATTACTAAATTAATATGCTAAATATACTGAATAAAATACACTAAGTCCTGACAAAGGAGACAAAAAATAAAAATCTTATCTCCATTTATACACATCTTGTAGAATATGTAGGTCACTTGGAATCATGCCCATCAGGTGGTAATTGCTCTTTACATTTATTGTTCTTGTTAATTAAAGAATGCGTGAATTACAATAAGTACTCAATACTTGTTAATTATCATCATTATTACTCTTCTAAATAGAATGAATAGTTGAAAGAGGTAGAAGAGAATAAAGACCAATTAGAAAGATAATTAGGGGAAGCAAACATCTCTAGGCTCAAAATTGGTAATGGAATTTTAGAAAATCTAGTAAAAACAGAAAGAAACACAATAACAACCTACCTATATTTCAGTTTTTAACATAATGAAACAAAGAAAGTGAATAATTTGAATAAATTTGGCCCACAGTACTCTATTCATTTTTAATGTGATATTGCTTAAGGACAAAAAAAACCTGCCAAGAAATTTTAATCTTTAAATCGTTTTATTGTTAGTCTGAATATTGATATTGAAAATCTGAAAGTATTTCTTTTTTTAATGTTTACTTATTTTTGAGAGAGACACAGACACACAGAGTGTGAGCAGGAGGGGCAGAGAAAGAGGGAGACACAGAATCCTAAGCAGGCTCCAGGCTCTGAGCTGTCAGCACAGAGCCCACACGGGGCTCAAACTCACAAACCTCAAGATCACGACATGAGCTAAAGTCGGACACTTAACTAACTGAGCCACCCAGGCACCCCAAGTCTTTCTTTTTAATGTTTATTTATTTTGAGAGAGAGAGAGAGAGAAAACTAATCTGGGGGAGATAAGAGAGAGGGGGGGACAGAGGATCCAAAGCAGGCTCCAGGCTCTGAGCTGACAGCAACGAGCCCCACGAGGGGCTCAAACCCAAGAACCTTGAGATCATGACCTGAGCTGAAGTTGGATGTTTAACTGGTAAGCCACCAGGTGCTAATATTATTGATTTCTATTACAAATAAGAAAATAAGAATGATTAGAATGATTAGAATCCAAGGTTTTTACTGTAAGAAAAATGAAATATAAAATGCAAAATAAAATAAAGAAAAATCCTGTGCTGTAAAATTTGATTTGGAAATACAATATGAAATCCTTATTTACATATGGAAGAATTTCCTAGGTTTTCTGCCAGCAAGAGCCCAGAATCAGTGATGTCACTGAATATATGTGGCACCCACATCTTGGTTTCCAAATGCCAGGGGCTCAGATTTCCCTAAGAAATGGCCAGTCCTGGAGCTAAGATGAGGAAAGGCCACAATACATCTGCAACATCATGTACCAAATGCAGTAAAGTGTTCAAAGCCTGGGGGGCCATGCGTAAAGGACATAGGAGTGTGGCATGTGTATTTCATAATACTGTAAAGGATGCTTCATCCTGTGTGCTTATAATCACTGGTTATGTCACCCCAAGCAAACTCGGCTACCCTGATAAGCATACGGCCACCTTGCCAAGGAAAGATACGAACATGGTGAGCGTGAGAACATCCGGGGATAATGATGTAATCCTGAATGACTTAACCCAAATGATGTAAGTCCATGATGTAACTTTGAACAAGTGGAATGTGAGGCAGATTGTAACTTCCAGGTCCTGTGTTAGCTAGTAGACAACATTGCTGCCCTACCCACACCCCTCAACCACATTCATTGAGAAACCCTTATGTTCTGCTTCTTGTGACTTTCCAGGAAACATTGGTCTATCAGCAGGCAGAGAACACCTCGTGATGGGAAGGCAGAGAGCAAAGCACTGAAAAATTAAGGGGTTTGGGCCAGATCTCTTGCCTACATTTAAATTTTGCTTAGCCACTCAACTTTTTACAGAAATAATGCTTGAATTTGTAAATGCTTTAAAAAGTGGTGTGTATGGTTTTTGCCCTCACTTCCGTATTCTGTAGCTCAAAGATCTAGATTTCATTGTGACTTCAGTCACCCTGAAATTGAACGAAAATTGGAAAGTCAAGTGGAACACAGAAGCCATATTTAAGAGGTTCTTATTGACTGAGTGTGTGATAATTTGAACATAAAGAGAATAATTTTGAAAAGGGATTGTAGCACATCGAATTAAAACCCCAAATTTATGTATCCATAGTGTGATGTAAAAATGATGGGGAGAAAAGGGAGGAAAAAAAAAAAAAAAGGTCAGGTCATGAATGTAGAAGGGATAATGCTTAGGGAAGCCACTAGTTTCCTTCCAACCACCAATTCAATAACTGATTCAGGCAAGTAACCTCAATGGATAGTAAAACCATGTGTGAAAAGTCGGGAGAAAGAGCAGCTACCTGGTCTCAATGTTTCATCTTGTGGATTATTTACTAAAGGGAAATTGCACCTCTTACATGGAGATGCGAGACAGCCAGCACTCTGACTAAGTGATCAAATGTGGCATCGCCAGCAACAGCACAGACTGCTGCCATGTGCATCTTGTGTTGCAGTAAAAGGTACCCAACATCACCTATGTAGTAATCCCAAATACTATAGGATTTTCTTAAAAACCTAGAATGAGGGACATTCTTTAGACTCTTTAAAGATTTTTAATTCAAATTAGAAGATTCAAAATGACTCAGAAAACCTAACAAACACAATGCTCAGAACTCGATTAGATTCCAAATTTAGGGGAAAAATAGTTCTTATAAAAGGTGTCTGAGGCACAATGGAGAGAGTTTTAATGTGGGTTGTGTTATGACAGAATTATAGAATTTTGGCCAATTTTCTCATGCCTGCTAGTCATATTCTGTCACTTAGAAAGCACCTGCTAAATTACTGAGGGATAAGATATTGTTAGATTCAAACACTTGGGGGGTGAGAGGAAGATAAAATAAGTGAGACAAAATTTTGTCAATTCATGAAAATAAATGAAGAGCACGTGGATGTCCATCATTGTGCTGGTTGCTGAACTCCAGCTCGTCTTCCTCTACTCTGTTTGTGATGCTGGGTTTTGGAAATCATGCTTCTCCTGAACCAGCTGGCTCCCAGTAGGTTCTAGTGTGAGGGTGATTTAAAGAGGCTGAGGGCTTTAAGAAGGAGAAGAGATGTGCTCCCTGCTGTTTACTGCTGTTTCCTGTCAGCCTCTCCCTGCAATGTTTCTTCTCCAGAGAAATGGAGTGTTCATATGAACCCAAGTCATAGCTACTGCATTTCTAGCATCAATGAGCCAAGCAATGAGGACTCTCCTCTGAGAAAGTGTGTAAGTGAAGGCTATGGCATATGACAACATGGTCTCTGAATCACAGTCCGTTTTCTTACAGAATTTTTTTCTTTTCAGACATGCAAGAACTTCAAGAATAATAACTCAAGTCAAAAAGGAGTCTCCATTATTTATTACACTCCAACCAAAATAGCTGGTATTTTGCTGAAGGAGTCTCTCTTCAGCTGTTTCATTGTCTACCACTAGGACTAACAGAGTTCAGGAGGTCTGGAAGATCTAGAGCAATTGTTGTTCATGGCCATGGTCCTTCCATGCTTTCTTATAGTTCCTCATGACTCAAAGTCAAGAAAGCTTTTAAGATCATATGTATGTGCAGAATCATCATGACATGACCAGAAAAAGGTTTTGCCTCCCAACTCAATCCAAGAATATCCATGGCCCTCTACTTTGGATCCCATCTAAGAAACTCTGGTTTCAAATTCCATTCACCTGACCAAACTCTCTGGAGTGATCTTTAACCCCAGTTAAGTGGGTAAAAGTCTAAGCTATAGCATTTTCCTGAAGCATATTAAATCATAAGAAAGTGCATAAGTAAAGACTAAGTTTTACCAATAATATGGACCCTTAATAAAAATCCAGACATCATAGCACAGCCTCATAGCTGCTAACATGGGCCATGGAGCAGAGGCTCTACACCAAACCAGAAGAGAAACAGTTGTCTTGGCCAAACTGGTTCATATCCATCATAGTGAGGTTGAGAATTGAATTCTATTTTGGACCCTCTGTACATCACTGGGTATAGAACAACACTATCTGGACCTCATTTCAGAAAATAAATCTAATAATTCAGAACAAAAGAAAATTTACACAACGCTTTAGAGTACAAAGAAGCATTCTAGGTATTGTTTTAGACCAACATTTCTTAAAATATGTGCAGTAAAATTCCATGAGAAATTTAACAAATCCCTTTAAGAGAAAATCATAGTATCCAACATTTCCAAACACATGGAACTCAGTATACCTTCATTAAAGGGCTAGTGTCCAAAGAACACTCTTCAGGAAATGCCTAAATTGAGTAAGTGTCACCAGACAGTGTGACAGAGTCTGTCTCATTGAGGTTTACATGCATTTGCCTGGGGTAGGAGCGGGGGAGGTAGGGGGATACACAACCACACTTCTGCTGCCCCTTGTGGAATACAGTCACCTGATGCTCCATGCACCTTGTACTCACTTGGCTCACAGTCAGGAAGCCATGAGTTTCTGCTCAATTGGATTAAAAGGATTTTAAGCTTAAAATTGCTCTTAGGTAAAGAAATATGAAATTACTTCTTGGGAAGTTAGGACTTATACTTGGAAATGCTAAAATAGAATTTAATCATCAAGATAATTCTAATCTAAATGAAAAGAAAGTCATGTCTAGGAGAAATCTTCCTGGCAATTATGAATCTCTCCAAGACTAAAAGCAGGGAAGGTGGCAGGATTCAGAGAGCACAGAAATGCAATCATTTCTGTTGCATCTTCCTGGGGACACCACCAGCATACTGAGTGAACATAGCTTCAGGATTCCTAAACCTCATTCCTATTCAGTCATGTGAGTCCAGGCTAAGCCGGACAGGAAGGTTGCAGAACTTCTGAATACAAATGGAATTTACTCTCTTCTGCTCTAGGATTTCTTCTTGGGCTGCATATATATTTGGAGGACAATTTATGATATTTGAGGAGAGATACATTGATACCAATATCTGTTCCTCTCTTATCACTTATCAAAGTCATTTTTGCTTTTGACATCATGGTTATTTTTTTAAGTTTATTTATTTATTTTGAGAGACAACAAGCAAAGGAAGGGCAGAGAGAAAGGGAGAGGGAGATAGTGCAGAGCCTGATGCAGGGCTCAGACCCACGAACCATGAAATCACAACCTGTGCCAAAATTAAGAGTCAGACACTCAACTGACGGAGCCAATCAGGCACCCTTGACATCATGGTTATTGATGAGAGGCAAGAATAAAATAGCCACAAGGTATTATTCTCCAAACCCTTAATGAGTACCTACTACAGGTTAGAAAGTACTCTACAGCTGTGATGAATGAATGAAAAAGATAAAGCAAGTCCCTTAAAAATATAGATTATCCTCTAGTAGGTAAGATATACACATATACAAACAGTTGGAATCTCCATTCAAGAAATGTGTATCAGATACTTACTATGAATCAAGAAATGTGCTAAGCAATGAGAGCTGAGGATATATGGTGACATAGGACAATTCCTGTTTCTGACAAATTACTTGGAGAGAAAAGCAGTAAGTAATTTACTATATCACATTAAGTACCATAACATAGTTACTATATTACATACTCTATATAATATAGTATTCTCTGTCTAGAAGAATTGGAAACAATTTTCACTTAGGGTATTATTTTTCTAGTCTTTGAAAATAGAAGTCCATTTGGCATAGAAGAAAAAGACATTGAGATACTAATAATACATTAAGCATACACATTTTGACAGTTTGCAAACATGGCCCCAAAAAACTTTGACACTCCTTACATTTAGGGGCCTCCATGTACCCTTCCCTTGGGCACCAACAAAGCATGGCTGTTCTGATGTTTGATGACTTGCAACACCTGGACAGAAAAGGTGCAACTTCCACATGGTTCACTCCTACTAGGAGCTCTGAGTCATCATGGATGAAGGACAAATACCTCAAATCTACCATACTGTGAGGGATCTAAACTACATGAGACACAATGTGGGTGGTCCCAGCCATTGACTGCGCCCCGCCCAGATGTCAGAATGGCAGGGGAATGCATCTTTAGTTAATTCCAGTCCTCCAGCCTTTTATTCACCTCCATTTTTCAAATTGTTCTAGATGACTTCAACCAGATGATTCTATCCCCATTGCTCTTCCTGCCCCCATTGCTTCCATCTTGATTCTAGCCATTATCATTCCTTACTAGAACAAAGCCTCCCACGAACCAGGTTTCTCTCTCTGAGTTCAGAGGTAAGCTCTCTGTATTGCTCATACTTCTGCAAGGAGAGTGATATTTCTAAAGTAGAAACATGACCAGTATAGCCTCAGCAAATGAAGACCATCTCATCACCTCCAGCTTTTATACTCAGTGGCTCACAAGGACCTTCTTGATATGGCCTCCTTAACCCTCACAAGCTTCAGCCCTTAGCCTTCATCCCTAGCCAGAAAACCAATCTTGAGTTTTCTCGAACACATCTTCCTTTTGCTCTCATTTCTGGGTATTTTCATAGGGTTGACCCTCTGTGGCACCCATCCATATTTGCATACCTGATGCTTCCTTATTCATCAGTTCTCAGCATAGATAGCCCCTTGTTTAGAAAGCTGTTGAGCCCTTTTTTGGCGCTACTAGTCTCAAGTCTTATTCATATGCAAGAAGGTAGGCTGATTTTTCACTGTCTGTAAATTGACTTTTCAACTGTACTGTAACTCCACGAAGACTGGGACTTTGTCTAGCTTACCGCTGGCTGATCTGGAGGAGGAAATGAAACAACAGTAAATAACTCATCTTACTTGAACCTAAGGCAACAGCTTTTCTTCAATGGGAAGTAGGACAAGGAGAAATTCAAATATTGATAAGATTTAGACAAAAAAGAAGAAATTCCTGTCTCGGGAATCAGCATGGTCACAATTAACCTGGGACCTGATAAATAATACTGTTTGAAAAAAAAAAGAAGTCAAGCCAAAAGAGAATATTCTACATTCTCCTCTCCCCAAATCTGGTGATTTCACATGGAAATCTATAGAAATCCAATCCATTTGTACCCAGCCTGAGTTTCTCTTTTACCACCTTTATTTGCCTTCAAAAATGAAATTATTCTTAAACCTTTTGAAAACTATCTGTATGTGTTTACAAGCAAAGTTAATTCATAAGAGCTTACAAATGAGTATTTGTCTTTGAGACCTCGGCCATTTGTTTTTCCAAATTGCTCGATCATATTGATACATGGCAAGGCCATCGCTAGAGTTGCTAGGGCCTGCACTGCTCACATTCTAGCAGGTGAAATTATTTTGAGGAAATGCTGAAGGTTATTCCCATCAGGACCATAAAAATATCAACCAGTAATTAGTGCAGAGCTTAAAGACCCTCAAAGAAGAAAAGCTACAGGTATAATTGGAGATTTGAGCTGGCTAGAGCCAGGATGAATTGATCTGAAAGGGTTAGAAGGATTTCATAGAATATTTCATAATTATAGAATATCCCTGCCCCTGAGTATTAGTTTGACATCATGTGCTTCATTGTGGTTTGGATTTTACAGGGTCTCCTGTCACTGGGTTACTTGAATAATTTCAAAAAAAGCCTCTCTTATCCTTTAGCATCTTATGGTACAGCCTCTTGAGGATGGTCCTGAATGGGGTGCCTGGTTTAGAATCGAAGGTGCTCCTGAAGGTGGGTCCTATTCTAGATACCCTTGTTAATTGTGGCAGTGACCACAGCCATATATTCTCACTGGGTTTAAAATCAAAAGAGTAACAACAGGGACGCCTGGGTGGCTCAGTCAGTTAAGAGTCCCACTTCGGCTCAGGTCAGGATCTCACAGTTCATGACTTTGAATCCGGAGTTGGACTCTGTGCTGACAGCTTGGAGCCTCTAACCTGCTACACATTCTGTGTCTTCTTCTCTCTCTGCCCCTCCCTCACTCACGCTCTCTCTCTTTCTTTCTCTGTCTCTCAAAAATAAATGAAATTTTTTGTTTTAAGAAGACTAATGGCAGAGAAGTAGAGAAACTCATGTAATAAAACATGTTTTTCTGTACCTGCATCTATTTATCGGTTTGCTCACTCATTTATTAAAAAACAATGTTTTGTAAACTTCAAATATGTATTATCAGGAAGACAATAGTACTTACATCATGGGGTAAGATTTGAAGAGACTATTTGCAAAGCACTCAGATCAATGTCAACCTCATGACAAATATGTAAAGGCTGAGTATTAGTTTGATCATACTCTGTGTCCAATACATTTTGCTGTGGAGTGAATAAATGAATAAACAGGTACATGCTGACATCAATCAAAAAGGGATCAAAATGGTGGGATAATTTTGGACAGTTCGAAAGAAGAAAAACTCACATTCTGCACAGCGTATTGTGAGCAGGGGAGATTAGATGCATCCTGTTGGAAATAAGGGATGGAAAAAGGGCAATGTGAGAAGGTACTTTCTGACACTCTGGGCTATGAAGCATTTGAAATAGGTTCCTGATAGGGTAGTGAATATCAGGTCTGGAGGGTGGAGGGGCTCATGGGGATTATCACTGTACAGGTGTGGAGCAGGGTGGGCGAGGGGTCCCTTTGAGGTCCCTTCCAGACTAAGATTGTTTTTTAAGTTTATTTATTTATTTGGAGAAAGAGAGAGAGAGAATACTAGCAGGGGAGGGACAGAGAGAGAGAGGGAGGGAGAGAGAGAGAGAGAGAGGGCATCCCAAGCAGGCTCTACACTGTCAGGGCAGAGCCCAACACAGGTCTTGAACCCATGAACCCGGAGATCATGACTTGAACCAAAACCAAGAGTCAGACACTCAACCCAACTGAACCACCCAGGCACCCCCAACTAAAATTTAAAACTCCAAGGAATTCCCGCTCATTTTAGGATATTTGATTTATCACAATTAGTGGACAGAGTTATGTAAGCTAAAACTTTTCTTAAATTTCTTAAATATTAATTTATTTTTGAGAGAGAGAGAGAGAGAGAGAGAGAGAGGAAGGGTCAGAGAGAGAGAGAGAGAGAGAGAGAGAGAGAGGGAGAGGGAGAAACAGAATGTGAAGCAGGCTCCAGGCTCCAGGCTCCAAGCTGTCAGCACAGAGCTGACACAAGGCTCAAACTCATGAACTGTGAGACTATGACCTGAGCTGAAGTCGGATGTTGAACCAACTGAGTCACCCAGGTGCCCCAAAGCTATACTTTTTTTTAAGTAAAATGGCACAAAGTATCTCTAAAATGGGTTTAAATATGGCTGACTCCCAATGAGAATAATCAGAACCATGGAATCTTTTCTTATCACTTTTTCTTCTGCTACATAATTTGCTAATGAGCAATCACAGGGTACATTTTTTCTAACCTGAGTCCTCATGTCATCATTTTGCCCACAGGCACAGGCAAAGTGGGAATTCCATAGATCATACTTAGGAACACAGGCCTTATGGTTAGAAAGCTTTGGCTCCTACATCCACCTGCATTGTTTGCTCAGCAAACTGGGGCAAGTTACTTGTGTTTTCTGAGCCCCAGTTCCCTCCTCTTTTAGGTGAAAATATTTTTTGATTACTGCATTGTTCAAAGAATATTCAGAGAGCCAGGAGATCAGGACTGTAGCTCAGCTGAGCCACTAACCGGCCGAGTGACCTTGGTGAGTCACATTGTCTCTCTGTGGACCGTCTGGGATGCCTCACAAATGGACTTACATATGACCTGCTTGCTTTGTAAACAATAAGAATCAGAAGTAAGTGATGTTTTAAAAACTATGTATAAAAAAGAGTATTTGTTTTCAATCCATAACTATGCCTATATAGTTGTATTTTATGTATTTACGGATCTGTAAGTGGCAGATAACACAAAATCTTTGCCAGTTGTCAGCTGAAGTGGAATCAGAAAGCTCCTTCAGTAGTATCTTTCCCATTTATATCTGTTTCGAGGGCTGGTATAACACGACCACAAATCCAGTGCCTTGACACAACAGACATTCATTCTCTCTGTGTTTTTAAATTTTTTTTAATGTTTTTTACTTATTTTTGAGAGACAGAGAGACAGTGGGGGCAGGGGAGGGTCAGAGAGAGGGAGATACAGAATTTGAAGCAGGCTCCAGGCTCTGAGCTAGCTGTCAGCACAGAGCCTGACGCAGGGCTCGAACCCACAAAATGTGAGATCATGACGCTGGACGCTGAACCAACTGAGTCACCCAGGCATCCCCATTCTCTCTGTTTTGGAGGCTACAAGAGCAAAACCAAAGTGACAGTAGAGTTGGTTCCTTCTTGGGGGCTCAGAAGGAGAATCGCTTCCAGGCTCCTCTCCTGGCTTTGGTTAAGAGCCATCAATCCTGGTATCTTTAGTCTGTGAGAGCATCACGTCAGTCTCTGCATCCATCAACCTTGGTGGTTTTCTCTGTGTGTCCATATGTCTCTGTGTTCCCTTCTTATGGGGACACCAAGCATTGGATGAGGGCCTGCTTGAATTCGGCATCATCTCATCTCAACGAAGACCGTATTTATGCAAAATCCCTATTTCCAAACAAGGCCACATTTCGAGATTCCAAGCAGATATGAATTTGGAGGGAACACTATCCGACCCAGCATACCATCCATAGTCCCCAAAGTCTGTTGCACAGAGAATAGCAAGGAAAGAGACTTCTAACCTCAGATGTCTCATAAATCACATGACGGGCTTATTACTTTGCATTATGATGGTTTCTGTTTTGTGTCCTATATTCCTCTGGTGACGCTTTGCACTGAGCATTCCACAATGGGAAGACTGCATCCTAAAAGGAAAATAGGTCTCTGACAATGGACATGAGACAGCTGGGAACAGAAGCTCAGGCTTTTGCTGGCATCTGGACCTATCACCCACCCTGCGTACTTTACACTGGCCTGTGCCAGCCTGCAAGTGGGTAGAACATAGACCCCAAATGATGATGAGGAGGAGGCTTCTAAGTTAAATTGTCAGGTTTCACCCAATCGAGGGTGATTATGTTGGATATGCTGTGTGGGGAGCAGCTGAGATCTTAGCTGCTCCGCTGCTTCGCCATTTTGCTAGCCAGGTTTGTCACTCCCTGAAGGGAGTTGCAAACAGGCAGGGAAGCATCACTCCCTGTCAGAGAGGCCAGAAGATCAAAGATCAACCGCCTGCAGGCAGGGTAGTATTCAGCCCCTCAGGCGCTGTGCTAAAACAATTTAGTCCGGTTCCTCTTTCACTCCAGTCTTATTCTCTTAACCCTGTTTCCTAGCAACCGACCTACTTTGACCTACCTCAGCTATGCTATGTCAGCTACGTTGTTTGCTCCGCCCTGAAAGCCTTTATAAGACAGTTCTCTCAATAAACTCTCTCTCTTGCCTGATCAGAAACCATGAGTAGTGTCTTTATTCGCGGCCCCTTGTCTCCCTCCCTCAGGAAAAAAACCCCCGCACCGATTCTCCGCCCTGCCGGTCAGGGCGGACGGTATAGGTGCAGCCGAACGCCGGGACCAGCGCGCACGGGCCCGGCTTCGGTTTAGACATTTGGCACCTCAACGCGGGGCTCAGTGGTTTCGGGTTTAGACAAAGCTGTAGAGAATTTAGGTTGCCTATGTGTTCATACATTGGCCTGGGCAGAGCTGAGGCTCTACCAGTGGCTTCTGTGGTAATTACCAATAAATTCCCAGGGCAAAGGGGAATGTTCTGAAGAAGAACTGTAGTTTGAAGGTCTAGCTACTTCTGGTTCTATACAATTTTTCCTCCACTAAAAACCTTGAAATCCATGAATTTGATTTATTAATGAAGGCTATAATTTTCATATAATACACACACTCTGTAAGTCAATGTTTGCTTAATTTAATTGCAGTAAAATTGGTCCTGTGAGCAATGTATGTCATTGACAAAGTCACTCACACTCTCTATATTTCTGCTGCTCAAAATACAAAACAAATACTATTATCTGCCGTTAGCCAGCAGGAATGAATTCAACAAAGGCTTTAAAAATCCACTCTGGACTTTTCAGAGGGAAAGTGAGTGTCTCTTTATTACTTGATTAAGCATTATATCTGAAAAGACTGCAAACTGCGAGTAGATATCACTTTCTTTCTCATCTGCAAAATGAAATGGAAAAGATACTCTGTCTATCACAAGAGTTCCCTGGAGGTCTGGATAATAATTTCTAGTAAAAATTAATGAGAAGATTTGAAATGAGAACGATTGATATTCAGATCTGGAAACGTGGAAGCAAGTCTTTCCATTTAGTTTTTGCTAAAGCAATTGACATTTTTCCCTGAGTGACCAGCCTGGCAGGCACCCGGGGACCTCTGTACAAGGTCATCCTGTGAAAACTCAGTATAAAGGTGACTCCAACAGGACTTTTAGAAGCTTCTTATGGTACAATATATGACTTTCCTTTAAGGCATGCTTAAGTTAAAATAGAAAAAATAAGGTCTATTACATTTAGAGATTTTTATTTAAAGTATCTTCAACAAAGCAATAAAGGTGGGAAGACATATTGAGCCAATTTTTTTTAACCATTATTCAGGAGAATTCATGCAACTTGTACAAAAGTCTTTCTATCCTGTGGGGTAAGGACACTAAAATTGAGTTGCACAGAACAATATAAAGAATAATTGGAGTGAACAGTAGAAAAAACCTGAGACCAGAACTGAAATGCCTAAGCCACAACTCACAGGGTTTCTCTTTGCCAATGGAGTAATAAAATGTGAGTAAAAAAACGGTCTTATACTGAAAGCTTATTTCAAATCTAAAATCTTATTATAGGTGGTGTCTGGCTGGCTCAGTCAATGGTGCTTACGACTCTTGATATCAGGGTTGTAAGTTCGAGCCATACGTTGGGTGTAGAGATTACTTAAAAATGAAATGTTAAATAAACAAGTAAAGTCATATTATATACCACTGGTTTTTGTTTAGTTTATCTTTATTCCATGAATTGCAATATACATACTTAATTTTTTTCTCATTCTAATTAGAATTGCTACTTTACTACTTTAAATGTAAGGTAGCATCCTTTCCATGATATGTAAGTCTGGATTTGCCTGGGAGCAGGACCAGAGAAAGGAAAATTAAAACGGGATTTCTCCTACTCTCTCAATTATAGGTCCCCTTCCTATTCCTTAAGCCAGAAAGAAGAAGATTTTTCTAGAACTCTTTCTGTCTGTGCTAATACGCAAGTAGGACTTGGTCTGCTTTACATCTAAACTGGAAGTGTACTCTCTCTACCACAAGGAGACCGGGAAGGCTTGACCACATATTAATACTCATTCATTACTCAATACTTCTTTTTAAAAACAGTCACTTCCAGGGCGCCTGGGTGGTCCAGTTGGTTGAATGACCAACTTTTGATTTCGGTGCAAGTCATGATCCCAGGGTCAGGGGATCAAGCCCCGTCAGGCTCCTCACGGGCTCCTCATTGAGCACAAAGCCCACTTAAGATTCTCTCTTCTCCTCTGCTCTCTCTCTAATTTAAAAAAAAAAATTCACTTCCAAGTACCTTGACAGAGCTTTTCCCCAATCTGTCTGTTAAAGGTTAATTAATGGAATAGAATACACTAAATGGAATGCATGCAGTATGGACAAGATAATATGTAGCCACATTCAGAGATTGCATTCTGCCTTTTACCTCTTTCACTTGCTGATATCCCCCACCAGATCACAAACAAGTGAAAGGGAGCCCTGGGGTACCAATCTAGCTAATGACAAGACACCACAATCTTTTTACTTTGTGCCCAACTTGCTCCTTACCTTCTTTTCTTTTCCAGCAAGCCCTGATGCACTCTGTATTTGGCAACATCCAGCCACATTGTATACATGACTAATTAGAAAAGCGTTGGGAATACCAAATACCATGTCACTTCCCTCTTTGAAAAGATCCTTACACTGAGGTCAATTAGAAGATACTGGATTCAGTAGTGATATCTGTCAACTTTACTGAAATAAAGTAAAGGGCATTCCTTTCTTCCTAAGAGGCTAACAGAGGCCAGAGACTTGTCTAGAGATGCTTCTTAGAAGGATGCAGAAGGGGAGGTGGGATTTCAGACAGATACAGCTCTTCTGTAAAATATAATGATTTTTATAACCTGAAACGGAGATAAATTAGTAAGATCCAAGTGGAACACGGTGAGAAAATGCAACTGTTGCTACTGTACTCTAGGAAATCATTCTAAATTTAAAAAGCACTGCCTTTGGTAGGCATTGTAGTGTTCTGAAATCCATGCACATAGAATATTAAGGCACATTTAGGTCAATTGTTAAAAAAGCATCTGTCTGTCGATCAGACAATGGCCTTATGTATTTGAAGTGTCAAACACGTATAAATCAGCAGGACGGATCTCATGCGTCATTTGTCACCAAGTCTAGAGGACTTCATTTTTGATATTTATTATAGTTGTGAAAAATAACTTACAAGGAGATTTACACACCTCAATACCTCCATGTTAGGTTTCTTTCCTACCTCTGAGAAGTCTTCAGTTGGCAATACAGCACAGGGCTTATCAAGTATGGAGATAAGCTCAAGGCCATCGCTAGATATACACACGCGTGGCCACGAGTATCCATCCCTGCTTCCTCCTTGCTCATTTGGAAAATGTAGCTAATAACAGTACCTACGTCCCAAGATTATTGTGAGGATTAAGAAAACAAGTATGTAAAAAGTGCTTAGTGCCTGACCCATGAAAAGTGTGAGACATGTTAGTTATTAGTATTTCCACATATCAATCTTATAGAAAGTTCTTTTTTTAATGTTATCATTGCTTCTGCATCTAAGGAGGTTGGAAGCCATCATCACTCCATCCTTAACAACAGCAAAAAGCTGAACAGATTAAACCACAAAAAAAAAAATTCTTCTTCGATTCATGAAAGAGGGGAGAACAAAGGGCAAACCATGGCCCTCAAGACTGGAGAGCCAGACAGGTGACTACAGGCATGATGGCTTCCTGGAACAGAGCCTCACAAGTGGAATCCATCAGAGGAACCAGCTCCAGGGTAGGAAAACTGAACTGCCATTGACAAATTGCTAGAAGACTCATCTGAGAGTTAAAAATTCCAAGAGGATCCAGTCCTAGGAGGACCTTCAAAGTATTGTGAGATTGGCCAGCCTCTCACCTGCTGTAGTGTTACAGTAGTGGTAGAGTGGGATTATGGTAGTATAGTTATTACTGTATCTAGTATAGAAAAGTCCCCTGGTGCTTCTTGCGGGGAGAAGGGAAAGGGAAGTATTTCAAAATATACCAGGGCACTGTGTTCTTCTTCACAAGCCCTGCCCTTAGGAAAAACTGGTTAACCAATGGCTAACCTGCTAGGGTGTTATCAGAGCCTAACTGACCTGGGTGAAAAAGAAACACCCAACTACAGATCTTGTCTCACCTTACGAGAGCAAAAGCTGAGAAACTCTTGAGAAGGTCACAGTGCAGAGGCATGGGCTCACTGAACATATGAGACCTAATCATAGGATTCTAGAATGTCCCTCTCCCCACACACTTTACCACCTTATTTCTAATGGTCTGTCTATAGCAATACCCTTGACCCAGTATATTTTGTCCTGGTATCAAGGAAAAAATTACAAGGCAAATCAAAAGACAAAAACAAAAACATAAAACAAGTCCACAATTTGAAGAGGTAGAACAAACATCAGACCTGGACACGTCCTTGGACTCCTTATTTTGTCATATGACCACTACTGCCATTGCTACAGGAAGAGTCTCTCTAGCCAAGGCACAGGTCATGTGACAGAAGAAAGGATAGGGACATGAGCATCCAGAGTGGCCCCCCCGCTTCTAGCTCTAACACCTGCCAGCTAAGAAAACTTGGGCACATTGCTCAGTTTACTGACAGTTACCTACAAATTGGGCTTTAAAATAAATACATCTCAGGGTTATCCTAAAAATAAAATATCATGTGTCAGGGACCTAGCATAGTGCTTGACATGTTTCTTCTCATTAAATATTAAAAATAAAGCAATTACAGAAAACAGAGTGTAAAATCCTCCAAAACATGAGATTGAAGACCTTTGACAGCAGAACTTCCAGCTCAGAAGTTGATTGTATATATTTTCCCCAGAACTTTTCCGCTTTCTATCCATGGCCCATATATATATATTTTTTTTCTTTTTTTAAAAAATTTTAAAAAAATTTTTAGTAGTTTATTGTCAGATTGGTTTCCATACAACACACAGTGCTCTTCCCCACAAGTGCCCTCCTCCATCACCACCACCTCTTTTCCCCCCTCCCCTTTCCCCTTTAACCCTCAGATCGTTTTCAGTATTCAATAGTCTCTCAAGTTTTGTGTCCCTCTCTCTCCCCAACTCTCTTTCCCTCTTCACTCCCCCTGGTCCTCCATTAGGTTTCTCCTGTTCTCCTGTTAGACCTATGAATGCAAACATATGGTATCTGTCCTTCTCTGACTGATTTATTTCGCTTAGCATGATACCCTCGAGGTCCATCCACTTTCCTACAAATGGCCAGATTTCTCTTTCTCATTGCCATGTAGTACTCCATTGTGTAAATATACCACATCTTCTTGATCCACTCATCAGGTGATGGACATTTAGGCTCTTTCCATGTTTTGACTATTGTTGACAGTGCTGCTATGAACATTGGGGTACATGTGCTCCTATGCATCAGCACTTTTGTATCCCTTGGGTAAATCCCTAGCAGTGCTATTGCTGGGTCATAAGGGAGTTCTATGGATAGTTTTTTGAGAAACCTCCACACTGTTTTCCAGAGCAGCTGCGCCAGTTTACGTTCCCACCAACAGTGTAGGAGGGTGCCCATCTCTCTACACCCTCGCCAACGGCCCATATTTTTATCTTCTAAAATCTTCAAACGTGTGTTGTTTCATTAGAAGAGACAAGCTCCTTTCCATCTGCAATCAATTAGCCACGATTTAACAGGTACCTACTCTGTTTCAAGCCCATGGAAGGGCTCTTAGTGAGAGATAATAGCCATCTCAATAAAACCCACCTTCCACACAGCACCTTGGCCGTTGGATTTCAGAAGCTTTCATTTCCATTATGCAATGTGATCTTCACATTATACCCAGGACAGAGGTAGAGTAGCGATCTGCCTTTGCCCCCTATTTTACAGATGAGAAAACTGAGAACCAGGAAAGATAGAAAGTCTGTTAGTTAGCAACAAATCATAATCCAAACCCCCTACTCTTGGAGATCTCTGGGAAAGTTTTTAGAAAGGGATATGGTCCCTGCCTCTGGCGCAGCCAAGAGGCTATGGGGTGTGTTGGGAAATGCGTGGACTATGAAGTCAGAAAAGATTAAGATTGAGACACTACCTGCTGTGCTATTTACTATGTGGTGGGAACCTTGGAAGGTGGCTCCACCTCTCTGATTCTCCAGTTTCCTCATCTATACAATGAAAATAATGTCCACATTCTAGGATTGTCCAAGATTCATCAAAAAGTAGCTAAAGCTTTTCGAGCAAGGGACCGACAAATAGTAAGTGTTTAATAAATCTTCCTTCACCTCTGCCACTCTCTGCACAGTCAGTGCTTTCAAGAAGGCATTAAGATCATTTAAAGTTGACTCTAAAATCCTTAACTTCTTCATCTGTGACCTTGGGGAACATTACTGTTTAAAACTTGGAAAAAAGAATGTTCTGAGGAAACAGATCTCCTCTTAAGTCATTCAGCCCTGTTCTGGCAAATTTTGAAGAGGTTTCTAAATTTCCACAAGATGTCCAGGGTGGTGAAATATACCAACACTCATGCTTTATTTATAGCTGTCAAGTCAGATGGCTCAGAAGGAGTGTAAGACCCTCACTGGGCCAGGGTTCTGGAATGAATACGCATAAATTATCTCCAGGACTGGTGTCAGAGCTCATCAGGGAGCATTTGTATGATGGAGACCAGAACAACTCAGGGTTAATGTGATAGGTTACAAAATCTAGATGGTCACAGAGCAGAAGGGGCATTGGAGATTATAATCTATTACCCCTCAAGTTATGAATGAAAAAAATGATGCCGAAGGGGTAGAAGAGACTTAGCTTAAGTCTTCAGACCATGAATGTTGAAATAGTACTGCCCCCATGAACTCTTGGTCAGTATGCCATATCTTCTGCACCTCCTCTCAGACATATCACCTTTCTCTCTCCTGGCTCTCACTTTCTACTGGCCCCCTGGGCAGCTGCTGGCCAACCAAGCCTCCATGTTTGTGGCAACTCCCAACTCAGTAAGTTCAATGGCCCTGTCCCTCTGGAAGGTTGAAATACTCAGGTTTGTCAAACAACGAAGAGTGAGTGGCAGATGGACTTTTAAAACCACCAAGGTCTGGTATATCCACAGAGAGGCGTGCAGTCAAGGTCACGGAGTAGCAAGCTTGAGTGGGAATGGCTGGGCACATAAACTGTGTCTGGTTACCCCACGACTCTCCCTCATGCTTAGGCTCTACATCAAGTCAAGTGCTGAGTTCTGTTTACGAGCTAGGAGTTCAGAGATGGACATACCTCAGTTCACATCCCAGCTCCAATTGTCATCATCTGTGTGCCTTTGGCCAAAAAAACCTAATATCTCAATTTCTTCATCTGATGAAGGAGAATCACATCTGTAGAGAGTTCTTCTGGACATCAAATGACAGTGTGTCTACAAAGCACTTAGCACAGTTTCTAGCCCACAGACAATATTTCATAAAGAACAGCTGTGATTGCAGTTGTTTTTCATCCAAATTTTCTCAGCTTCTGCCATGTTCTCTGTTTACACTACCATCAGTTCTAACCTGGATTTGTGCAGCCACCTTTTACTGGGCTTTCCTACTGGTAGGTTTTTCTCCTCAGTGCATCCTTGCCAGTGCATCCATATCTATGCATTGCTGGAACTACAATAATGCATAGACAAGAAAAATAAGGGGCATCCGAGTAGTTCAGTAGGTTTAACATCTGACTTGATTTTGGCTCAGGTCATGATTTCACAGTTTGTGAGATAGACCCCCATGTCAGTTCTCTCCCAAGCCTCTGTTTGGTATTCTCTCTCTCTCTCCTCTCTCTCTCAATAAATAAATAAATAAATAAATAAATAAATAATTTTTTAAAATGGGTATATAACCTGTATAGTTAGTTGAATAGAAACATGCAAGTTTTTAAACCAAATATGTGGGCGTGATAAGATTAGAAAAAAAATCAATTCTTACAGCACAAGACAGAATCAATCAACCCCTGGCATGTTTTCAAGTATTTCTCTTGTCAGCTACCATGGGTAAGACAAGAAGCTACTTAACATCAGACTCATCCTTACCGCTTCCTGATACAGATACTATCATCCCATTTTACAGATGATAAAATTATGTTTCATGGAATTTCAGAAATTTTCCCAAGTTCAAGGTACTAAATGACAAGATCAAGATTAAAATCAAGGACTATCAACCCCAGATCTGTCTTTTTCCCCACTACACTGGGTAGTTTCCCTGCCCACTTAAATGTGATATTGTGTAGACATTGGTCACCCACAAAATTCCTTATGAGACCCCATTGTCATCTCCAAACCTAGACATCTGATCCTGTAAAAGCAAACAGAACTGTGAGAGATCTATGTGCAAGGTAAGTTCAGTCTAGGGAACTTCAGAGATTTCAAATGTGTGTGTGTGTGTGTGTGTGTGTGTGTGTGTTTTAATATTTATGTATTTATCTTGGGAGAGAGAGACAGAAGGAGAGCAAGTGGAGGAGGAGCAGAGAGAGAGAAGAAGAGAGAGAATCCCAAGCAGGCTCCATGCTGTCAATGCAGAGCCCAGTATAGGGCCCCATCTCACAAACTACGGGATCATGACCTGAGCTGAAATCAAGAGTCAGAAGCTAACCAACTGAGCCCCCAGGCGCTCCTCAAATGTGTTCTAATTCCACTTAATGTCCCCTCTCCTAAGAAAGTTGTGCTGAGTGAGATTCTAAAACTTCTGAATTTCCTCTTTGAGGTTTTAAACATTCCAGCTGCTCTCTAACAACCAGGTCTCACGAGTACTCAACCATAACCTGGGAAAGTGGGACCAGATGCCTGCCAAGTGCTTACAATTTAATAGTAAATAAATGAGTCCCTGGTAGTTCTCTTATGGCTAGTTGGGGAGCCCATTCCCAGCTGCCAAGTTCATGGACAGCTGAGTAAATACATGGCTAGAAGCTGCAACGAGAGAATTACCACCCAGAGCCCACAGCCCTGGATATCCTCGGACTGCTATTGTTTACCCATTAGCAGGTGTGAAATCATCCAAACCCTCACTCCTGAGTCCCATACAAGTTGCCTGTAAAACAGATTGTTCTAGTGATTGAACTAAAGAATCAGAACTAGGGATGCTGATTTAAATAAAAGTATATTTAAATCTTTAATATTCTCATGAAACCTATATAAATGTTGCAGGTTCATTGCCAAGTCGTGGGCAGCTTATGCATTCCAGCACACCTCATGTATCAAGCACTAGCAGGTGAGGGTTCAAGCAGCAAGCGATGGATTCTGTTATACATTTCCCTAATTAACACCTGCTGACCAAGGGCAAGACTCTGGGCTCTTATGCTTAGTGGGAGTATTTGGGTGGAAGACAGTGTCCCCATTCTCCTGGTATATTAGAGAAAGCAGATTTCTGAAGAGATCATTTCGAATCTGTGTGACATATGTCAACAGTAGACTTATATTCGAGTCAAAGAAGCAATACCTCTAGGAGAACGGAGCAAAAGATAGACAAAGAAGAGACACATGAGTATAGTTTCAAGGATGAGTTTGAGTGGATGGGTATGTGCCATGGAAGGGTAGGTGTCTGTTGAGAAATATCTTTGCATGTAGAGAAAGCAACATACAGCAAGGAGTAGACCAGCAATGGTATATTCTGGAAAAGTCAGAGAAATTGTGAATCGCACCAGAATGAGGCTGGGAGGGAGACGCGGGTGAAAGTGTGGTCTCTCCTTCCATCGATGCAGCTTGCTTGAATAAGCAATATGTTCAGCCTCTGAACTGGTGTCCAGAAGATGCTGATGTGAACATAAGCCTAGAGTGTCCTATTCCCAAGTGGGAGATGATCCCTTTCCAAAGCCATGTGATCTTTCCTCGGACACCCACTGTACCTCTTCCACGCTCCTATAGTTTTCACCTAATGCTATTAATGCTGTCAGTTTTTTGGCAGACCGGGGATGAACTTTTCATTCTTTCTCCATTTATACAGGCCAGCCCCTCTGGTATGCTCTGACGATACATACATAAACATTAATAGCACGTTGTTTTCCTTTCAGGAGCAGACAGCCTATTATATTCTGGGCGAAAAGCAGAAAAAAGAGACAATGTGTTATGAAATGAGTCCCAGGAGCTGCCCAGGACAGAGGAGGCATCTGTCTTATGGATTTTCTTTCCATCCCAGTACCGGTCCCAAGGTCATGGGCAATGTTGGTTGAAATCATTGGAACGATATTGTGCCTAGGAGTGAATGCTGAGCTAAAACATAGAATCCTGAATTCAGAGCCATTTCTGTCACACTCCTACCAGAACAAGTCCAGATCATGTTTTTCTTATTAAACAAATAAAAATAACCAAAACTTTTTTATATTTGCAAAGCAACGTTCTAGTACTAGTGTGTGTTTATGTTAATGTTTATAACATACCCATTTATAGTGGCAGAAACTGAGCTCTGGGGATTCAAGGGCACAGGCTGAACTTGAAATTTCCTGTTAATTTCAATCCTATGTCTTATTCCCCTTTCTGTGCCTATTTCTGAGCCCCACAGAGCTCTCAAACTCTTTTCTTAGTGACTTGGGGCATCAACAGAGCCCATGACACAATGTCAGGCACAGAGTCGTGCTTAACAAAGTAGAATTTCCTATGTTCCGTGAGCCTAGGCAGCCATTCTGGGTTCACACAGAAGCTTAGGTCTTCGGTGAGGTGTGTGACTTTTGTCCCTGGGTCCTGCAGACATCCTTGAGAGTGTGGACTGCCATGTATTCACCCAGCAGCTCCATGAGACCTAGCATGGTCCTTGAGGCACAGCTCAGGAAGGGAGCAACGTGGTCAGAACTTGAACTCAGAACCTGAAAACTGATGTTTCCTCCTGCACTCTACTTGAGTGAGTTCAGGCCACACTCTTCTCTCTCATGGGACCTGGTTTCTTCTTCTTCACCAGTGTTCCTCTATTACAGACATATGGTGAAGATTAAGTGAGATAAAGCTCATTGCCACAGTTCCTTGAAAAGTCTAAATTTGAGATCATATTATGAATGATCGAGGGAATTTTCTTGCCACCGAAAAAAAGGCAGCCAATTTAAATACCGTTTAACGTGATTTCCATTGTGCCTTTCTTACCTGTCTTTATTCTTTCTGTTTTTTAGTGATGTGGCGGTAGCGAGCTCTGGAAAATACTCAGGGCTATGTGAAACCAGTGACTAAAACAGTTGACTACATTAATTACAGGAAACATTGTGAATTAGCGGGCCGTGCTTTCTAGTTCTGATTATTTGCTGGGTGGGTTCAACTGTGGGCTGCCTTGTGGCACTATCACATATTCACACTCGGCTCCTTGCTTTCTGACAGCACTGTTTTCTGCAGAACCTACTTTCCTTGGTAATTTGGGAGGAAAAATCAGGTGATAAAAATAAATGCTGAAGGCATACTTGCATTTAATTGAAGCAGGCCAAATATAATCTGAAGTAGTAGCAAATCTGGAATTATCTTTGTCATTTTAAAATGTTAAAACCAAATATAAGGGATCAGATGAATCCCAGCAGATCCTGAGAACCTTCCTGCGTTCAGTACAGGGATCATGGATATTTGCAAGGAATTCATATACAGGCTCCCGGAATCTTAATTAAAGAGTCATCACAACCTACGTGTTCCATGAATTTGCATTCGGTATTTGCCATTAATAAGTTAAGACTTGTCAGTTTTAACCTCATCAACAGTTTTAAGTGATTATGGAAGAAGGTAAAAACCAATGGTGATTCCTTCTCCTTAGCAAGATCACCTAAGAATTGTAATTTAGAGCACCGTCAGTGCGATGATCAAACTTTTACGTAAACGGCAATAGTCTTAGCATTGTGTACAGAATGGATTAAAGTCAACTTTGTATCCAAATTTATAAACACTTAAAAAATACAAACATGGCCTCAGAATTTAAAAAAAATACATTTCCTGACAAACACGAGAGATGCGACCACTTACCTCTTCCAGAATCAGAAAGAATCACAGATTGCCTTTATTTCTCTTGATTGAAGATTATTCCAGAACACTGGTGGAAATTTTATAATTCAGACAACTTGAGTGTACATGGCACTGTTTTAGGTATTTGTATGGTATTTGCGGATACAGTTCTTCATTTCTTCCTAAAAGAAAAATTCTAATACTAATATTTGGACCCTTTTTACACTTGAAGAAAGTTTGGCCTGGAAAGGGCACCTGGTTTCCTAGGGCTGTATGTAGTGTCAGAGCTAGGAGTAGTACCCAGGTCTCCATCAGAGCCATGTTTCCCTCCTATATGGCATGTAATGTGTTTGAGCAACAATAACAAAAACTGATAAAGCTTTCCTTAAGAAAAGCATAAAAGTCATGACTGAAAGACTATGAGTACTTTCAATGTTAATTTTTTAATTTACTTTTGAGAGAGAGATAGCAAAAGAGAGAATGCATGAGTGGGAGAGGGGCAGAGAGAGAGGAAGACACAGAATCCGAAGCAGACTCCAGGCTCTGAGCTGTCAACACAGAACCCGATGCAGGGCTCGAACTCATGTGCTCTGAAATCATGACCTGAGCTGAAGAAGGATGCTCAACTGACTGAGCCACCCGGGCACCCCTACGAGTACTTTCTATGTAACAGACACAATATTTTCTTTTCTTCCCCTACAATGTTTGTAAATGGAGCAGTAACTGAATCCACCAAATGCAATCACACATTTTCTCATTTCTACCAACATCACATGCATAATTACACCTATTAATAATGTCATACACTCTGTCTGAGTTTTAAATACCTGTCCTAGCATTTTGTTTGGTGTGTTTATACAGCCTGCCTGGGCTCATGAGCAATTTGAAATAGGCTTCTTTCTGAGCCCTTTCGTGGGCACCCTTTTTCCTTTCCACGCTTACTTGCCTGTAATCATCCACTGTTTCACAGGGGCTCACCTGCTCCTGCTTGAGCATGAGATAAATAAAGTCAGGATGGGATTTATGAATCATCTCTTCCACCACCTTTTACGGGAAAATGCACGCTGAAAACCAACCCCCTTTGGCACTGACTCAGAGTGGAGCTTCCTGAAGCAGTGAAAGGAAAAGGAAAACTATTTAAAGTCACATCTTCTAAAATAGAGTTTCACCCCAGTGACCCCACCAACATGATAAGCAGGAAAGCTTGTGTCCAGGGTCACAGGACTTTTTGCAGGAAAAATCAAAGATGCATTCCTGGCCTGCCGGTTCTGTCACTGACTTTCATTTCTTGTCGTCCACATTCATACGGAAAAGTCCCACACACCGAAATAGATTGAGCCTTATCTTAAAAGCTTCCTGTTGGAGAAGAAGTTCAATCACTCATTCTGTTGGTTTGTCAGTCAATCAACAACTATTTACTGCAAAGGTATTACCGTACCACCATTTATGTTTTTTTATGTCTTTTTTTTTATTTGGGAGAGAGAGAGAGAGAGAGGGAGAGACAGAATGAGTGGGGGAGGGGCAGAGAGAGGTGTGGGTGTATAGAGGATCCCAAGCAGGCTCTGTGCTGTGGTAGCACAGAGCCTGATGTAGGGCTCGATCTCATGAACCGTGAGATCACAACCTGAGCCTAAGTCAATCGCTCAATCGACTGAGCCACCCTGGAGTCCCCTAAGATTTATTCTCTTATACTTGATATTCATTAGGTGAGTCTACACATTCCATTTTCCTTCATCTTCAAAATTAAAGAAAAAAAGTGAAGTCATACAAAAATATATGAGAAAAACTCTCTGGTAAAGGTAAATACGTGGATTACAATAAAATGCAGTATTACTATAATTTAGACTCATCACTCCACTTTTCTTGCTTTTTGAGGATTTAAAAGACAATGCCATAAAAATAACTCTTAATCTATGTTAATATATAAATATTTGATTTATGGCATAAGTAACATAAAGGGGTGGCGCTATTAAGGACTTGAGTTATTTTTTCCATTGAAGTTAGGTTGTCAGGAGTTTGGAATAGATTGCTATAGCTTTGGGAGCTTACCTGCTGTCCCCATAGTAACGACATGCACAGCACAGAGCATTTACCAACGGGAATCAAAAGCTGTCACTACAAAATAAGTAATATAAAAAAATAAGGGAGGCGGTGAGGGACAAAAAGCTTTAAGATATACAGAAAGCTAGCCACAAAAAGGCAATAGTAAGTCCTTCCTCTCAGTAATGACTTTATATTTTGTTAACGTTTTTAATACTTCTGAGAGAGAAAGACAGAGCATGAGCAGGGAGGGATAGAGAGACGGAGGGAGACACAGAATCGGAAGCAGGATCCAGGCTCTGAGCTGTCAGCACAGAGCTTGACTCCAGGCTTGAACTCACAAACTGTGAGATTATGACCTGAGACGAAGTCAGAGGCTTAACCGACTGAGCCACCCCAGTGCCTCTCAGTAATGACTTTAAACACCAATGAACACATCCAGTGGAATATTATTCAGCCTTAAAAGAAAGAAAATTCTATGCTATGTCATGCTATGCCATGGATGGACTCTTAGGACATCACGTTAAGTGAAATATTTTCTTGTCAAAAACACATTTACCGTTTCACTGATCTGAGGTCCCTGGAGTAGGTCAAACCCCCAGGACCTGGGGGAAGGGGGACTGGAGAACTATTATTTAGTGAGGACAGAGTTGTAATCTTATAAAATGGAGAAGGTTTGGGAACGGATGGGGGGGGGGGCTGACAATGTGAATGTAGTTAATGCCCCTAAACTGTGCACACACAAGAAATCAATGTGATCATAAGGTTTATGTTATGTGTATTTTACCACAATTAAAAATAATAATAACAAAAACAATTTTTAATGAGGTAGGTGGTATTAAGGTTCTCATTTTGCAGACAGAGAAACTAAGTTTTAGAGCTGTTAGGTGACATGTGGTGTCTCATGACAAGCCAACCCACATCACTGACACCTCCACAAAGAGGGGCCTAAACAAGCTGAGAGAGAGAGAGAGAGAGAGAGAGAGAGAGAGAGAGAGAGAGAGAGAAAGGAAGGAAGGAAAGAAGGAAGGAAGGAAGGAAGAATGGAGGAAGGAAAGAAGGAAGAGAGGGATGGGGCACCTGGGTGGTTCAGTTGGTTAAGGGTCAGACTTCAGCTCAGGTCATGATCTCACTATTTGTGAGTTCGAGCCCCGCGTTGGGCTCTGTGCTGACAGCTCAGAACCCGGAGCCTCTTCGGATTCTGTGTCTCCCTCTCTCTCTGCCCCTCCCTGGCTCACACTCTGTCTCTCTCTCTCTCTCTCTCAAAAATAAATAAAATTTTATAAAAAGCATAGAAAAGGAGAAAGGGAGGCAAGGAGGGAGGGAAGCAAGGAGGGAGGGAGGAATGAAATCATACAGGAATTCCGTCTGCATACGAAAGAAAACTCTCACAGAATTTTGTAGGTGAGAACTTTTTCAGAGACATAGAAGTTTGAACTCGGGAAGTTTCTAAACATGTCATCGAATCAATTGGAGAAATAAAAAGAAAACTCTTGAGTTCTTTTATAACCTCACACTAGTTCACTTTTGAGTGATGAATGGTGGAAGGAATGAATGATGGAGTTAATAAGCCCCAGGCCTCTTATATACTGACAGTGAGGTTCTATTCTGAGACATATTTATAAGAGAGATTGCATCTAGATAAGGTTTCTCCCTGGCTGGATACTGGGGTGGAGTGTGGGTAAGAAAGGACCGAGATGCCATAGAGTCAAAACTCAGAATGACAGACAGGGGTTCCGAACTCTCCAGAAGTCTGAATCATCTGCCAAGAATTATGCTAAAGTCTGGGAATAAACAGACCCCCCAGCTTAGAATTGTTTTATCCTAAATTGATAAATAAAGAAAAGCAAGCCATCAAATAAAGATTCATTTCTAGGAATACTAGATAATTCATCAAGTACCTGCACCAGTATGACCCTGGTCTGAATGAGACACTCAAGAATATAAAAACATCCTAACATGCTTTTAAGTAGAATCGGGGGAAATTACTGGCTGACACCAGGAGCTGAACATGGCCTGGCGCTGAAAAGGGGAGTTACAAAAAAGCACGCCGCCCTGTGGAAAAGCACGTCACCCCGGGAGGGAAGGGCAGAAAGAGCAAGCGTTGATCGCCGAGATGACCATATCTCCCATCAAAACTTTGCACTGGGTTCACTGACCGGTGGCAGCTCTTAGTAGCTCCAACAAGCCATGACCCTGAATATGAAAAATAGGTTCTAAAGATGTTCTGCTTCGTGAAGGAAAGCCAGGTCTGAAAACCTTCCTGTAGTGGATATTTGTTTTTCTTGATTCCCCAAAGGCAACTGCCCATTTTTGGTGGTGATGCCTGGGTTTTTACTCAGGAAATGTTTCTTCACCATGGGATAAAATCAGAGACACAAAGATCTGGCCTAGCCAGGAGGAAAGCTCATGGCCTGACCCAGCCCCTGCTAGAGCTCCTTTCTAGAATTTGAAGAGAGAGTGACCGAAAGATGGGAGAAATTTGTGGTTCATGCATCCTCACAGGGGCACACAGGCCAGCCTGCCACTGCAGGTCCTACTCTGAGGCCATCTGGAGCTGTCTGTTCCTGCCTTCACCCAGCTGGGTGTTCATTGCTCCTACCATCCTACAATCTTTCCTCTACCTTCCAATAAACTCTCTTTCTTTGCTGAAGTTAACGGTAGTGGGTTTCTGATGCTTCTAACTGAAGGATTCTAAGTGAGCTATGGGGCTTGTTTGATTTCTCCTTTCCTCATTCATTGAGCCATTGAGTCATTCATGCATTTGCTCATTCAATAATCATTTATTTAGCAAATATTTTATGTGGGCTTTCGTATTAAATCAGACATGATAACTGTTCCCAGATCATAGTCCATGGGGAGTGACTTCAGTTACACTTTGCTGTTTTCTCCACACTCTCGTCTACCTGGAATGTCCTTTCTGTCTCCCCAGTACTTTCTACTATACTACCTGCCATCAGAGTCTTGGCATCTCCAAGAAGTCTTATCTGACCTCCGGGCAGGGTTGGGTGACCCTTCTCTGGACCAGACACCACACTCACTAGAGAGTAACCACCTTAAGGGCAAGCACTCACCATCTTCCTCCTGCTCCCCGGTAACCAGCACGATGTGAGGACCACGCTGGGTACACATTAATGGCTTAGTGAGAAAACAGAGTGTTGATGAGTATTGAAGAGATTTGTACGCAGGGTGTGAGTGGGAGAATAGAGAAGGGAGGGCCGAAACAGACGTCCAAGCAGCATGACATGTCAGGAAAGGGTGATATTTGGGTCTAGTTTTAAAAGGCGATTGGAAGTTTTCAGGTAGCCAACTATGGAAATTATTGAACAAGCAGAAGGGAGTATATAGAAAAAGGCATAAGATGGTGAAAGCACATAGAAGAGAAAGGCTCAATAATCCACATGTCTGGAGTAGAACTTTTTCATGGCATGAGGGCGACGAATCAGGAGAAGACAGATCCGACGTCTTGGAGGCTTTGTCACATGGTAGGAGTTTAGACGCGGTTCATATGCAGGGAGAGGTTGGGGCTACCAGGTTAGTTTGCTCGAGTGACCGTAACAAAATACCACAGACAGAGTGGCTCAAACAACCACATTGTATTCTCTCCAGTTCTGGAGGCTGGGGGTTTGAGATCAATGTGTCAGCAAACTTTGTTTCTTCTGGGCTTCTCTCCTTGGCTTGTGGATGTCTGGTTGCCTTCTCCCTGTGTCCTCATATGGTCTGTACTCTGTACAAGTACATCTGTATCCGTGTTTCCTCCTTCTGTGAGGATTCTAGGGAGACTGGTTTAGGGCCCCCTCCCCCAAGGGCCTCATTTTATCTCAATTATCTCCTATCTCCAAATAGGGGATTAGAACTCCAACCTATGAATGGGGGGCGGTACTCAGGTCCGTCCATAATAATAACATAGTCCCCAAGAGCAGAGTCTCTGGAGATGGATTTCATGGTACAGATTCTCGCTTACCCATCTAGAAGCTGTATGATGTTGGACAAGTTACCTAAACTCATGGTTTCCCAAACTGCAAATTAGTGTTACAACTCCCACTCAAATTAGTGTTACAAATAAGTGAGAACAGTGTTTGCATAACAGTAAACAAAAAGGAAACTTGTCATTGGGGAAGGACCTAATCAAGGTCTCTTTGGAGGCATGGTTGGAAGTAGAAAGACTAGAGTCAAGGAGGCCAATAGGACAGACAGAACTGTATGACCTAGTTTATTATTTCAGAGAAAGGAGAGGGGAGAGTTTAATATGGGTAAGACACTGGTATCGACTTGGATAAGGAAAGCAGGTCTGGAGTAGAGGGGCTCAGAGACATTCTGACTTGGAGATGCTTGGGATTCACCCAAGAATAGTCTAGCAGATAATGGCCCATGCAGATCTGAAGGTTGGGAAAGAAGTTGGGCCTTGAAAGAATAGAGTAGATAATCTAAGTGGAAAATTGTTGGCTGTGTTCACACGCTGTGGATGAGATTGTCCACAGGGGACCAGTCTTCTGTACGACTTTGAGACCAGAATCATAATTTGCCAACACAATCAGCACAGAATGTAAGACCAACCTCTGCATCCTTGCAAAAGACGGCCCTGCTGGTCAAGGCCCTGCTAACAAATAGCACCAGGATTAAGGCCTTGGTGGGCAGAGAGATTTGCCAGCCTTCAGTTTTCAAGGGTGGGTGTCAGGGAAGACAGCGGGGTACACAGGATCTGAAATTCCATTTTCTGTTCAATCTATTCTTTTGTATTCAGACTGAGTAAAATTTAGAAATCAAAAGTATCATTGATTTAGTTCACAGTTGTTTCGGAGGCCTACGAGATAAAGAGGCTAATCAAACGTACTCTTTTCCTACAGAATCTCTACCACATGTACGAATGTGATTTTGAGCATGTAAGTAGGTCATACTGAGCCAGTGTTCTCTGAAATCTTACAATAAAATCACTCTAGCCTTACCCTTCCTCTGGTATCAGAGTGATGATATCTAATATCACAGTGGTCCCCAAAACCTTATACCTGGGGGGAAGAGGCGGCTTCTGTGGTATCATTCTTATTATTAAGCACTGATATAGCCATGATCAGTGGTATTTCAATGTAAAGGGATCCAATGGACCCTCCCAATGGAACAGCCTTTGAATAACACTCCCACCAGGAAGGCACATCACTGGATGCTTAAAGCAGCTATCAGGAGATTGCAAAGTGGGGACAGAGAAAGTTATTTCGACCCAGACCATGTGAGAAGTCATTTGAGAGAGATATCCCCACACCCCAAGCATCTCGTGATGGGGGATAACGTTCCTTTCAGTATTATCCAGTCATGGGACCAGAGGCTGGGCAGGAAGTGGAGGCCAACCTTACAGAGGGTTGATTCAGTCTCCAAACCATCTGCCGATGAGCATGAGGGCCCTGTCTCCTTAGTCAAGCAGGAAACATCTGAGGCTGCTGGAAAGAGGAAAGCAGCCAGGCTTCATGAAAAGACCACCAGGCTGGCGATCAGGGGACCTACCCCTCCCTCCCAGCTGCACCACCAGTGAATTGCCTGGCTGAAGGTGGACAAGCCATTTTTCTCCTCTGGGCTTTGATTCCTTTTCTGGAAAAAGAGGGATTTGAACCAGATTCTCTCTTAGAGTTAAAAAGAAAATCCCCTTGACCTGCCCCTGGCGTTTCCCAGTGGTACATGTATATTACCGGTAGTTAATGCTCAAATGAGAAGGTAAGTGTCATCCCCCTATTCCCTAGATGGGGATGCTAATACTCAGAAAGAGTTCTGTCAGCACCAACCCCCCTCTCTTTTCCATCTCTGCTACATTTCAACTGCCCCATTCAGGGCCAGTTCCATGAGTGTCAGACTTTAGATGGGCTCTCTGTGTTTGGTTTGATGCTCTACTGTTAGGTTTTGAAATCCTCTGTAATGTTTTTAAAGTTTATTTATTTTGAGAGAGACAGAGCAAGCAGAGGAGAGGGACAGAGAGAGACAGGGAGAGAGAATCCCAAGCAGGCACCACACTGGCGGCACAGAGCTCGAAGCAGCCTGAAGCAGGGCTTGAACTCACAAACCGTGAGATCATGACCTGAGCCAAAAACAAGAATCAGTTGCTTAACCGACGGACCCATCCAGGCACCGCGAAAGTCGCAGTAATTTTGGAAGAAGGACCAACATTTTCATTTTGTCCTGGGTCCACAAATCCCACAGCTGATCCTGCCTTGATTCTCCTATCCTGGCCATCGAGTCTCCTGGGGGCAGGTGCTCAGAGGACCAGACAGAGGAAGCTTCTATACTGTGCAGTCGCTGTTGCCCAGAACCACAGTGATGTGGGCAAAGTGAGGGCCAGAGACGTGAGCTAGTTAACACGAATGAACTTCCAGGGCAAGCTACAGGTTCAATGGTCACAGCAAAAAGAAAGGAAATTTCACGATCTAGGGAACACTAGGAACTGGCCCCTTGTCTTCCTTTATTCTGACCTCCTGGGAAAAAAGAAATCACTATGATTGATTCAAGAAGTCAGGGCTGTGTATGTGTTTGGTGTGGAAGGCTAACTTCCTTCAAACTTTTGATTTCTCTGACACCTCAGGCTAGCGATCATCTGAGTAACATACCGGCATGAAGACAAAGGCTATGGGAATGATCGGGTAAATGCGATGGTCCGTCCAGGGTGAATGTCGGAGGGGAGCCGAGGCTTTCACGTGGTGCCCACGGCATACACAAGTCTTGCCAGAACTTCTCGCTCTGAAAGGCCAGCAGGGGAGCACTGTGATTCTCTGCTAAGAGGGTCAGACCCATCCGTCCACAGCTGCCCGGGTCTCTTGTGGGCTCCATGCCGTCCCGGGATGAATGCACCAAAGGGAACACGTGGGTGTGGTGAAGGAGAAAGCCGTGGGGCCCAGAGCCTTGGTTGAGAGATCTAGACTCTGCCACGAGTCCCAGCAAATCACTTTCCGGAGCTGAGGCAGAGGCTGTGCAGTTTAATGCATGCAATGTGGGATAGAGGCTTAGTTAGCTTTGGGTTCAAATGTGACTCCACCCCACCTATGGCTGTGTGATCTGGGCACATGACTTCATGTCTCAAAAGTCTTACTTTTTTTATACGCAGTTTACTTATTTTGAGAAAGAGAGAGAGAGAGAGAACCAGAAGGGGAGGGGTAGGGACAGAGAGAATCCCAAGCTGACTCTGTCCAAGCCGACTCTGTGTTACAGGCACAGAGTCTGACTTGGGGCTCATTCTCATGGACTGTGAGATACTGATGTGAGTGGAAATCAAGAGTTGGATGCTTAGCCAACTGAACCACCCAGCTGCCCCTCAAAGTCTTACTCTCTCTCTCTCTCTTTTTTTTTTAACATTTTTTAAAAGTCTTTTAAATTTATTTTGAGAAAGAGAGAGAGAATGAGTGAGCAGAGGCAGAGAGAGAGGGGGACAGAGGATCTGAAGCGAGCTCTGTGTTAACAGCAAAAAGCCTGATGCAGGGCTCAAACTCACAAGCCATGAGATCACAACCTGAGCCAAAGTCAGACACTTGACTGAGTCCCCCAGGTGCCCAGGGTCTTACTTTCTTAATTAACACTTTAAAAAGGGGTTAATAATGTCTCTTTCAGTATGTTCACTAACTTGAATTTAAATTTAAAAAATAAATAATAAATAATTTAATAAAAGCAACGATGATGTCTCTTTTGCAGAGTGGCTGTGTGAGATCAGGAGAATAAGGAGAAAATGGTTACTATTTAGGAAGGCTCTGAGGCTTTCCCAGGAATCTGTGCCCATGTGACCAAACAGTATCTGTTCTGGGGCCGAGAAATGGTCAGCAGAAACATGAGAGGGGACACGCTCCCTTAAGCATGCCTGGAGCCAGTTCATGTTTGGAAACAGGGCAGTGCAGTGGGCAGGGACCCCAGGACCCCCATGGTTTGTGGGGAGCATGTGAGCTCTGAGGAGGAAAGAAGGCACCTGGCCCCTCCGTTCCGGATTCTGTCCTTGCCAGTGCTCACCCCCCATTGGCCACGAGTGAGTGGGCCTAGATCACAGTGTTCAGTTCCTCACAGGATCAATCTGGGCTCCGTCTAGACAGACAGCTGGAGACTGACAGTGCCGGATGCCAAACATTCCAGGGAGGAGGGGGTGCTACAGGATACACTGTTCCCTCCCTGTCCCCGGTGACTGCTGGTGTGCAGATGACAGTTCTGAGTAGCGGAGGACTACCGGAGGAGGCTGGGTCAAAACCCAGAGGTCAAGGGACCTCCAGTGCAATGGTACCCTGGCCAATAGGAAGCTCTGTCACTCAGCTCCAGCTGGACTTTCGCCTGTTCATAGCTTCAAGAGGTACAAGGAAGACTTCGTGGCCCTGCCCCTGTGTACCTACCCATGTGCCCCATCTTCATGGCGCCCTCGGCTATTGCCGATTGGACTGAAGCCTTCATTATCTCTGCAGGCTGGGCTACCTGCTATTTCTCCACCTCACCGTGACTGCCGCCACTATGGTACTTGTCAAAATCCCTAACAACTCACCCCCAGGAGTCTTGAGGGCAGGAGATGGGTCTTATGTCTTGTGATCCCATTACATAACGCATAGTTGGATCTCAGCATGTATATGTAAAGGAAGAAGTAAAATGAAACAAAACTTACACAAGTTGAACTCCATCTGCTTTGATTCATCCTTCACCCCTCCCCTGCCATTCCTTCTCCACAAAGTAACCAAGTCAAATCTTTCCATAATACGAATCGAATTGTGTCACTTTCATGCTCAAACCCCTCAGGAGTGCCATAGAACCCTTAGGACGAAGGGCCAAAGCCTCATCCTGTTGCAGAATCTGGTCTGGATCACCCAGTGTAAGAACCAAGCAGCACTCTGAGATCTTGGAAGGGAGGAGGTTTATTTTACGCCGGTAGACTCAGAGGAGATCATTCTCCAGAGGTCTGAGCCCAGAGTATCAACAGAGGGAGTAACTTATAGCCTGTTACTTCCGCACTCCTCAATAATGCGTGCGACAAGCAGGGCGGGAAGAAGAACCCAGAAGAGGGAGCCTTGGATCAGGGCCAGGTATTTCCTCATCAGTCCTGTCAGCCATATTATAACGGATTTTCCCCAATCAATCCTGCCCTACAAAGCCCTGCTGGACTTGACCTCAGCTTCTTCCCCTTTCAAAATCCTTATCCATATTCTTGCCTCCTTGTCAGTTTGCTTTGCTGCATAATGAACCATCCTGAAGTCAGTAGCTTTGTCTGTAATCAGTTATTACTGTTCACATGATTATTGTTTGAGGTGCCCCGGTGGCTCCGTCGGTTAAGCATTAAAGTCTTGATTTCAGTTCAGGCCATGACCTCACAGTTCGGGAGGTCAATCCCTGTATCAGGCTCGTGGCTGACAGTGTGAACACTGCTTGAAAATCTCTCTCTCTCTGCTCCTCCCCTGCTTTCCCTCTCCCTCTCTCTTCCTCTCTCTTTCTCTTTCTCTCAAAATAAATAAACAAACATGAAAATAAAACCAAAATGATTATTGTTTTAAGCCATTGGTTTCCCCTGGATTTACTCATCCATCTGCTGCCAGGTGTGGTTCAGGATAACAGCTCAGCTGGTCTTGGGCTAGATGGGAAGGAACTGGCTGGCTGTGGGCTGGTCTAGGACGGCCTTGGAGGGACATCAACCTCCCACGTGTCTTCTCTCATTCTCCAGCACGCTTCCCTGCCTTTGTTTATATGGTGGTGTGAGGGTTCCAGGAGAGAGCGGAACACACACTAATTCTTGAGCCCCAGGCTCATAAATGGCATGAGACGCTTCCATCTCATTCTGTTGGCCAAAGCAGGTCACAAGGCCAGCCCAGGTTTAAAGAGTGGAGAAAGATACCCCCACCTGTTGATGGGAAACTATAACATTGCATTCCAAAGATCCTAGACTCAGGAGAGGGTGAAAAAAAACCAAACAGCCATTTTCACAATCAGTCTAGGAGCATTCCCATCCCCAGATATTCTGATTCAATAACAGGAGGTGAGAACCAGGCATTTGTATTTTAACAAGTATTTAGGACAATTCTACAAACCCAGTGAAGGATTATCTTTGGAAAGCACCACCCTCAAACCCGCCACATTCAGTCACCTGGAAATGCCCTCCTTTTCCTAGCGCTAAAGCCATCCCATGAATGGTTCTGTTACCTGACGTGACACCCCGGTCCTAGCCTTTGAATCCTTGCTCATGCTGCAGGTCTCCACCCTCTGATTTTCCAGATTAGCTTTGCCACAACCACTGTCCCTTTTTTGTTTCAGTAGCGCCCTGCCTTTCTTCAGAATGCTCTTCACCGTGTTCATTGTCTGACATCTTCCATAATAAATGGTCAACCTCACGAGGGCTTGAAACATGTCTAATCTGCTCATCACTGTATTTGC
Source organism: Helogale parvula (assembly GCA_004023845.1). Lineage (NCBI taxonomy): Eukaryota > Metazoa > Chordata > Mammalia > Carnivora > Herpestidae > Helogale > Helogale parvula. The sequence goes on from PJEM01000848.1 coordinate 55,066, forward strand.
AGAACCTGTTAGGGTCTAGCACCTAAGAGGGACTCAACAGATGTTTGCAAAAAGCAGAAAGGTACTGCTTTGAATTTTGCATCAGAATCGCTGCTGACAAAAGTATCTCAGAGGACACTCTGGGAATTACTGCTTTGGACCAGTGGGGTCAGTGGTATTTTGGGGGCCAAGGAAGGACAAGATGACACCAACCATTACACCATTTGTGAGATGAGTCCCCCGGTGAAGGGGTAGGCCCCTTCAAGAATCTTGATAGCCCCAGAGGAAGGGAGGGAATTGAGGAAGGCTACCCCACAGAGAAGGTCACATTATGGGACCGTTGAACATGAGGGATGTCACCCCAAGTGGCTTAACCAAGAAGAAAATCCCCAAATGGTGAACAAGAAGTATCGCCATGGGCTGGGCGTCCGAAAAAGAGGAAAGTGTGTGTGGAGGGGGATTATGTAGCAAGATGGAGGAACAGAGACTGGTGAGGCCTTCGGGAATTAAACACAGTGACTGAATGAACAGGTGACCATATTAGAGGTCAGGAGCGTTCAGGGTCACAGATTTAGGAAAAACATAAACAACAAGGTAAAATCAAGGGTGCGGGGTGTGTGTGTGTGTGTGTGTGTGTGTGTGTGTGCTTTTTCTACTTGGGGGGAGAAGGGCCAGACCTGGATGCCTGGCGGGGGGCAGACCAGTCAGGAGGCTGCGGTGAGAAGCCAGCAGAGAGCAGAGCGGCCAGGACTCCAAACTTCTCTCAAACTTGCACCATCCTCCTGCCCCTGGTGACCTGGGGAACAAAGGCAGGAAGAAATGGCAGGTAAAAATAAATGTCCTTATAACCTGCAGCCCATTGACAAACACTGGAGGCGGGGAGAGTAAAACCTTTCTCCAGGAACTCCCTACTGTCTTAATGCTAACGCTTTGCTAGAGGGAAAAACAACCTTAGCTTGCCAGGAGCTGGGCCTCCAGGATCCTGGGAGTCTTCTTTCCCCTGGACTTTACCTCCCTCACCTGCCAGTCTCTCTTCATGGTCCTGGGGCACCTCTTCCTGCCCAAGGACCCAGTCCGTGCTTTAATAAAATCACCTCTTTTCACCTCTTTTCGCACCAAAGACGTCTCAAGGATTTTTTTCTTGGCCGTCGGCTCCAGACCCCACCATCACCCCAAAACCCCCATCACTTGGGACCTCCCCAAGGTTGAAACCCCCCCTGTTTGATGCCTCTGCACAAAGCCTTATACAGCCCACGCACTCCTACACCCCACTCTCCACCCACCTTGTGACCACTCCACGGGGGTCTCCAGTGAGTGGTTAGAAAGAGGGTCTCCGCGCCCACTGGGCTGCCAGGGAACTGCCTCCGCCTTGTCACAGGGGAAGCTTGTCATGCCCAGGAGCTGCTGGGGGTGGGGGGATCTCCATGTCCCCGATGCCACAGAAGGCTTAGTCTCTGTAAGTAACAGTAAAGAAATAAAGGGGGAAATCCCTTCCAAAATACTCCAATCCCCAAACCCCAGAAAGCGAAGAGCTGCCAACTGCCAGCAGCCCCCAATTCCGACCCCGAGACACATCCTGACATCCAGACACATTCGCTCTTTCCTGCTCAAGGACAGAGGACAATCTTCATTTTCTGTCACACGCCCTCAGCTTGAACACTTCTCACGTGTTTCTCCTTTGCAAGCTCCCTTTCATCCCCCAAAATAGCCACATCAATGATGCATGTTTTCTGAAATAAGTTCATGTGTCATTGGGTTTTCATTAGCAGCGTGCACGCAGGGCTGAGTCATGTGGGATCCACAGATCATTCATTTTGGGCTACACCTCCGGGCGGGGTGCTCTCGCCTCACCTCAAAGCAGGGTGCTCCCACCTTAGATCCACAATCCATGTAACTCTCCCCTTCCCCCCATCCCCCACTGCTCCCATCCCCCCACCCAGTCACCCTGACCCCTGACCCCGCAGGGCTTCCTCAACCCCCTTCAGAAGGTGGCTTGTGGGAGTGATCAGGGACCCTAAGGCAAGCTGAGGGCCAAGCACAGGCTAACACAGCCCCCTTGGGGTGGGATCTGTGTGACATTCCTCAGGCATTCCTGGCTGCCTGAGGACAAAGGAAAGGAAAGAAAACAAATGGCTACCTGATAGAGATCACAGTCCTACAGGACAGGGGGCTCCCATCAGTTTATAAATATCTCAGTAAATTACAAGAAACAGGCAGTCTTATCCATCGCCTAATCTCCAGAAACCTATGGACTCAGTTTCCTGGACCCCCTATATCGCCCTCCCCTCCCTAGTGATGCGGGGAACAAAGAGGAGAAGGAAATGGCAGGCAAAATTCTATTTACTTATAACCCACGGCCCACTGGCAAATAGTTGAGGCCAATAGAATAGAACATTCTCCAGGAACCCCCTACCGTCAGAATGCTAATGCCTTACTGGAGGGAAAAGGTCCTTAGCTTGACAATAGCAAGGCCTCAGGTATTTTAGGAGCCCTCCTTTGCATATCCAAGTCCCTCTGGATGCCTCCCTTCTGACTTGACCTCCCCAACTCCATAGTATACAAGCGGATACTCTTCCTAAGCCCAAGGCAGCCTTTCCTGCCTGTGGGCGTAAGGACGCAAGTCTGAACCAAACTGACTCCATGACAGGCTTCAAGTTTCCCCCTGACCTTGGAGGCCTAAGTGTTGGTTTCTCAGAATCATTAGACAATAAAAGGGCACACATTGCCCAAGGCAGGAGGAACCACCCTTGTAACACCCAATCAGGAAAGGCCAGCTAACACCCTTAACATTTCTAAAGGCAGACCTACAGATAGAAGCTATAGATAATCACTTATTGCTTAAGGCTAGTTACACCCTACGTGAGGGTCCTGGGTCCACTCTGTAATTGGTTAACACTCTAAATGTTGTGATTGGGTTTCACCAAAAGTAACAAACACTCTGGACAATGTGTATGGTTAAAGTTACTGCCAATGCTGTTAGGCGCTAATGATTGGATCACAGTACCTGTGTAACAATTTCATGTAACTGCCCCTTCCCAAACCCATAAAGGCCCTACCCCACCTTTGTTCAAGGCTCTCAGCACGGATCCACCATGCTGGTGAAGTCTGTGAGCCTGAGTCCATAATATTAATAAAGCCCTTTGCTTTTGCATGCGTGACTTGGTCTCCCTGGCGGTCTCTGGTTTTGGGGGACGATATTGTGATCTTGGACATAACATGGGTCCTGTTTCTGCTTTGATAAAATCAACTTTTTGTACCAAAGATGTCTTCGAGAATTCTTTCTTGGCTATCGCCTCTGAACCCCATGAACCCCCCATCATCCCAGAACCTCATCAGGAGGAACCGAGAGCCCCATCGAGAGGCAGGTGGCCTGGGAGGTGGCCACGGATGAAGATGATCCTCCCTTCCCTTCATCTCCTTCCTCCGCTGGGGCTGGGAGCAGGACACCTACACCTTCAGCATTTGAAAGAAATCCCCATTTGAAAGAGGTTATATTAAGGGCTACTGTTCACATCATCTGCAGGGTGTGTGGGGCAGGGGTGAGGTGTGACAAGGCTCCGGACAGTCATTTAGATGCTGGCAGACGGTCTGTGACAACAAAATCGATGGCCAGGAAAAAAAAAACAAAAACAAAGGATAAAATGATAATTTCACCTTCACTGGAACTTCTCCCATCAAATCCAAGGGACAAAGTTGCCTGAGATACTGGAAAAACAGCGTGGCCGGAGGCAGTAACCTCCTTTCTACTTTTCTTCACTGCACACTGGGGTGGGGGTCTGCCCTCCCGGTCTCAGTATCCGCGCCCGGAAAATGGGGATCATATTTACCACACTGAATTGTCGTCAGGATGCAAAGACCGCACCCACAGAACACATCCAATGTGGGCTCCGCTCGCGGAGGGTCAGAGGAAGAGGGTTCCAGATGGACCCGGAAAGCGGATGAGGCCCAGATGAAGGCCGTCCACGTGGGCCCTGAAGCAGATCTGAGGCAGGGCTCTCAGAGGCTGGGGAAGTGTGCTGGCCTGAACACTTCTGCAATTAAACTTTTAGCATCCACCATGATGAAGCACTTCAGTGCTTGAGTTCATTTGTGCCGGGGGAGAAAGAGAACAAAGAAACTTGGGATGAGGAGAGAATTTGTGATGCCTCCGGAAGGAAGGAGGTGAATGGGCTTAGGCTTATTGCAAAGTGTGGGGGGCATTCTGGGACCCGAGATTCCATTTGCTAAGAGCTGCCGGGGTTTGATAATTATAAATGAGTACCCACGATGAAATCGCCTAAATAAAGACACTCGGGAGAAGTTATAGACACAGAGCGCCTTTGACATGAAGCCCGTGTGTAAGAGATGTAAGCAGCACATTGTAAGCCATTGGTCTGGGAAACAGGACACCTGAGTCCTTGTCCTAAATTGCTATGTTATTTTTTCTTTTTCTTTTTTAAATTTTATTTATTCTCAAGTGAGTTAACATACAGTGTGGTCTTGGGTTCAGGAGTAGAATGCCGTGATTCATCTCTTACATACGATACCCAGTACTCACCCCAACAAGTGCCATCCTTAATGCCCATCACCCATCTAGCCCACCCCCATCAGCCCCCAGTTTGTTCTCTGTATTTAAGAGTCTCTTATGGTTTGCCTCCCTCTCTGTTTGTATCTTCTTTTTCCTACCCTTCCCCTGTGTCCGTCTCTTGTGTTTCGTAAATTCCATAAGGAGTGAAATTATCTGATATGTCTTCTCTGACTGACTTATTTCGCTTAACATAATACCCTCCAGTTCCATCCACACTGTTGTTGCAAATGGCAAGGTTTCATTCTTTTCATCGCAAAGTAGTGTTTCATTCTATCTTTTTTATTTTTTTATGTTTATTTATTTTTGAGAGAGAAAGAGACAGAGCATGAGCAGATGAGGGGCAGAGAGAGAAGGAGACACAGAATCTGGAGCAGGTTCCAGGCTCCAAGCTGTCAGCACAGAGCCTGATGCAGGGCTTGAACCCATGGACGTGAGATCATGACCTGAGCCGAAGTCAGACACTTAACTGACTGAGTCACCCAGGCACCCCTGCATTTTTTTTAACTTTTTTTTTAAATTAAATAGAGAGTGTGAGCAGGGGAGGGGCAGAGAGAGGGAGAAAGAGAATTCCAAGCAGCCTTCATGCTGTCAGTGCAGACCCCCATTCAGGGCTTGATCTCACAAACCATGAGATCATGACCTGAGCTAAAATCAAGAGTCAGATGCTAAACCGCCTGAGCCATCCAAGTGCTCCCAAGGAAGAACTTGATTCAAATCCCAGCTCTGCCACTGACCTCAGGCTCCCCCAGGGCCGCTGTCTGTCTCTCCTCTCCTCTCAGGGCCCACTGCTAATTCCTGACTTCAGATCGTCATTATTGTTTACCTAGATGATTTCTAGAAAATTCTTTTCGGTCTGCCCTCTCCCCCCCTCCCCCATTCTGGCTTTTGCTTGTTTTCAGGGAATTTTTGTTCAAATGCCAGTAAATATTCTCTCCCATTAAAAATCTCCAGGATTTATATTCACATCTAATCTTGAACTACCTTTCCAGCCACCCTTCTCATGAACTGTGACTCACCAGCATCAGACTATTTGCCATTTCCTGAGTGTGCCATCAGCTGTCACATCGCTTTGCTTTCAGGGCAGCTCTTATTTTTTGCGATGGGTGCCCCTCCTCTTCGTCCCCACTTGAGAAATTCTCTGGAATCACAGGGATCTTGTTCCTCCTCCTCCTCCAGCGTTTACCGCGTTTTTATAACGGGGGCATCTGCTTTCCCCATTCAACTGTCACTTCCTTAGGCGGTGACTCATGTCTCTTCACCTCTGTCTCTTCTGTGGGGACTAAGCAGCATGCCTACGGGGCACCAAGTTTGCAGAAGGAAAGAGTATCTAACCATAAGGGGTCTAAGTGGTCGATTTCATCCCAACGTGCTTTATAATATATATAATTTCCCAATCAAGGAGATCCGGACACAGTTGTAATCTCAGGGTCCCAATTACAAGATTTACAAACCAAGGCAGCTTACAAAGTCAGTTTCTCATGGACCTAACCTGACCTGAAAGCTGGAATACATACCTGTAATGACTCAAAGGAATGCTCTCAGCCTTGACTGCCTACTAAAGTCTCCTGGGGAGGTTTCAGACTTTCGATGCACTGGCTGCCTGTTGCACTTGCAATTTTGATTACCCCCATAACGTAAATCAAAATCTCCAAGGGTGCAGTCTGGGCATTGGTATTTTTTAAAACAATTTTTTAACGTTTTATTTATTTTGAGAGAGAGAGACAGCGTGAGCAGGGGAGGGTCAGAGAGAGAGAGAGAGGCCCAGAATCGGAAGACAGGCTCCAGGCTCTGAGCTACTTGTCAGCACAGAGCCTGACATGGGGCTCAAACTCATGAACCATGAGATCATGACCTGAACTGAAGCCGACGTTTAACCAACTGAGCCACCCAGGTGCCCCTGGGCGTTGATATTCTTAATAATTTTTTTAAGTAAACTCTACCGCCAATATAGGGCTCAAACTCATGACCCCAAGATCAAGAGTCACATGCTCCACTGACTGAGGCAGCCAGGCACCCCAAAAGCTCCCCAGGAAATTAGAGTAGGCAGCCAAAGGTGAAAGCCAGGGCCCGAACAGGAGAGAGGAAGGTGGGAAACCAGTGGAGAACCCAGGTTATATGACTCATGGAAAGAGCCCAGGTCATCAGTCTGAATCATTTTTCTTGGCTCTGAAATCCCTGGTTTTAGATCAGTGGTTCTCAGCACTGGCTGAGCATTGGGACTGCGGGGGGTGTTATTAAAGAATACAAATCGTAATGGTAAATTGTATGCATCTACCTGGCTAGGCCACGACCCCCAGGTACTTGAACATCAGTCTGGATGTTTCTGTAAGGATCATTTTTAGATGGTATTAACATTTAAATCATATTGAGTATAGCAATCAAACAGCATAACGTGGGTGGGCCTCACCCAATCAGTTGAAAACATTCATCAAAAACAGACTGAGGTGTCTGGAGGAGGAAATTCAGGATCCATATGGCGTGTGGACTGCAACAACAACTCTTCCCTGGGTCTCCAGCCTGCTTGCCCAGCAGATGTGGACTCACCAGTTTCCACATGTGAGCCAATTCCTTATAATAAATGTCCCCCTCCCCTTCATCTACTGTCTGTCTATCTATCTGTCTGTCTATCCATCTATTTATCTATCTACTTATCTATTGATCTATATGCATATATATGACTTCTTAGTATATATTAATATATATTTTATATTATTCTATATCACTATATATTAATAACATCTAAAATGTTATGTGTCATTATATATAATATCTTATCTCTTACATCAAGATGTGTATCGGTTCATTCTGTTGAATCCTAATCTGAGCTTCTGATTAGTCTAGGTTTGGGCCGAGGCACTGCTATTTTTAGAAAGTTCCTGAAATGATCCATGTGTAGCCAGAATTAAGAACTGTTATCAGTGTTTCTAAATCAAGTCCCATTGCCAGCTGGCCTCAGGGTTTTTCCATCTAAATCCATTTGCAATGAAAATTCCTGTACACCACCTTCCTTCCCATTACAGAATGAATGGTGTTCTGCAAAAATTCTTACCTTGGAGCCCTAACCACCAATGCGACTACATTTGGAGATACGGCCTTTATGGAGGTAATTAACATGACATGAAGTCAAGAGATGGGCCCCTACCCGAGTAGGACTGGTGTCTTCATAAGAAGAAGAGACATCAAGGATGCACGCTCCCAGAGTGAAGGTCATGGTGAGGACACAGTGGGAAGATGGGTGTCTGTGAGCTGAAGAGGGAGGTCTCAGAGTGATTTCCAGCCTCCAAAATGGTGAGAAACAAACATCTGGTGTGTAGACTGCCTCTTGTGTGTGTGTTATGGCAATCCAAGCAGACAGCCGTCCTCACCACATAAGTGACTTATACAGATCTGTTCAGAGAAGCCAGTGCCCCAGAACTTTCATGAAGCAGTTCGGGCTGAATCTGAAATTAGCCACTTGGCTTCTCTCCACGTGGCCATCCGTTCTTCATGAGGGAGTCAAACTGAATATGTTTTAGGTGGCCGGGCTTTTTCTGGTCAGGTTGAAGGAGGGGTTTTGGTGGCCGCATTTGACACCGGAGGGAGACAACGTTGAGACGCCCCAGCTTACCCTGATGCCATTGCACTTGCTGCCTATTCACCCCCAGTGGCTGGACTCTAAAGCTGCTCCTCACCAAGCAGGCTGTGCATGATGTCATACTGCTGGGCTAAGAGGCTCAATTAGGAAGCACTTCGCCTCAGTATTTTCCATCTTATCCCTGTTCTAAGGCTTTGGAGGACAGACCATGCTGTTCCTCAATCTACTCCAGAGCACTTCACAAACTTTCTTACAGGGCATTGGGTGATATGATGGGGCGGGGGGAGGGATAGGGGGTAGGGCGGAGAAAGGAAGAAACAAAGACAGGGGCTTTACACTTGCACTGACTTGCTGCCAAACCTTCTCTCATTTAGGAGTTGTGAGACTTTGGGGCAGTGCCAGAGTCCATCTGCAGCAGGTCCAGGGCTCCCTGAAGGATGGACGGTGTCGGCAAGAGAGAGTGAGACAATGAGAGAGCCCCGAGTTTCTTTCTGATCACCAGGCAGGCATCTCTGCACCGACCTAAAAGTCAGTTTATTTATGGAGAAAATGTATGGGGCTAGCACAGAAGTGACATTTGCCTTAGACAATGATTTCTGATGACAAATTTCTTTGGCATGTAAAAATTTCCCACAATATAGATTGATGGAAGACTCATGCATACTCTTTATCAATAGTGATTGATGTAGGTGATTTTGATACTTATCATATGGGGAAGGAAGGTATTTTTAGCATTTAAATACAAGACAATGTTTTTAGCACAGCAAAGGCAAAGTTAGTTCTTTGTGAGCAGGGGTCAATAGCCTGTTTGCTTAAGGGGAAGTATAAGAAAAACAGGATTCTCAGAAAATGCAAATATTTGCTCCCATAAACATAAAAGAAGTTCCTATAATAAGTTCCTTCATAAGGTGCAACCAGCATATTTTAGGATAAAATGACAAGTCACTCCTGATACCAATCAGCAAGGTGCCTTGGGGGTCTTTGCTCAAGCAAAAATAATTGAGTGGGGATGGATATCGGTCACCATCTGATGGCAAGAGGCCTTACTTCACAAGGAGTTTTCTCAACTTCGTGAGTGTGAGTTCAGAAAATGGCTTCCACCAGGGCAGCTTTCCTCAGCCTCTTCTGAGCTTTTCTAAACTGAGTTTACTCATATGCAAAATGGGAATGAAAATGCCTTCCCATCATTGATATGAGGGTTAATGGAGAACTGACTGAAGAGGGTAGAACAGTGTCTAGCACACTGTCGCCAGCTCATATTCCCCTCTTGTCTGTGATCTCTTGAATCTATCGGTTGTGATTTATTTTAACTTTCCATTTAATGCCGAGCACCAGCTAACAGAGATGGCTGGTATATCGGAGCTGAAATACTCTTTGAGTCTCGAAGTTCAACCTACTCACTCTACAGCGAAACCATCAGCTTAAGACCACATAGCAAGTTGTGTTCAAGCTGGAACAAAACCCTGGTCTTCCTGACTCCAGGAGGTCACTCTTTCCAGAGATCCTTGTGCCTGATGGAGCCTGTGGCCACTGAACTGTGCTTAAGCCGGCTCACCACAGTGGCTTCGTTCCTTTCTGAATAATCTGCATTCTCCACTCCACTGTGTCTCACTCTCGAACATTCCCGGTGCAGGTGATTAGGCTCCTCTCAGTCTGTCCTCGCTTTAGTGTGTCTATTAAGTTTGCTTCCCCAGTCCCAGCCATCCAACATGGATCTCTTGGGGTGAATGCTTCTAAAAACAGGGGACCACGCCGGAAGCCTTCGGAAACCTTCATTACACAAAAGATTGGGTTTTGTGACTTAGAATGAATGCAGTAGAGAGGAGGTCACCACACAATGCAGGAGAAAGGACAATGTGTTACACTTAAAGGAACTGTCTTTCCATGTTTTACTATGTAAACTCAAAACATCGGAGGGGCTGGCACTGAAGAACATCAAGTCCTGGTTCTAGCCCTTTCCAGCATCGTCTCTGCTGGTCTTGCCACCCATTTCCCCAAACTGCAAATGGGTACACATATGTGCCCTGTGAGAGATGCGTACCCTGTGAGAGACATATACCCTGTGTGAGAGATATATACCCTATGAGAGATATACACTCTGTGAGAAATGTGTATCCTGTGAAAGATATACACTCTATGAGAGATATATACCCTGTGAGAGATGCACACCCTGTGAGAGATATACGCTCTGTGAGAGATAACTATCCTGGGAGAAATGAATGCCCCGAGGTTTGTTCCCGCAAACTCCATGTCCTCACACATAGTTTTCTTTTTGCCTGAAATGCCCTTCCCCTGTTTTCTGTCTGGAAAACTTTTGCTTATTGTCCTAGTCCATTTGGGCTGCTCTAACAACATACCAGAGACTGGGGAGCTTAAAAAAAAAACAGGACTTAATTTTCCACAGTCCTGGAGGCCGGGAAGTCCACGCTCAAGGCACCAGCAGAATGGGCGGTGCTGTTGGCACCTTCTGTGTCCTCACGCGGTGAAAGGCTCAGGGAGCTCTCTGTGGTCTCTTCTGTAAGACACTAATCTGTTTCATGAGGGTGGCCCTGGTGACTCAGGGACCTCCCAAGAGTCCCATCTATCAGTACCGTCCCCTTCGGGGGTGGATTCACCATCTGAATTTTACAAGGACACGTTCAGCCCTTAACATTCATATCTCAAGCCTACTTAGAATGTCATCTCTTCAAGAGAGATCTCCTGAGTCTTTACCTTTCCTTTCTGTGCCAACTTCGTACTTTGAGATTATCTTTATATCATACTTGTCTCATGAAAGTATAATTTTGGTTCCTGGCAGGGGGCTGTTATTCCCCAAAGCTGCCGTGGGGAATCATCAGGGGGAATGAAGGGTGAAGGGTCAGGGGTCAGAGGGGAGGTAAAGGGTCACTCAATATTTGAGAAATCCATTTTCAAGTGTCGCTAGTGACTTTTCGGAACAGCCTCTCAAAGCCTGGATTATGATGACCACATATTCCGTCCCCCCCATGATGTTAAGAAAACTCAACATTTCCTGTAAGTTTGAGACGTGGTGCGCTGTTTTAACGGTTCGTCTCCAGAGATGAGCATTCTGTCACCACCACAGGGGCGTCTTGCTCTCACCTGGAAGTCCTCTGAGGGAAGAGCACAGGGAAGATGTGTCTACCTCCTCCCAGGGCCCAGCCTGTCGGCACGGAATTGAACAAAGCCAATTCTCTCAGACTGCTAATTCTCTGTTCCAGAGCGGAAAGGAGAATCTGGAAGCGGGTAGCAGAGCAGGAAGAGCACGTCCCTCTTTCCAAGAATTGACTAATTCTCATCAGGGAACAGGCAAGATGCTCAAACACAGCTCCTCTCCTGCCGCCCTCACCCTGACTCACGGCAAGTAGGTTCCTGATGCCTTTCCCAGAGGGTGGTTGGAAATGACATGTTTTGGCTGGAACTCAATGGCCAAACATCTTGCCACCTGCCATACCTTTTTAGGGAGAGCTATTCACTTGACAATAGTCCTTGGGTTTTGGCCTCGCACAAGACTGTCTGGGGTGGGAAGACCTTGGCCGCAGCAGAAAGAAGTGGGGTTTTTGCAAGGAGTCGGCACCACAGTCCTGTTCTTGGCCTGGCACCCCTCACATCCCTGTCTTTCGAAGTTAACCTGAAGCAGATATGCAGAGAGAATCCAGCATTTTAGAACTGTACTCCTGGTTCAGAGGGCCAGAAGCCCTCGAATGCATCTCTGGGGTTGAGATTGGCAGACGGCCCCCTTCAGAAGATGCTGGTTCTCTGTTTCGTTTGGCCAGGCTTCTGGGGATACTGGCTCACGTGGGAACTGCTAAGGATAAAGAGTCTGCTGGCTCTGGGTATTGGCAAAAGATCTAGAAGGATTTTTTAAATATTCCGGTTTCAGCAGAGGCCGAATTATCTTTCTGAAGTATGTGCCCCCTTAATATCGACACTCATGTGTGTTTCAAGGGAAATTGAATCCATATGGTTTTGGGATATTTATCCCCAGTATATTCAACTGCCATCTTCTAAGAGAAATTTGATTTCAAGAAAAATGTGGAGGTTTCTATAAGCCTCCACTTTCCTTGAGTCAGAATTCAGCATTAAAAAAATTTCCCCCAAGTCTCCTGTGTGAAGGGCTCAGGCTTGAGTCTAAGCCCTTGGCCCTGACATTTCCAGAGCAAATGTGCTCAATTCGGCTGTATTCTGAATGCTCCATCCCTGTGCTCCCCATATTCACCACTGTAAACTGTAACGACAGAGTCACCAGAAGCAAAAGAAGCCAAAGGGATGTTGAACTGATGCCACGGCTACAGTAATGTGATTGCGGTCAGCGTTTTGTTGGGTTTACTCCTGATTCCGAAAAAAATATCCTCGCACTGTTTATTTTTAGACCTTTTCATAGAAATGGCATTGTTCCTTGAATACAAACTAATTAGATTTATATTTAGAACTGTTATTGCATTTAAATGTCTCAGGGAATTCTGATTTCATGTGTTTCAGGAATAAGCCCTCACCACCAGGGACCTCCCGTGCGCCCAGCCCCTGGGAAGCCACGTGCATGGAATTTGGCCACCGGTGAGAATACGCATAAAGTCGTGGGCCTCCTACCACGCGGTGAGAAATGCATGACCGGTGATGGGGAGAAAGATGAGATCTAGATCTAGAGTGACTGACCTAGCACAAGGATGTTTACCCATTGCGTGGCCATCGAGTGGCTTCTTGAAAGTGAAAACCAGCGGAGATAAGTAGACCTATCACAGGCTCCAAAATCTCATGTGAGGCAGAGTCACACTTGGTAAAATCAGATTTATGAAGTTAGTCATGGGGATGGGCTCTAAAATCAAATGACCTGAGTTTGAATCCTGAATTAACCACTCGCTGACTGTGTGATCACATGCACATGATAAAACTCCTCCAAGTTTCAATGTCTTATGTGTCAAATGACATAAACTTACAGGACGGTAGGGACATGAAATAATGTATACTGTTGTGATGATTCTTTTTAAGTTTATGTATTTATTTTGAGATAGAGAAAGTGCACAGAAGGGGCGGGGGGTTGGGGGGGAGGGAGAGAGAGAGTCCCAAGCAGACTCTGCCCTATTGGTGCAGAGGTTGACTCGGGGCTTAAACTAATGAATCGTGAGATCATCACCTGAGCCAAAACCAGGAGTCAGATGCTTAACTGACTGAGCCACCCAGGAGCCCCTGTGATGATTGTGTTTTTAAGAAGAATGGTTCTTAGACTAAGGCCTAGACAAAAATAGGTGTATATTGAAAAAAAATAGAATGTCTAATTTTGGAGGCAAACCACTACCACAAAAAAAAAGATTTATACTCTGTTCTCCGTAGGAAAAGAAGTTAACTTTCTTTAAGCAGACAAGTCCTAGGCGGTATGTGGGTGGTTGGAGTTTTGGAGCTTGAAGAGACATTCTAGATGATCCAAGTTAGTCCCCATCTCTTCGTCGTCCATGTGGAAAAACATTCCAGGGAAGAGAAGGGGTTTGTGCAAACCTACACAGCAGGTCAGAGGAGCCTGGCTTGGGACCCAGGTGCCCCGACTCTGAGACTGGAGTTCCTCTTCACAGACGCAAGCTACATACATCACCACAACCGCCTGCATCTTCCTCATCTCCAGATCCAGACAATCGCCCTGGTTCCTCCTAGTGCTTGCCAGGAGTTGTCCCAGAACCTCAGCTGGTGAAGTAAGATCTACCAGCAAAGTTCTGAGAAACAGCAAAGCCATGAGCTGGTGTAGACATCGACCCTTCCCTAGACCTTACCTCATTCAGTCAGGAGAATTAGGTGATCTGCTCCATGGAAACCTTATCTACAATGATTGATTTTTACTCAGTTATCCAGAAAACAACAAGAAATCCTCAAGAAGTCTTGTCAATGTGGCAGCACTGCTTCTTCTTCTGTGCTATTGTTTCTCAGATCAGGGTCATCTCCTGATGTCTGTGGCGGTGTGCCAGGGTTTATGTGAAGCCACAAACATGGCATCTCGGCTGGGAGGGCCGATTCTACTGGAAAGTTTGGAGAGAACATTATTTTATGAAAAATAAAAAGAGAGAGAGAGAGAGACAGATATAAAGTAAAATACAGCATTGCCAGAACTGAAATGAAATGTGGAACTCACAGTTCTGATTCGAAATGATAGCTTACTTTACTGAGCCCTTATCTACTGTGCTAAGGAACTGTGCTAAGCACTTAACATATATTCACTCAGTGATGCCTGAGGGAAGATAAAATCGTTGAAACAGATAAGAATAAAAACTGAGAGAGGCTAGTTGGGCACCTGACACTGATATAAAATTCCATATCAATGGTACATAAATACTCCAATGTTACCAGGACCCCTGGGTGGCTCAGTCCCTTAAGTGTCCAACGTCAGCTCAGGTTATGATCTCGTAAGTTCATGAGTTCAAACCCCATATCGGGCTCACTACTTGCAGTGCAGGGCCTACTTGGGATTCTCTGCTCCCCTGTCTCTCTGCCCCTCCCCAGCTCTCTCTCTAAATAAATAAATAAACTTAAAAAAATTAAAAATTAAAAAATTAAATAAAAGTTTACAAAAAAAAAAAAAAAGCCCAAACAGAACAAAATTGATTGAGGGGCAGGCAAGCCGCCGAACTCCTAAATGTACCAGGACCCAAACACGAGACCACCCACCTCCAGAGCCCATAAATTTAACCACTGTGTTATATATACTTCCTCTCATCTTGATATTTTCCGGGGGGCGGGGGGCAGTTCCAACCATATCACCATAAAGCAAGGTATTCATTTACTCTCTCCTGTTGGCTTTGAGCACTTGGTGGAAAATTTTGACAAGCCTTGGATTCTAACTTCCCCCGTGGCTGGTGACAGTTATATAACATGCACATCAGTAAAAAAAAAAAAAAAAAAAAAAAAAAGCTGAATTGCAAATAGTCTACTAACCTGGAAGGAATGTCTGAATGACTCCCACACCACACTGGTGCTAATTCAGTTGGGAGAGTTTTGTGGGTTTGCTGTGATTTTATTGAAATAAAGGGCTTGGCTATCATCGTTAGTAACTTGAGCGTGTCTTTTGATCCATGTAGAAATCGCTCAGCTAAATGACATTTACATGTTATTCTTAACTGCCTGTGGAATCAGATAATCCTTTCCCCAGAAGGATGTCGGCAGACTCCATAATTTGTGAAGGAAGAGCATCCGGGAAGAAACACGGTGTCATGCATGCCTGGAGGGAAGATTTCTGGCTTGATGATTCACATACTTTTATAGCTCTGGTTTTCATGCTCTTTGTTTTTCAAAAGCAATTTAAATGTATGTGAGCCTCATGACTCGCGGGGTTCTCCGGGGTGCACTTAAGCCTGCTTTCCCCCCACATCTCTAGGATCTCGGGCTGTGACCTGGGGGTGGGTGATCTGATGTAAGTTGGTGTCAGAGGGTGCCCATGTGATTGAGTAGGGTGGAACCACCTGTTCCAATATGCTGGTCCCAAGCTGTGCCAAGGATGAACAGATCCGGAAAAGTATTGTGTCATGAGCGCAGACCTTAAATGTTCACCAGAGGTCTCACCAAATGGTGTAGGGCTGAGTCTGAGGGCCAAAGTGTTCTGTGCAGGATGTGAAAGTTCACTGTGGAAGAACTCCAAAATTTATGACTAGTCTGAAGTCAGAGGAAAAGTACCATGCGGGCTCTGATTCACTTAGGATGGGGGGTGGAGGGGGGACTGTTTGCAAAGGCAGTGGAAAGGAGTCAGCCAGTGAGAGTGGCGACTCTGACTCAGGTGTTCCAGGATGGGCATACCCCCACCACAAGGAGCTAACAGGCTTGCCGCAGAGCTGGGGTTCCCTGGGTCTTCAGTCTCATCCGCATGTTGATTTGAGATCTGCTTGATCTCCCGAACTCCTCTGCCCAGCCTCCAACATCCAGTTGGTAACTGTCAGCCCTCCTTTTTTCCATTTCTTGGGCTTTCCTACCACCCCCCCTGCACTCATCTATGGGCGTTCTTCATATCTTTCCTGGTTAACTGGAAGAGTCTCCCAAAGGAGTCTCTGGTCACTGTAAGTCTTGCCTTTCAGAGATCCTAAACCCAGCTTTCTCTGCCCTTTTTCCCATATGCATTTCAGTTGTGTCTTTTCTTTGCTGCTAAACCATTCACTGGCTTTGCATCATGATCTGGCATGGCAGGTGGAGCCCTCAGCAACAATCTCAGCCATTGGGACCCTTCCTGCATCTCTCTCCACACACCCAACGCTCTGCTCCATCAGCAGCACGCAGGGCTTTCCCATCATTCTGCACCTGGCTGCCTAGCGTCCCCTTGTCTGGATCATGGTCTGACCTCCCACTTGTGCTGCACCTAGCCTTCAGATCAACACCTCCGTAGCCTTCATGTCCCAGCTCTTACTGCTGTCCCTGTGAAGTCTCTCTTGGTTTCTCCATGGTCTTGAGACACCTTCTCCTGTCAAGCTGCCTATCACAACCAGGAGGATGTGACTGATCTCTGTACTTTGTAATGTTTCCCTGATTCTCCCTCCACACCATGAGCAACCCAAGGGACAGGGCACCATCTTATTTGTCACTGTGTCCATAACACCTGGCCTAGGACCCGGCCCCGAGTAGGTTCACAGACGACCTTAGCTAACCTGAATGGAACCGAGTTTGCTCTACGCAACAGTGAAAGGCAGGAGTGATTTAAATGAGTTGTTTCTCTTCCAAGCCACATGCCTGGATTATGCAAAAGGTAGAGGAATCTATTTTGCTTGTGGTCAGTGACATTTCAGCTCCGAAAAGACAACGCTGGGGCATTGTTGCGGAGCGTTTCCATGACTGTCCCTTCCAGAGGAAAGTCTGTAAAGAGTTCCTTGGCACAGCCAGCCACTAACTCATTTTACACCTAAAAAAGCATCTGGACTGTTTTGGAACAGTATGCCATTTGGGATAATTCAATGCTGATTCATTTCAAAGAGCCAGATTTTCGTTACTCTTCCTTGCCCCTCTGCTCTCCCCAGTGAGTTTATTTGTACACAAATCCATGTCTTAGTTTTAGGCTTTGAAAGGAGGAAGAAGCAGGCTTCCTTCTGCTTATCTCTCTGCTGGGTGGTGAGGCAGATATTTGGAGGAAAAGCTAGTTTATCCAAATTCTCTGAGCAGCAGAATTCCACCTCAGGAAACTGTAGCTAGGCAAGGAGACAATCATGTCTCTAAATCCACTTCTGTTAGTCTGTCTTATTCAAGAGAGACAAGGACTGCTATTTGCACAAACAGCAGCTCAGCATTCTGGGAGAAATGGTGGAGGAAGCCTTGAGATGGATGCTTGGGAGCAAGAGAACGAGGTACTCTTGGAGACAGCACCCTGAGAGGGCAAGAAAAGAACCCCAAGGAGAGTGATAAACTTCAGCAATGCCTCTTGCATATCAGTATGGAGAGATAGATACCACACTGGGTAGTCTGCAGAGACATCCTCTAATGCAGCCCTGGAAGATAACGTGCCAAGTTCCTTATTTTGTTTTCAGAGGATGGTAAAAATAGAAATGGTGGATGCCGTGGACTGAATGTTTGTGTCACCCACAAATTCATATACTGGAGCTCTAACACTCCAGTGCAGTGCATTTGGGGTAGAGACATCAGAAAGTAAGTAGATTTCAAGTACATAATCAGGGTGGGCTCCTTATGATGAGACCACTGTCCTTATCAGAAGAAGAGATAGCTGTCCCCCTTGCTCCCACTTGGACACACTGAGAAGGGCACATGAGCAAACAACAAAATGGAGGCTGCAAGCCAAGAGGGGTCCCTCACCAAGACCTTAATCTTCCAGCACCTTGATCTTGGATTTCCCAGCATCCAGAACTGTGAGAAATAAGTGTCTGTTGTTTAAGCCCCCTAGTCTATAGTCTCTTGTTACACCCCAAGTTGGCTAACACAGGAGGCTAAGCATTAGTGCAGAATAAAGAATTGTAAACTTCCAAGCATGCCAGGATTTAGTGGAAAAGTATGGAGAGTATTTATTTGCAAGCTGACAAGAGAAGGTTCCTTGTTTCTCCAGCTATGCAACTCTGAACAATTTACTCGCTCTCTTCCAATTTCAGATTCCTCCCTGTAAGGTAGGAGTGACGTCCAACCCATTGGATGCTGCACTTATTAAATATGGTAGCACAAAGGAGGTAATGAATGAGCACCCAGGGAAGGGTGAGAGCAGGGACCTAGCAGCAAGTAGGGAGAAGAAAAAGTAGAGCCATCTGCTCTTGTGTAAGGCTGCAAGGAGTGGAGAGAAAGTCCCAGGAGGTAGCAGCCGAGCAGGAAAAATTAAAAAGCTACTAAGCTACTAAGGTACAAACTAAACCACCTGAGACCAAATGGAAAAGAGAAGGGTGATTAGGATCCCCGTTATCGCCTTGGCTGGGGATTGAGTCCAAACCCAAAGACGATTTCATCGATGTTTCCGGGTCCCCTCCCCCAGCTGGGTGAAGTAAGAGTTTTCTTGCAGGAAGGAATTTAAGCCCCATCTGTCCCCTCTGACAAGAAGGCGGATGGCAAAGTCAGTCCCACTGCAAGGACTCAATGGTTCCTTGTTTTCCCTTTTACTGAGCTGAATGTAAGATTTAGGCTGGATGTTTTATGTAAGGGAAAAAGAACCTTGAAGACTATATAATGCAAATGGGTATTCCATACATATCCACTTCCTCCCTCCAGGAAGCTGGAGAAAACCCTCCTCCTGAAGCACAGAACGGCTAAACAAAGAACTCCAGCATCCTGTCGTTCTGACTTGTGCAATTCCAATTTGAATCACGCCGCAAATGTAAAATGACTTCATTTTCCTGTGCCAGATTCCCTGAGGATTGCAGACTTGTTTATGCCTCTCTGAAATGAAGCTCAGCCTAGCCCAAGAGAAGGAAAACACTTCTATAAGCAGGAGGCTGCTGGAGCCAAAGCCAAAGCAGACTCCATTCACCCTCCTTGACAAGACTCCCCCTCTCAGAACAAGGCAACTTCAGTCCCTAATGTCTCAGGTTTGGCAGTTCAATGAGAGTTGGTTTCATGTCAGCTCAGAAACCAGTGCTCGGCCCTAAACCTTAGTGCTGGGACCAGGGACCCGTCACCTCCGTCTTACCCAGAACTCTGCTTCCAGCCCTCAGAGTGGCCCCGCCCATTGATATCGCCTAGAAACAATGAGGTCAGAGAGGAGATCCCCACAAACAGCTCCTTTAAACCACCTGAACAGCAAAGGGTGTCGTTTTTTGGTTTACTGGATATTTACCCCACTTTTGAAGCACAAATAGCACCCAGTAGAGATCTGTGGGAATACAGGTATCCACTGACCACCTACCACGTGCCAATAAGCACCAAAAATACAGAGGAAACAGCAAACACGGTTTCTGACTTGCCTTTTCGAATTCGAGACTTCATGGTCCAGATTTGGAACCAAGCCTGCTTCTCTTTCCTGCTGCTTCCTTATGTACAAAATGTCGTTCACGGTTCACACGCACTCCGGTTGTGGGAGATTATGTCCGACAATGGCTGGTAGGGCTGTTCGGGTGACACTCATCTACTCATGCTGGCTTGTCTTTCCTGTTGGGCAGCCATGTGAGGGTGAGCTCTATATCCCCTGCCTTCCATTCTAGTGCCCGTGAAGAATTAGCCCAAGACACCGCGTGTGAGCTGAGGACCTCTGAATCAGTATGAAAGAATTAGATGATTTGCTCTCCTCAATGGAGTTAAGCAGAATCAGCCTGCAAGGCAGATTGACATGGTGAGCATATACCAAGCCCAAAATAAGGAAGCTGTACCTGTAGGGGTCCTATACAAAGAGATAATTGTTTTGATATATTTAAACCAAGCGTTTCAAATGCCCCACCTCAAGAATCTTTCTTTTTTTATTTGTTTTGTTTTGTTTTATTTTGAGAGAGAGAGAAGTGTGAGCAGTGGATAGGCAGAAAGAGAGGGAGACACAGAATCCAAAGTGGGCCTCAGGCTCTGAGCTGTCAGCACAGAGCCCGAAGCAGGACTCGAACCCACAAACTGCAAGATCATGGCCTGAGCTGAAATCAGATGCTTAACTGACTGAGCCACACAGGGATCTCTCAAAGTAAATAGGCTCATATTAATTTTCTGCACAGAAGACTTCATGTGAAAGCATAGAAAGAAAACAAAAAGTGAAGTTAGAGACCTCAGAAAGACTATAAGGAGGATCGGCTCAGGAAAGAAGTCATCACACATTCCTAGATAGAGACAGAAAGGAAGATTTTAGAGGATGGGCAGGTGGATTTATTTAATCTGACTCCTAATAAAAAGTCAAGGCCCTTCCATCTTTAAATTCTTGAATATCAGCTTGTACTCACCAAGGTAAGATTTTTGGATGGTGAACTACATTTGCCTCTTATTAGACAATTAGTTAGATGCATTGTTTTTTTTTTAAACGAATCTTTGTGCAAAACATTTAAATGAAATAGAAATATGTTTGCAAAAGGCAGTGTCTCCTTATCCAGATGTTCCCAGGACTCTTCTGACTGAATATCCCTCTGAGGGAGACAAAGCAAGGAGCTCCTTGCTCCAAACCAGGGCTACGTATTTCTAGGCATGCGAGGGGGGGGAGATGGGGGAGAGTAGAAAGCAGGCCTGGGACCCAGGAGTGCTAGATCCCAGGGCCAACTCTGCCATGCACTTCCTAGAGGACCAGGCCCCAGGGCCCAGAGGAGTGTTGGCTCCCATTTTGTGCCAGTCTTACAATAGTTTTGTGACTGGGAATGAATTTTATGTGGCAGATAGGATACGTAAGATCAGAGAGATTAAGGAACAGTCTCAAAGTCCCACAGAACTGTCTGGTGTCTGACACCGAGCTCCTCGCACCATAAATCCCTCTTAAGGCCATGTCTTGTCTCAAGTCCTTGGCTTTCCCAGCTGAATGAGGAGAGGATCATACTATTTTAAAGTCTCTTCCAGCTTTAGAAGAAGTTGAGAGGGAGAATTTTCAATAATTAATATTTCTCTAGAAAGAAGCAGGAGAGACATAAAATTTGGATCAAGCATTATTACAGGGATGCCTGAGTGGCTCAGTCAGTTAAGTGTCCGACTTTGGTTCAGCTCATGACCTCACAGTTTGTGGGTTCAAGTCCCGTGTCTGGCTTTATGCTGACAGCTCAGAGCCTGGAGCCTGCTTTGGATTCTGTGTCTCCCTCTCTCTCTCTCTGCCCCTCCTCTGCTTCTGCTCACTCATTCTCTCTCCCTTTCTCTCAAAAATAAATAAATATACCTTAAGAAAAAGCATTATTACAATACAAAGAATTTGAGTGCCAGACACACACAAAGGAAAAAAGTTAGTGGCTGAGGATTTACACTTGAGCCATCACAAATATGAACAAGGTAGTTCATATGCCTAAGATATGCCAAGGTAGTCTCATGCCTAAGGGAGGTGGCAATTAATTAAAGAAAATGAGGCCATTGAAACGTGCTCTTGAACCTGCCTTCTGAAAGTATTCCATTGTCCTGAAAATTTGACAAAATTCTGCACGTGTTAGGTTTTCAAACAGTATTGACTCTAAACTGTGTTAATTGAGAGAAAGGAAGTATCTGGAAAAGACTATAACTGCTTTTATTTAACCTGGCATTTTATAGCTTATCAATAAAGCTCACATCCAAAATCTCCTGGGGTACTCATAATATCCTCCCGAGATATATAAGGCAGTGTTTATTATCTTTAACAGATAAAGAAAGTGTTGCTTGCTGCGTTTGAGTTTTCCAAGTTCACATGGCAACTAAGTCTAAAACTGCAGCAAAAATTTTATTCTACACCATTATCTGTATTATGTGTGACCAATAGTTGGCACTTAGTAAATATTTTAGTGAATGGACAAACTTCAAATTAGAAAATCTACCCTCATAAGAATGCCAAAGTCCTTCTGTCTTTATACAGAGATGAAATAAGCACCTGTCTACTGAATCTATTTTACTGGTTTGACTTATCTCTTGGATAGATGAGACCAAATCAAAATGGATCTCAAAGTCATTTCAGATCTAAAATAAGCAAGTGTTTAGCAAATGCTGAATATTGAAGCTTCCCAAGAAGGCTACCTTTATCTGAAATTGTACCATTAGAAATACATAAGAAGTACTTTCTTTTCAATGTCCATAAAAGGAGAACATGGCTTCCAACAGATGTTTTTGAAAATGTTGTGGTAAATAAATTGTAATAATTCAAAAAAATATTGAATGAGCATCTCCTGTGTACTAAGCCCTAATGAGCCACAAGAAATGCCAAGATGCATAAAACAAAGTTGCTGTCATCAGGGAGTTCATAGTCCAGGGGTGAAAACAGGTAATTATAAAACAGAATGAGGGATGATATGGCTAGAATGGTCGTACAACCATATAAAGTTAAGAAACCAGAGAAAGGGACCCTAAGACTCTACAGGGGAGACAAGGAGGTGCCATTGGGTACTCTTGGGGCTGATGTTAGTGTGAACTGTAGAACTTTGCTTCTTTTAGATTTGAAGGTGACTTTGAGATCAATGTTGATTGGATATCATCTATCCAAGAGAGGTAAGTCAAACCCAGAATGGGGAACTGACAAGATCACACGGGGGTTACTTTCAAAAATAGAGCACAGGGCTGCGAAGGCTAATGCACATAGAACACAGGGCCGCTAAGGCCACATGTGCAGAGCACTAAAACGTGTGAATGAATGCTGTCTCCATTTCATCCCTCAGTCCTCAAGAAAGCCAGATGAGGTATATATGAGCCCCATTATGTCAGATGGAGAAAACATAGTCAACTACATAGTGATGAACTCAGGATTTGAACCCAGGCCGATCTGTCTCTGAACAAAATTCTGCAGAGGTCAGGGCACAAGTCCACCCTATATGGGACAGAAGCTGAAGGCCATTAAAGAATTTCAACTCCTCATCCTTTTAACAGAAGGATGAAAGAATGCCCTATCGTGGACATGTTATGCTGAGCTCAGAGTCACTGTCTTCTGGGAGTTGTGAGGTCACCTGCCACCACACTCAGAGCTAATCAGACACTTGGACATGATTTGGTCCAGTTTCTAGGCCATAGAACTTGAAGGACGTGGCAATTCACGAGTCATTCTATGAAAAATCGTGGAAATGATTGTTGTGCTTTGGCCACTGAGAGCCATTAACAGCTCCAGGTCAACGATGATTTCATTACAGTCCTGTCTAAGGGGATGGGATGTATGAGCTGACTTCTCCTGACTTCTCCATTCCTGGGCCCTTGGGATTTCTCTGTTGGGTTGAGGTGGTAGGAACTGAGCCTTACATTTCATTTGGGGTGATTTGTTTTGTATATCCTTCAAGATTCAAGAAGCAGATTGTTAGAACAGATTTTTTAATTTTCCTTTTTGTTATGTTTTAATACTATAGTGTACGTAATGGCATAGAAAGAACTGTTTGAAATCTGCTATATTCTTCCTTATTTTAAATTGCCTCTCATCTACACATTTCTACATATGGTGCTTAAGGCATTGACATAAGTAAGTAGGAAGCATAAAAGCTCAAGAAAGGGGGAGATTTCTTTCCGATGTTGCCAAATATCTTCACCAAGGCCCTCCTACCACCTAAGAAGATGGACAAATATGTTCTGATCCTGATCCTGTGCTACTAATTTACAGCAAAAATTAAAGTTCCCTCTCACAGCAGACTGGAATTTTCATAAAATCGTGCTCTCCTCCAATTGTCCCTGTTTACACGGTATTATTATTTTCTGTCATGAAAATCAGCAGGGATGGTTTTTGTGGTTACTGACTGACATTAGGCTCTCAAACTCAAATTTCTCAGTCAATTCAACTGGAATATTTCATTTTTTTGGTCGGAAAACCTGTCAGGTGAAAACATGCTATCCAAGAACTATAGACAAATCTCTGTCCTACAGAAACCCAAAGACTGGTGGTAACCAAACGTGTGAAAAGGAGGTTAAACATTATGTCGATGCCACAAACCAAAAGGCCATTGATTATGACTCTTTTGCATTACTGTGGCTAGATTAGCCACCCAAAATTGGAAAACTGAGTGGAAGCAGAATATGCCCTAAATCTCATCCTGGTGATCAGTTTCCATTCTGAAGAGATTTTAAGAAAACTCTAGATAAAGAAAAAGGAGCCTGTGCGGTCTGTTCAAATGCCGTCTCTAGAAGGCAGCTGAAGGACTGGCCGGAATTTGCATTGTCCTTTCCAGCCCAGGCCTGATGCAACCACACCATTTCTGGCTTGTAGCTCCCCTAAGAGCAACAGCTTCTGTTCAGAGAGAATTCGAAGGGAAAGCAAAACAATATGAAGCCCCCGTGAAAACTATGTCAAAAGATAAAATTATTATTACACAGATTATGAGTATTCTTTGGGAAAAGAAAAAAGATTTTTCCCCCAGAGAACAGGAACAACTTTTAGATTTAGTGCTTTGTTATTTCTAAGGCAATTAAAGAAGATTAGGAATGTTAAGAATCAGATCAGAGATAAGAAGACAAAATGAATGATGCGTGGTATCAGCAGTGACAAAGAAAATAACAAGGAGAAGAAGATATTATCCCATTGCAGAATTTGTAAAAGGACATTAGAAACACCAGAAAAATAGAACTAACCCTACAGAAAATGAGACAGTAACGAAGAGAGTGGAATGAGAAACATTCCATCATCTGAGGAGAAGAAAGACAAAGATGAGTAGATCTGTGTGATAGGCAATGTAACTATTACTCTGGAAAAATTAAGATTGCTGATACAAAGGATAAACACAGGCAATCCCCAAATATGCAAATGAAAAATTTCTGGAAGTGAAGACATAGATCAGGAACCTATAGAGTATGGTTTTGTTTCAGAAAAAATCCACGAGGATCACTAGTACGTTACGCCATCTTTTGATGTGATCACACGATGGTTGGATGAGATTTGATGCGATCTGGAAGACGGAGAATGAGAGCCTCGAGCGTCTGGCAAAGAAAGTTCACCAACAAAGCTGCGGCAAAAATGGAAAGACTCAGAATTGACCTCAGCAATGCTGGATGGTAGAAAACAATAACACAATTGTTCAGGAGCTTTTGAACAAAATGACCTGTAATCCTAGGATTCCACCTGTAGCCATGTTCTCAGGTGTATGAGGGTAAAGGAAAAATATGAACCTTAGAGGTTTCTTCAAGAATCTGTTTGAAGATGAATGTCAACCAAGAAAGGTCATTTCTTAAAATACCAAATATGGCAATCCACCTTTCGATTACACAAAAAGTGTAAGAATTGGTTACGAGCACTTAATCATTAAAAAGGAAATCATGTCTAAACTTTCTAAGGCACTTGATACATACTTGCTAAGCATTTATGAACTATGCTCTGTCTTAGGGATTTAATTTCCTTGGTTAATATTCCAGCATGAAAATCCCTGTTTAGTCTTGGTTGTATTTTCTTACTAATATAAGAATAAAGTTCCTTCCTGTGTTTATTAGCCACCTTCCTACTTCCCCAGGGGCAATCCATCTTATTCATCCCAAACCTCTGGATATGACTAGCCCACACCTTTGAGTCCAGACAGGAGAGACACAAAGGAAAAAGGGATGCCTCTCCTGATCTGGGATTTCTCACAGCACACACAGCATGGTATCTGTGTGCGTCCCCGTGCGTTCACTGTGATGGTGAAATATTCTTTATTCCAGTGCTAAATAGTGAGTGATGGGTGGATGACTTCCAAATCAAGTACAACACACAAAAATCAAGGCTTAGATTCTGAGCAGCATGTCACAAACCAACTCAAAGTGCTCCCAGGAAGGCTGGGATAGGAGAGAAAGACACAGCTGGTATAAGCCAACAACAGGGGGGTGACTTTTATTGAAGATAAGGTGTTTGCCTGCAGCAGAATATCTTATCTGTCCCTAGAATATTCTACAGATAGTCATAGCCTCAGATTTCTAAATATAAAGAGAAAACATCACCAACATACTGTATGGACACCTTACAAGTATTTTCAAAGGCGTGTGGGGGGCTGTCTCCCTTCATTATTCACTCAATTATTGAAATGCCTGCATGTTTCCAGGAAGGCTGAGTCAGGTAACCCAGGACAAGGGATCTAGTGTAACATCTGGCACTCAGAGAAAGTGCTTTGAGTCCCAAACAGCTGTTTTGACTTTGCAACACAGTCCATGAAAAAGATGCTGCGTCCGGCACTGACCACAAATTATTGTGTCATTGTCAGCTTCGAGGCCATGCCAACACCAAAAATATGAAAAGCATCCTGAAATTGTTTTCTTCTTCTTGTGTAATAGCATAATTACACAAAGGCAAAGGGACCCCTAGCACTCCACGGCAGAGAAAGGAATTCTTTTTATCCAACCATTTCTAGCTTCTTTGAAAGTCTGAGCTAAGCCAGCAGAAGATCTGTGGAGTCCAACTTACAAGGAATAAGAAGTTCCTGTTTGCAGGTGAGGACACTGAGGCCCACAGTGGGAGGAAGAAAGGTACCCATGGTCACATGGGCAGCACCTGACAGTGTTAGGCTGAAACTGTCACTGCTGGTCTCCAGTGGAGTGACCTTTCACTAGCAGGTAATTTTGTCATGTGCCAACAGAGCATCACATCGACTTTTCTCTATACTAATATATGGAATATATATAAAAACTCAATATAAGTAACTTCTTAAGGTCAAGTGCAAGGGACCAGGCTGGGCACAGAGTAGTGCTCCGTAATTGCTTCACTGATTGAAATGCACCCATAACGGGGGGATTCCTCTGGCAGCCCTGTGCTCAACCTTGACCTACCTCCTTCTCCAGAGTAGACACCAGGCCACCCTCTGCACACTTCCCTCACCTCCCGCCACCCACAGCGCCACAAAACCACAAAGCAACAAGGCAGTGGGGGGTGACGCTGGGGAAGGGCAGATACATTAAAAGACCCCGGGTCTGTTTGCTTTTGTCTGGTGAAACTTAACTACAGCCTAAATCTATTTATCTTGAAAACCCTCAAAGATAATACCAACAGATCGCAGGAGGGGAATTAGTCATAGGTAAACATGTTTTCCCTATATCGCCTCACGAAAAATACCCCCCTCCACGGTTCTCCAGTTTCAGCATCATCTATTTTATGGAACATTAGGTCAGGACCCTGAGGTCCTGATTTCATCAGAAATTCTGGCATGAGACACAGCCGTACCAGGCTTAGGAGGACCCCCGAAGTCACCCCTGAATTTCCTTCCCAGCCAGAAGAGCGTTTCAAATATGCCTGGTACCCCCACGACCTTTTCCCACTCTGCCCCAACTTTGGGGGTGAAATTTCAGGAAAGACATGCTTGCACAATCAAATTTACATTTTACTAAATCTGTTCAGTATGCCACATCAGTGGAAGTTCTTGAATGCATAGGTATTAAAATAGTAATTAATTGTACCCTAAGTGGCATTTTCTCCACATCTGATCAATGTTGACTGAGCACCTATTATGCACAGGTCCTAGGGATATAGTAGTAAGTGAGACAGCCCCGCCCACTGCTGTCACGCAGCAGTCACGAATGAGGCAGTCATGACCCTGCTGTGACCCTGAAGGTCACATGCTTCGAGAAGGGACACATGACTCAGACTGGGGGTCAGAAGTCTCCTCCGAAGTGGTAGGACATCCACTCTGGACTCCTGTACCCACCACCATCTGGGGCCACTGTGCTGCATGGTGCACATCTCCCCCTGGCGGTGTGCAGGGGACAACACCCTGCCAGTCTGAACAGGACAAGGACCACCTGCCATCACCAGTGAATTTAGCCCCTGGGGCAGATGGCTTCTCAACTTCCCTTTGGGTCTTTGAGTTTGTTTGCTAGTGACATCACATCCCCAGTTACATTGGGAGCCAGTCCCAGGGAGCCTCTAGATGATTGTGACCACATCGGTGCCCTTAAAAGCCTTACCCCCAGGGCTCGGCCTGCGCTGGTCCTAAGCATCCCAATAGACGTGGAAGTGGGGAAGCCTGGCAGGAGCTGACATTCATTCATGTTCACACCGGACCTCCCTAGTTCGTCCGGTGGGAAGGCCCGCCCTCTGGGTGATGGCGGCCCACGAGTGAGCATAGGACAAGCTCATGGAAGTCTTGTTGTCATTTCTTTTTATATATATATATAGAAAAAATTTTTTAGTTTATTTATTTATTTTGAGAGAGGGAGAGAAAGAGTGTGTGCACATAAGCACAGGAAGGGCAGAGAGAGAGGGACAGAGAGAATCCCAAGCAGAGTCCACACCGTTAGCACAAAGTCCCATGTGGGGCTCAGACTTATGAACCAAGAGATCATGACCAGAAACGAGATCAAGAGTTGGATGTTTAACTGACTGTGCCACCCTGACGCTCCTTATTGTCACTTCTTAATTAATCCTTTTTCTTTCTTTTATCTTTCTTTCTTTTTTTTTTTCTTTTTAACCTATCAGAGTTATAATTCTTCTTTATTATCTGAGTTTTCACTCTGGGTCCTTCGTCTGCTGCCTGCTATCAGGCTCGTCCCTTTGTCACCTCTTTGCTGGCCACCCTCTGCCTTCCGCTCAGGCACTCTGCTCGTGAACCCCTGCTATTTGCACACTAATGAGATAAGGTGATCACTGCCTGGCACCCAGCGTGGAGTTGGGATCCCAGACTATTAACGCAGAGAGGACGCAAATGAACAGATGCAGTCCCATAGAGGGGACAGAGAAGCTGGGCCCCACTCAAGCCCTCCCGCGTCCAGGGGCCCAGCCCCACCTCTGTCCGGCATGCCTCCCCGCCAGGTGTGTCTGCTTGCTTCGACAGCATAGTGGTCGCTGTGTTGCATGGCTGGTCACCTCTTCCGTGCCTCCTGCCTTTGGAAAACGTGACATGTTCCCCCCACCAGACGTGGGCAAGGATGCCACAGCCCACTAGGGTGGCATGGACTCATGGCACCTTGGCAAGGCTGGCATCCCCACCCAGAACCATCACATCACACACAGCTGAGGAGCTGAAGTTCACAGTGCTGACTCACCAAGGTCACATGCTGGATTTGACCTCAAGCCTCAATGACTAAAGCCAGTGCTTGTCCCACTAATCCACCTTCCTCCATGAATGACTAGAACCACAAAATTTCATTAGCCCTGATCCAGAGGAACTTTACTTTTTTTTTAATGTTCTTATTTTATTTTTGAGAGAGAGAGAGAGAGAGAGAGAGGATATGAGCAGGGAAGGGGCAGAGAGAGAGAGAGGGAGACACAGAATCGAAAGCAGGTTCCAGGCTCCGAGCTGTCAGCACAGAGGCTGATGTGGGGCTTGAAGTCACGGATGGTGAGATCATGACCTGAGTTGAAGTCCACCCCTTAAGCTACTGAGCCACCCAGGCGCCCCAGGAAGAAGTTTAGAACTCCCTCCCTCCCACATGACTGCACATCCTCACCAGCATCTCCATGATGCCAACATCTCTTGTATGTATGCATGAGTATATTCAGGTGGTGCTTAATGGCGGAGTTAATGATCTAAACTCTGAAAGATCTGGAATTTGATGAATTCAGTCCTCTTTGTCTGAAGGCTTGGACCTGATTTTTTTTTTCCTAAACCCTGGGCAGTATAGCTTTTTCAAGAGGCAAGGGCAGAATATTTAGTATAGGGAAGGTTGGGATGTCTCTTTCTGATGAACAGTTTTATCCAATAAGAAAGAGGGAGCTACTGAAGGCTTTTGAGAAGAGCAGGTACATGATCTGCTCTGTTCTTAAGAAATAACCATGTGGAAGAGAGTTCTGGAGGGCTGAATTAAACCAGTGAAGAAGAGGTTTGGGGGAGAGAAAAGGTCATGGAGCAGGGCTATATTTCCCATTAGACTACACTGCATAAGAGAAGAAATTTCGCTCATACTCACTGGTCTGTTTGTAGCACCTGGAACAAAGTGTGCTCAACAAATACCAAATTTTGTAGCTGTGCTTATAAGAGACTTGAAGCCATTTTGAGCTTTATAGTAAAAGGGAGGTGACTGTCAACAAATGAAGAACCATTTGGAAGAACTCTTTATTGGTTGAACAGATAGGAGAGAAGAAAAACAGAGACCAGTTAAGCCCCATGTCCAGGGGGCGGCGCAGACCTTGGGGAGGAAACACAAACAAAGGCGTGCGCTCTATGTGGAGGTGAGTATCTGAGACTCTCTGCGACAATTTGAGCTCCAGGAATCATGTAACAACCTTCCAGTTGTCTGAATAGAAAAAATCACAGTAGGTTCTGGGTACCTCTCTGCCTGATTGTCTCTACTCAACTAGTTGTTAATGACTTTTTTATTATTATTCTTTGGTTGGGGGAGAAGGGGAGAGGGGGAGAGAGGGAGAGGGAGAGGGGGGGGATATCTCAAACAGGCTCCACACTCATTGTTCAATCCCATACCCCTGGGATCACTACCTGAACTGAAATCAAGAATTGGATGCTCAACTGACCCAGCCACCCAGGCATCTCCCCTTCTCTAGTCTATTTTCTAAATCTATTATTTTTTTTAATTTCTTAGTCAATAACTATTGATTAAACATCTGAAATTATCTCTTGATTCTCCATCTCCACCATCATTGCCTGTCATGCAGGCCATTGATGCAAACCCCCTGACAGGCAGCACCCAGCCACCACCCATCCTAAAGGTGACCAACGATTTCTTTTTTCTTCTTTCTTTTTTTTCTTATTTTATTTTAGAAAGAGAAGAAGAGAGAGAGAGAGAGCGGAGGAGAGAGGCAGAGAGTGGAGGAGAGAATCTCAAGCAATCTCCACACCCAGCCTGGAGCCCAACATGGGGTCAATCCCACAACCCTGGGATTGTGACCTGAGCTGAAATAAAGAGTTGGATGCTCAACTGACTGAGTCACCCAGTCTTCCCTGGATTTCTCTTTTCTTAAGTACAGTTCAGATTATGGCAACCTCCTTCCCATAATGACTCCACTTTCTCTTTGCCTAGCAAACAAAGCTCCATTTCTGGACCCACCCCCTGAAAGCCTCCATAACCTACCACCAGCCTTGAATAGCCTGCCCCCCAACACCATTCTCTCTTTGCTTTCCACACATTGCCTCCATAATTCCTTATGAAGGAATGTTCTTCACCATCTGACACAATCACCACCTTCTGCAAAGCCTTCCCTCCATCCTTCCTTTACCCAAGGGAAATTATATAAAACTTATTTTGCCTTGTATTATGATATTCTTAGTATATGTCTTATTTTTCTTATACCCTGAGTCCAACAAGAGTAGGATTTGTATTGCTTTTAACCCTCCAGAAACCTAGTCCTTTATTTGACTTAGTTTGTAATTCAGTAAAAAGAAATGAATATATATGTGTCTATGTGGTCTTAATAATTATCTAAAAATAATCCAAGCACAAATAGAGTCCCAAAGTCCCTGGAAGTGAATGGCCAGAGCTTGGGAGGAGGTTATACCCAATTCTAGCTGGGAAAGTATCCAGGAACAGTAAAGTGACCATTTAAACAGAAAATGTCTAATTGTTCCTGCCAATGGAAGATTGCAAATTGGTGCTAACTACACACGATAAAGAGAATGTGGGTAAGACTAAGAAATACAAAGATTGTCCTCTAAGAAAACCATGAGATTAGGAGCTTAAAATTCCTGTGTGACACTGGATTCCTAGTAAGGAACTTCCAAATAGTGCAGTGTAGACTATAGACATCACCTTACACTGGTTGTTAGATCCGGAAACAACTAATAATAGTAATAAGAGCTAACATTTCATGGGCACTGTACTTGGCAACTTCTATCTGATTTATGCCTTTGATTTGCTTGTATGTGATTAGTGTCTAATTTCAGCTTTAAACCAACCCTTTAAGAGAAAATCTGAAACACAGAGAACTCAAGAACTTCCCTAAAACTGCTGGTCTTTTCAGTGATTATAGCAATATTTGAAGCTAACCCTCCTTTTTCATATTAGATTCAGAGAAATGTGCTTTTGCCTATAGGATGTAAGCATGACGGAGCCATCACTACAGAGCCACCAGGCTGTATTCACGGCAGCATAGGGAGAATGGTGGTTCTGAAAGGCAAGGACACCAGCTCTTGGCCCTCCCTCCACATGATCATCTCTATTTGTATTTGTGTTGTATTTCAGACTACTGGTTAACACTTCATTGGGAAAAATGTTACACGACTTTCAAAAATAGTTTGGATAAACTGGTATGTGAAATCTTACCTTTGTAAAGCTACATTGGAAAAGATACTGTATCCTGATAAAGTGGCTCTCAGAGTCCAGAAGCCAAGAAGAGCCCAATAAGGGGTAGGACTAGACATTAATTTTTATCATTGTCATCATTATTTCCTTTGCCATGGTACTCAGAACTCTTATGTGTGTCGGCTATGAGCTTCATGGGACCACATGCATTCAACAAATGTGAAAAGCAAAACATCAAGGTGTTAATGACCTATTTGTAACATCACAAAGCTGGTAAGTGGAGGAACCAGGTTAATATTATGTGTCAACTCATCTAGGCCACAGGTTCCCCATTATTTGTTGAGCATTACTTCTGGGTGTGTGTATAAGGGTGTTTTGAGAGAAGACTAGTATTTGAATCAGTAGTCTTGGTAAAGCACATTGTGAGTGAGCCTCATCCAATCTGCTAAAACTCTGAATATAATAGAAGGCTGAGGCTAAGAAAGAATTTTTTTCTCTCTCTGCCTGATTGTCCTCAAGTTAGTGCACCATATTCTCCTGCCATGGACTTGGATTCAGACTGGTTTCATAGCATCAGCTCCCCCAGGTCTTTAGTTTGTTATCTGCAGATCTGGGACTTCTTGACCTC
This sequence comes from Helogale parvula, assembly GCA_004023845.1. Lineage (NCBI taxonomy): Eukaryota > Metazoa > Chordata > Mammalia > Carnivora > Herpestidae > Helogale > Helogale parvula. The sequence continues at coordinate 87,880 of PJEM01000848.1, forward strand.
TCTATATATGGGTTCTGCTAGTTAGGTTTCTCTGCAAATCCCTGACCAATATTCCAAGCTTTCCATTGCGGTAGGCTCAAGGCCAGGTTTGCAACACAACGTACATGATCTGGTATGGTCTGGCTCTTCTCCACTCTTTGAGCCTCATCTTGCACCACTCCACAGTACCCACCCCACCACAGCACGGTTTCTACTCAGGTGAGGGGAAAGGACACCTGCTTGGCCATCTTAAGACTCCTCAAAGGTGCTACTGTCCCTCCAACCACAGTGGCTGTGCACATGTTTGTCCCCGTCCTGGGACACTTTCCCCAACATACTCCTGTTTGATCTGACTCTTGTTGAAGGACATCATACTTGACTCCAATTCAGGCCAAGACACACAACAGGCATACACAACGCCTGACACACAACAGGCGTTTATAAATAACGTTAGGCAAGTAAATAAAGTCCACTGTCTTTCTTACATTATCCTTCTCTCCTCACCACATTCCTGGAATATGTTTATAAGGTTCAATTTCTACCTACAGAGAAAGGCAGGAGTTGTCCACTTAGCTTGAGAGTATTTGCTAAGAGCTATCTCCAGGGAAGGATCCACCCAGAAAATTCTTTGGGGCCAGGGAAGGGACGATGAAGTGTGTTCTCAATGAACAATAAACCTGAGACTAAAATGGAAGGAGAAATGCCTGAAGAAGGCCTGCAGAGACTGCTGTATCTGCAAGCTACTGTTGGACACAAAACCCTCAGAGCTCCATGGTAAGGTCCCTGAAGCCTCTGCCTGTGGCCTCTCTTGAGGTGGCCTTCCCAGGGGATGAAGGTGGCCCCATGTGAGGACAACTAGCAGTCACTCTGGGTGACACACTGATCCTCATGGGCTGGAAGGTATCATCCTGAAAGGTGGTTCCCGCCATAGGGGAAGGGGGACCCACTTCCTTCCCTCCTGGTGCTGCCCTGTCTCACAGCCTTTTCTCCTACATTCTGCAAGGCAGCTGGAGTCCTGGGACACTTGAGGACATTTCTTGGGCTGGCAGTTTCTGCCACCTTGTTGCTCTTTATCTTCCAACCCACATTCCTTCCGAGGCCCCTTCTACTCCCCTATCTGCTGTTTCTCAGAGGCAGATACTGTTTTCTCTGGAGAAGAATGAGCTAAATCAAGCCTCACCACAAACTCCAAATCAAGAGCTCTGCGATTCAGTTCACTCAGGTGTTTTCACATTTTCTTTTTGGAAAGGGATTCTGTTTTCCATTTGGTTTGTTTGTTTTAAAGCCATACTTGCTTACTTTGCTCAGGTCTCTTTAAACACCAGGAAATGAAGACACAAAGATTGACATGGATACTTACCTTTGAGGTTTCGTTCCAGGATTATTATTTCATCTTGGGTTTTTAATAATCTTGGAAGGCAAGTATTTTCATCTCCATTTTATAACTGGAGGACCTGAGGGTTTCCAGGCTGTTACAGGCAAAGTTTGCATTGGATGGCGGACACTGAAATGGTGAAAGGCAGCATCCTGCCCCCTTGTACTGACCCCAGTCAACAGAAGCAACCGCAATACAAATGCCTAAATTAGGAATAGACAAAATAAAGGATTTCTTAATCATAGTATTGCACTTTTACCTTGTGTATTATAGCTTGTAACACAGGTACATATTTTTTCATTTTAACTTCACTCCAGCTCTCTGGGGTGGAATTGGAATAAGTATAGTCATTCACCACAGACAGTTAAGGAAATTGAGGCTTAAAGAGGTTATATACCAAATGCAAGGTGACAGATGTGGCAGTAGAGCTTGACCTTAACCCACATCTGCCTGGTTTTATCACAAAGAGTCAATACTGTAGAGGGAGGAGGGGAAGAGGGAGACAGTGCATTATGTGCTGTTCTTGGAGAGGTGGAAGTGCAGGGGTCCTGCTGACCGACCTGCCACAGTCATTTAGAGATTGGTGAGTAGTTATGCTATAGCTTCAGCCTGACGCTAAACCAGATCCTGGTCTAATTCTTATAAGCCCTTACAAGTCAGCCTGCTCTTTTTGCTCTAGGTAACTTTTTAGAACATGGAAAGAATAAAGAGAGGGAGAAGGCAGTCAAATTTCCATTTTTGTCAGAATTTTGATGTTTAGGATGAGCCTGGATGTTGGAATCAGGAGACCTGGGTCTAGCCCCAGCACTTGAGCTCACGACCTGGGGCCCCTCCCCACATTTTGCCCAAGTACCATGATGGATGCTCCCAAGCATATGCTGGTATGATTCTCTCAACACATCTATAATAAGGTGCATATTACTATTTCTGATTGACAAATGAAAAAATTGAAATCCAGGGAAATTAAGAGATCTGAGCAAAATAGCATTGGTGTTCCAGGAAGCAAGGTTTAAAAACTCAGGACTAGGCATCTATTCTTATCAGGCCATTCAGACCCATACTTTAAATTAATAGATCCTCCTCTGTTAGTTCTGTCTAGGCATAGTAATGGCTTATAAGAGGGAGTGGGCTGTATTAATGATAAAGGGATTAGAAAAAATAAAAGAAGACAGGTTCAGGGATATATACTTTTTTTTCATTGATGGACACCCAGGGCAATGCTCCTTGGGAGACATGTCAACCCTGGCACCTTGGCTCACTCACTTCCTGTCATTACCACCAAGTGCCACCCAGCGTCTCTACCAGTTGGCTAGAATGACTCTCACAAGTGGTCACCATTAAAGTCTGTGCTACTCAAGTAACTGGACACTATCTAGACCTTGGTCTCCTTTTTCCATGCAACTTTGTTCACTTCCTTCTCAAAACACGTTTTTCCCTCAGTGTCAATACTTGTTTTCTCTTGTTTCCGTCCCAATTTCATATGTGTTTCTTTACATCATTCCTCAAATGTCATTTCATTTCACAGTTTCTTTCTTATCCCCTTTTGTTTTCTGTTAAATTCCACTTTGCAGTTTCATTCATTTCCAGAGCTATAATTAATTTTTATATTGCAATGGCTCTCAACTCCATAATTCTAGCCCAAATATATTTCCTGAGTTCCAAATACCTGAAGGAAATCTCCCCACGTGGATTGTCCCAAATAAGTTCTTTCTTTCTTTCTTACTTAAATTTCAGTGAGTTAAAATACAGTGTAGTCTTGGCTTCAAGAGTAGAATCCAGTGATGTATCAATTACCTATAACACCCAGTGCTCATCCCCAAAAGTTCCCTCCTTAATGGCCATCACCCATGTAGCCCATGCCCCCACCAACCTCCCCTCCAGTAATTCTTAATTTGTTCTTTGTATTTAAGAGTCTCCTATGGTTTGCTTCTCTCTCTGTTTTTATCTTATTTTCCTTTCCTTTTCTATGTTCATTTGTTTTGTTTCTCAAATTCCACATATGAGTGAAATCATATGATGTCTTTCTCTGACTTATGTTGCTTAGCTTAATACATTCTACTTCCATCCACATTGTTGCAAATGGCAAGATTTCATTATTTTTCATTGCCTAGTAGGATTCCACCTCTTCTTTATCCATTCATCAATTGATGGAAATTTGGGTTATTTCCATAATTTGGCTATTGTTGATAGTGCTGCTATAAGCATTGGGGTGCACATGCCCCTTCAAATCAGCATTTTTGTATCCTTTGGATAAATTTCTAGGCCTGAAATTGCTGGGTTGTAGGGTAGTCCTTTTTTTTTATTTTTTAATGTTTGTTTATTTTTGAGAGAAAGAGAGAGAGAGAGAGAAAGAGAGAGAGAGAACGAGTGGGGAGGAGCAGAGAGAGAGGGAGACACAGAACCTAAAGCAGGCTCCAGGATCTGAGTTGTCAGCACAGAGCCTGATGCAGGGCTCAAATCCACAAAGGGTGAGATCATGACTTGAGCCAAAGTCAGACGCTTAACTGACTAAGCCACCCAGGTGCCCCAGGGTAGCTCTATTTTTAATATTTTGAGGAACTTCCATACTGTTTTCCAGAGCAGTTGTACCAGTTTGCATTCCCACAAGCAGTGCAAAAGGGTTCCACTTTCTCCACATCCTCCCCATCATCTGTTGTTTCCTGAGTTGTTCATGTTAGCCATTCTGACAGGTGTGAAGTGGTGTCTCATTGTGGTTTTGATTTGGTTTTCCCTGATGATGAGTAATGTTGAGTATCTTTTCATGTATCTGTGAGTCTTCCAGATGTCTTCTTTGGAAAAATGTCTATTCATATCTTCTCCCCATTTTTTCACTTGATCATTTGTATTTTGGGTGCTGTAATCATCAAGACAGTATGGTATTGGCACAAAAACAGACACATAGATCAATGGAATAGAGTGGAGAACCCAGAAATGGACCAACAATAATATGGCCAACTAATCTTCAACTAATTAGGAAAGAATATCCAATGGGGGGACAAAGAGTCTCTTCAGCAAATAGAGCTGGGGGAAGTACAGTGACATGCAGATTATAAATGTGGACCACCTTCTTACAATATACACAAAAATAAATCCAAATGATGAAAGACCCAAATGTAAGTCAGGAAACCATTAAAATCCTGCAGGAGAAAACAGACAGCAACCTCTTAGACTTCAGCCACAGCAACTTCTTACTTAACATGTCTCTGGAGGCAAGAGAAATAAAAGCAAAAATGAACTACTGGGATCTCATCAAGATAAAACGCTTTTTTTGCACAACGAAGGAAACAATCAACAAAACTAAAAGGCAACCTATGGAATGGGAGAAGATATTTGCAAATGACATATTGGATAAAGGGTTTGTATCCAAACTCTATAAAGAACTTACGGAAGTTACTTTAATCTCAATACAGCTAAACTCCTCTAGTTCCTGAGCGTCTTCTTCCTCCTTTGTCTCATGATGGAAAGTGACACAGAGATTGTGCAGTCCATCTGGAAACTGAGGTGTATTCCGGGCTCCTCCTCCTTCGGTCCTCACTTCCTGTCACATACAGGGTCCTGTGGCTTCTATCCTGAGTTTTTTTCAGATTTTTTTCACTTTTCTCCATCCTCACTCCCTCCATGTTGATTCATGCTGCCCTTAACTCTCACCAGCTGCATCACAGCAGTCTTTAAGTGGGCTCCCTGGCCTGCCTTCTTGCTCCATGTTCAGTTCCCTCTCTGCCCTGCAAGCTGTGACCTCTGGGCATATCTCTTCCCTGCTCTCAGGTCCCAGTGGTTCCCAAGTACATGAGAGATACAGACCTCTCATGGGATCTCATGTCCCTTCATGATCCATCCTTTCCCCTTTCTAGCTTCATCTTTCCTGACCTTTCACCTACAGTTTAGTTTCCAGACATTCCAAACAGTTCATGAATTTGTCAGGCTCCCACACTTGTACTTTCTAGCACGAGTCCTTCTTGGTACTTGAATGCTCCCACCTGCCTTTGCTCAGCTGACTGGCAAATATCCTTCGGGACTTAGTTTGGACATGACTTCTCTGAGAAGCCCTCCTAGACCTCTTCTTCTGCCCCCAAGGGTCAGTTAGATAACCTTTTTCCATGCTCTCATAGTGCCCTGGACTTATATTTACCCCAGTATTTAGCACATTCTTTTTTAATGATCCGTTTATTCCTCTGTCTTCCCCTAGGTTCTGTGTGCAGAGGCCAGACTTCATTTGTAGTTAAAAGTCCTGTACATAAAACAGTGCCCATCACAATTATTTTCTAGAATAAATGAGCGAATATGTGAATTTAACAAATGTTTGCTGCACACCAGTCATATTTTTATGGCTCATTCTGTGCCTGCAAAACCCAACAAGTCAGGGCTCAGCAGATGAAGATATCTCATAATTTCAGACCCTGAAAGCCGTGGGAACCACATGAGTTCCTATCACCTGATGACTCATGTCTACCCCAAGTTATATTTTTAATTTTCAGATTCAAAGCAGTAAACATGTTTCTTGGGTAACTCAGACCTCAACTCAGCCCTGACTAACTACTTGTATTTGCATCATTTCCCCCACTCTTAGCTCTTTTCTTGATTTGAGACTCTCAACCCTGCTGTTTGTGGTGGTTATGTAAATAATAAGTCAATACCCCCACTTCCCAAAAGCCTACAATATGGAATAGCTCCCTCCCCTGTCCTCAAGAGTACCCTGAGCCTATCTATAAATATTACTGGCTTTTGTTCCCTAAGGGCCTATTCTGTACTATAATAGCTTTTAAGGGATTTACTCTGAAAGAAGAACTTGTAAATAAGAAGTAGAAGTTCACTTTCTAATCTCTCCCTCTCTCTTTTTAAGCCATTTTCAGTTACAGATTTTGTGCTAAACAATCCCATTCTTTTGTGCAATCAACAAACTTTGTGTGAGTGTCAAACATGCCATCAGGAACTAAAGGTACAGAGATGAAGTAGACCCAGGGTTTAGTGTGAGGGCATCTACCAGAGGAGAGAGCTTTAAACAAACAAACAAACAAGCAAAAAACTAGAGAAAAGAATTACATTACAGTAAGACGAGTACAGTTCCACCCGGAAGATCAAATATATAGCTCTATTACTATAGTCTAACAATCTGTTTGCTCATATGTCATTGCTGTCCTAAACTGCAGACCCTGGAACATTCCGATCAAAGAGAAACCTTACATGTGAAGATTTGAATGCAATCCTTTCAATTATTTTGTTTTAACTTGTTACCATTTTGTTATTGTCCTTATTTGTTGCTTACATAAAAGAAAAAATGAGGCAACAACAACAACAAAATGATCCTACACTTATATTCTTCATTGGCCAGTTCTCTTCTTTGATTCTGTGGTCTGAACCAAGACAGTTGCCTTGGGGCTGGACAGCACAGATAGCTCTTCTGATTTTACCATGACAGCAAGAGTTGAAGAAAGTACTAGATAAAGTTCTACTCCTCCCTTCAATCCTGGTTTCCCCCCCAAACTAGACTGATGTTCAGAAGAATTTAGATGGAAATGTAAAGCAAAAGATCACTTTTTCCTCTCATTTAGAGAGAAAGTAGACTGGTGCTTACAGAGGAACAGTGTCATGGCCCAGACAGCACAGTAGTGTGGGCAGGGGAATTATGGAGACACAAACCTGTGTCTTTTCTTCCTCCTACTGTCCAAAAATAATAATAAAAATGACAGGGAGAGTTTAAGAGTAATTGGTGAATAGTCCAGATGGGGTCAGTAAAATATTTGGGGTCTTTCATTTGATAGCTAAAATTTGATGGATGAAGCTAAGTCGTGGGAAAAAAATGGGCTAGGCAAATTTGAACTGACTCTCTTTTATTTTTATATCTCCTGATCAAAGCACACTTATTCCAGATCTATCTATTCAACTACCTACTAGTCATTTCTACCTGCATATTTCACAGACGTGTCCCAATCTTAGTCATTATCTCTGTACCACACCACCACTAGACCAGATCTCACTCAGGAGACAGAGCCAATGGCCAAGCCAGAAATCTACAAATCTCCTGCCCTATTCTCCACTGTCTCTCCAAACAATCTGTTTTCAATACATCGGCCAATCTACATTCAAAGTGAAAATTACAAGATCATGCAGTTGGAATCATAGGAAAAACTCATGATGATATTGGCGTATCTGAGGACAGACCATCTACTACCATTTTGTGTTGCTCCTTTTTGACTTATTCCTTCTTTAACAGCCTTGCTTATTCCTTCTTTAACCCCAAGCAATCTTATTGGATGCCTGACCCAACTCCATTCCATTGTGTTTAAAATTACTTGATTTTGTTATTTTCTAATTTAGTGAAGTAGAGATGCGGGACAGTAAAAGTGAAAGTTCGAGGCCATGCGGTTACAAAGGAAAGTAATGTGAGTACTTTGCTGTTCAGAACTACACCAACCTTGCAAACCCTCTTAGAAATAACTATCATTTGAGAAAGAGTTTTCCTGAGTGAGTTAGGATCCAAATGATGGGAAGCACTGAAGATAAAATGGGGAAATATTTTTAGTGAACTCCTGGTGGACTTTGAAAAAGAAACATTGCATCTGGGTTAGGGCCCTTTTCTCTGTGCTTCCATTTCAACCAGTATTAACCTGAGTTCTTGCATTTTGGGTTACCATCCGATTACCAGTCTATCTCCCTGCTGTGGACTGTGAGTTCGCTTCCAACAGGAACTAGGGCTTGTTCATCTGTGGGTCACAAATGTCAAGCACAGGGCTTGATTCATAGCAAAAGAAAGTCAGGGGCCGCTAACTAGACGAAATAGTTAGATCCTGTAGTTAGATACAAACGCCTTTGGACTGAGGGCAAGAAAGAAGAGGGGAATTTTGCAAAAGTGATAAGAAAGCAAGGTAGAAAATTAGGCTAAACAAAACGAAATTATTAAGTATATATCATGAATAGTTATCATATATAAACATACACATTTTGTTATATGTTTATTACTATAAATTATATAGTATACATATTATGTATAATTATAGCATATGTTTCTATATGTTATGTATAGAACTTAGCTGAATGGCTAATCTGAAAAGATTTTAAGTAAAAAATGTAGAGGCCAAGTGCCAAATGGAAACAGAATCCAGAGATAGGAAGTAAAACATCAGCTCCCCCTGGGGGCATCTGTGTGTTTCCTCTGGAAAGAATGTACATCTCTAAATAGGCTCCAGGGTACAGAGGCAATGCCTAGGGCTCACAGGACAGAAGTAGCTGATTGAAAACTGCACTGCGTGAAGCCCAGATAATCAATCACTATACCCTTAATCAAAAAAAAAAAAAGCAAGAAAGAAAAATTACCCTATAGAACGAGTACAAGAAAACTGAATGGTGGGGTTGGGTGGGTGTTGGGGGAAGGTGGAGAGAAAGGGAGAAATACTCCCAGATAATTACTAACTGTCAGTTGGACCTCTGAAAGACCTGTATTTTAAAAAGGTCCAAGCCAAGAATTGTACACAATCATTGTCGATAGTCTACTTAGGTTTCTGGCAGAAACAAAAGCAGATATTTCCTGGAGCAATCTGGGAACTCCAAACCAACTTCAAATAATTCGAACAGATAACATTTCAGGGAACAGTAAACACAATAGGAACAACACACACACACACAAGGGAACTGGGCACCATGATGACAGTCAGCCAAAGAAGCTGACAATATATTAATTATGAAAAGCATTCAGACACTAAAATTTATATGAGTAGAAATACATACAAATATGCTAAAAAGAAAAGATGGAATCAAAGATAGGATTAAAAGATACATATTTTTAAATGACCAGGTAGATTTGGAAAAAGAAAAAACACCAACATTTCTAGAAATTAACACCATAATAATTCAAAGTAAGTTGGCCAGCGGATTCAGCAAGCTGAAGACTGATCAGCAGTAATGGTCCATAATGCAGCCTAGCAAGACAAGCAGCCCTAAAGTTTGAAACAAATGGTGAAAGACACAAACTGAGGAGGAGCTACATAAAACTGAATTCCAAAAAGGTGTTTTGTTCTGAAAAGGGGAAAATCAAAACTTAGAATCCTAGTAACAATTTTTCAGGACTGATGAAAATCCGAGTTTTCATATTCAGACAGACCAGCATATCTCAAGAAGGATCAATTTAAAGAAGCAATCTTGGGGCACCTGGGTGGCTCAGTCGGTTAGGCGTCTGACTTTGGCTGGGGTCATGATCTCCCAGTTTGTGGATTCAAGCCCCCATCGGACTCTGTGCTGACAGCTCAGAGCCTGGAGCCTGCTTCAGACTCTGTGTCTCCCTCTCTCTCTGCCCCACCCCTGCACTCTCTCTTTCTCTCAAAAATTAAAAAAAAAAAAAAGAAGAAGAAGAAGAAGAAGCAATTCTACCAACTAGACACAATTTAGTAAAACTAAAAGCTGCTGGACACAAAGAGGTTAAAAGTACCAGAAGGACAGGAGAGATTTCTTGCTGAGGAAGGATAATTGAGCCAACAGTAACTCACTACCAATGATGAAAACAAGAAACCAGACTATGGGAACAAAGTTTCCGCACATTGGTAAAAGATATTAACTGCCAATAAAATAGCTTTCAAGGATAAGAGCAAAATTTAAAAACCTAATATACACAAGCCTAATGATCTTTACAACCCTCAGACATGAACTAAATAATTTCAAAATAAACTCTTCAGAAAGAAAGAAAAAACTAAGGCCCCAGAAGGAAGGTCTGAAAAAGATGGAGAAATGATGGTCAAAGAAAATGGTGCAAGTACATTTAATTTGAAACTGATGGTAAAATAATAGTACCTAAATCATAAGGTTAAAAAAAGGGAGAAGAGAAACTAAAATACTGTTAACAGTTATATTCAGAAAGGGAATAATGAAAATAAAAAATAAGAGTTTTTATTGTATGGGAGAAAGACAAAGCTATTAATTAACTTTATATTCTGCCGACTTAATTAGCCTTATTATAATTCTCTAAGCTAATCAGTGGGAAGACGTAGACCAGTTACATTCCAAATCAATAGAAAGGATGATGAGAAATAATACTTAATCAAGAAATAATACTTAACCTTAATTTCCAAAAGAAAGCAAGAAAAAAAATGTTTTAAGTAGGAAAAAGTGTGACAAGTAGAATGCAAGAAATAAACAGAATTTACAAAAACACTTGAAGCATATTGATCATAACATGAAAATTACAAAATTATCAGAGAATAATTAAATTATAAAACACAAATATGTTCCTGAATCCTACCTAAGACACAAACACATAGACATACTCCTATTTATAAAATGTATCTTTTAAAATTAGAAAAACAGAAAATGGAGCCGAACAGACTGTGAAGACTCTTAAATTTGCTGATGCTGAGCCTGAATTCTGCAATTTTTCTGCTCGTTTCGCCCCAAAGTGACATCTTCTTATCGCTTAGAGCCCTGCGTTCATGGTGATCTCTTTTTCTTAACTGACAGCACAAGGCTTCAAGTTCTTCTATCACTAGAATAGCTGATCTCATACTATCTTGAAATGCACTCACTGTTTCATTTCCTCTCTGCAGAAATGTCACAGACTCCCTCCTTCTTTGTCAGAAGTCATGGTTTCTTTTACGATCTGTCCCCTCGGAGACAAAAATTGGTCATGCTGAGCAACTGTTTTACCGAGACCCCAACGTTGCCACCCCTGTGGCTGGAGCCCTCATTGTAGACCCTGTGTCAGCACCCTGGGCACACCCAAGTCCCAGCTCTGCCCAAGGGCCTCAGACAGTTTTCTGGGGCAGGGCTGGGGAAGAGTGCTAGATGCCAAGATCAACATTCTGATTTTGATCCTGCCTTCTATTGTGCCTCAACTTCCTGAACAGCAGATTTCTGGGGAAAGAACAAATATCACCAGTGGCTTGTCCCATTCCACCCTCTCAAACACCTTATGGTATGACAGTTTTATGTTCTCTGTTTCCCAGGTTAGGAACAGAAACTTCATGAGGGAAATCATTTTTCTAAAGCTTCAAAGACAGGGAATGATAGAGATGAGATAGGAACCTGGATTTCCGAGGCCAAATCTCTTGCCCCTGCTCCTGCACCGAGATGCCTTGTTGGCCCACACTGACGCTGGGAAAACCAAATGAAATATGTTCAGAAATTATTCTGAGTTCCCCAAGCACTAGACAAATATCTCTGACTATTACTAACCCCAAATCTTGTTTGCCACTAGTATGGAGTCTGCTTCCGTAACATTAACCCATAAGCAAATACACACACCCTGATTCAAGGAGGGTATACCAGCAAGCCCTCCTCTCCTCCAATATTAACATCCTCAAACACTGATGTCAATCAATAGGACAGAAAGAGCATTGTCTGCCACCGTAGGGCCCTATTCAAAAGCAGGAAACAGGGAAGGAGAGGCACCCTTTAAACCTTTACAGACAAATAAGTTGAGGACCTTTGTCTATGGCGATGTTTGCCAACCACAGTTTAATGATAAGAGAAAGAAGAACCTATGTTCTTGAGGCATTTGCTGGGGGTGCTAGCCACTGGGATGGAAAAGGTTCAAACTTTGGGTCTTGGACACTTGAAATGGGGTAACATCCATCAGAGGAGCAGGCTACCCCTGTACGCAGTCCTGTGAGAAGGGGGTCCTCTTCAGGCTTCTTTTCCAACAACCTCTTCTGTTTATTTTGGTACGTGCTAATCTAATTAATTTATTGATTGATTGAATTAAGTATTTTATCCAGACTTGGTGAGCTTTATGCCCTGTGTGCTAAAAGCAAAAGTGTAATCAAATCAATTGATTTAAAAGAGAATAGAGAAGGGGCCCCTGGGTGGCTCAGTTAGTTAGGCATCCAACTTCAGCTCAGGTTCTGATCTCGCATTTTGTGAGTTCAACCCCGCGTCAGACTCTGTGCTGACAGCTCAGAGCCTGGAGCCTGCTTTGGATTCGGTCTCCCTCTCTCTCTGTCCCTCCCCCGCTCACGTTCTGTCTCTCTCTCTCTTTCTCAAAAATAAATAAACATTAAAGAAAATTAAAAGAGAATAGAGGATTGATCTGATTGTTATGGGAGTGCTTCACAAAATGTAAGAAGTAACATTTGTCAAATGTGTGTTTTCCTTAAGCCAGATATTATCTCGTTTAGTCATCTTTATTTAATTTTCACAATGACCTTCCAGTAGGTAAATATTATTGTCATTGTTATCTCTGTTTTCTAACTGGGGAAACAAAAGCTCTTAGAAAAGATAGAATTTCCCCAAGGTCAAGATTGCCTAATCTCAACTCAAGGTTGCCTAATCTGGCACCATGCATATTCTTGACTGTTGTGCCACTAATGTCAAGTGTAAGTTGGTAGTTAAACAGACAAGTCCTCGCCGGTAGATGGGGGCTTCCTGGGCTTTAGAAAGACGCCTCCATCCATGCCAGGAGGGCCCAGAAGACTCAGCACTTGCCTCTACAGCCTGGAAGGAGCTCCTCTACCTCAGCAGGGTGACTTCAAACTTTGTTTCCATAACTGTTTGATTATTTTTCTATGAGGAATGACACACAAATCGACCCAAGGCATGAATCATGTCAAAAGTTACAGAAAGCCTGATATTGGCTGCAAGTACAAACTTTTAGATGGTTTACAAATGGAGAATAAATAGCAAAAGTGAAAAAAGGGGAATACAGGAAAAAAATGCTTTCCTTAATTGACAGAGACACATAACAGATGAGTAACAGGAAACGCTGGAAGGCAAGGTTTAATACTAAAATGGGGAGATCTTTATCACAGAGGACTTGTTTCCTTCCATTCTGGGGTTCTGAAGGCTGAAATAAGCAGCCGGTTCCAAGAGACCTGTGTTCTTAAAGGGCAAAGAGAAAATATATTGAAGTGTCCCTGATGCCTTTGGCAGTAACCTAAAGGGAAAGTCCTACTCCTGAGAGATTCATGTGCACATACTTAGCGGGAAGGTCAGGGAGGGACACTGAAGATCAGAGAAAACATTCAACTGAGTTAAGAATCCAATTTGTCCTCTTTGGAGGATCCATTTCCTAACTTAGAATAATATCTTCAGGGGCACCTGGGTGGCTCAATCGGTTAAGCATCCGACTTCGGCTCAGGTCAGATCTCACATTCATGGGTTCAAGCCCCGCGTCAGGCTCTGTGCTGACAGCTAGCTCAGAGCCTGGAGCCTGCTTCCGGTTCTGTGTCTCCTTCTCTCTCTGCCCCTCCCCCTTTCATGCTCTGTCTCTCTCTGTATCAAAAATAAATAAAACATTTAAAAAAAAAAGAATAATATCTTCATATGGTCATTGTGAAGAAGAAAGGAGACAACGTATAGAAGTCAAGAAACCTGTAAAAAATGCTGGTCATATAAAGGATTGACTGTGACCAAATCCCTCCACCTTTCTTTGGCCCAAGAACTGAATACAGCATCAAGTCCACAAGTCCACAATAATAGTGATATATGATGAAAACATATAACCTTAGAAACTGCAATAGAAATTTTCAATGTCACAATTTTATGTAAGACAATACATAATTTACTAATGTGATCTCTTCATTGATCAGAGCATTTTTATCTCTTGTTTTTCTGAAAATGCACTTCTTAGGTCATCTTCATTTTAACTTCATTTTCCATATCCATTATCAAAAGTGACAACAGTCACTCATGGCAAATGCAAAATCACAAGTGATTTTTGATCATTTTTATTTTTCAGAAGATTCTTTCTGCTGATGCAACTGTTACTAGAGCTATTAGAAGTATTTACAGTTTGGGATTATACTGATAAATTAGTTTTAAAAGTAAACTGTGATACATCTAGATGATTCATACACAATTTTTATAAAATAGTTTTATGTAATCAAATAATTTTCACTAATCATCAGGAAAGTGCAGATCAAAACCACAAGAGATACGGCTGCCTGGGTGGCTCAGGTCCAACTCTTGATTTTTGCTTAAGTCATAATCCCATGGTTCGTGGGTTTGAGCCTCATGTTGGGCTCTGCACTGACAATGAGGAGCTCACTTGGGATTTTCTCTCTTCCTGTCTCCCTGCCCCTCCCTTGCTCTCATTCTCTTACTCTCTTTCAAAATAAGTAAACATTATAAAAAATAGTAAACACTATAAGAGATATCACCTTACATGTATTAGAAGGACTATTATCAAAAAGACAAAAGGTAACAAATGTTGACAAGGATGTGGAGGAAAATGGAACCATTGTGCACTGTTGGTGGGAATGCAAATCGGTACAGCAATTATGGAAAACAGTATGAGATTTCTTTAAAAATTAAAAATAGAACTACCATATGATCCAGCAATCCTACTTCTGAGTGTATGTCCAAAAGGAAATGAAATTGATGATTTTGAATAGATATCTTCTCTCCTGTGTTCATTGTAAGGTTATTCACAATAGCCAATAAATGTTCATCAACAGATAATGGTGAAAGAAAACACACACACACACACACACACACACACACACACACACAAGTAGAATATTATTCAGTCTTTAAAAGGAAGGAATTTTACCATTTGCAACAACATGGATGAAATTAGAAGACATTGTGCCAAGTGAGATAATCCAGGCACAGAAAGACAAAGACTGTATAATTTCACTTGGATGGGGAAAGCTAAACTCACAGAAGCAGAGAGTAGAATGGTAGTTCCCAGAGATGGCTGGGGGCGGGGGGGGGGGGGTAAGGAAGAAGAAATGAAAAGACATTGGTCAAAGGATACAGTTTTAGTTGTGCAAGATGAATGAGTTCTGGAGATCCAATGTACACCATGGTCAATATCCTTAACAATATTGTATTGCATACTTGGAATTTGCTAATGGGATGCACACCCACATACACACACACACGCACACAAAGGTAAGCATATAGACATTATTCATTATTTGATCTAATGGTCGTGATCTTTTCACAACGTATACATATTTCGTGGTATACAACTGAAGTATAAACAATTTTTATGTCAAGGCTGTCTCAGTAAAGTTGTCAAATAACAAAAAGAAAATGGAATATTTAATTTTAAACAGGATAGGACTATTACTTCAATAAGGAGAGATCATTTATAAGAAGGTATTGTTGGCCATTTCAATGACTTTATAAAATGGGACTGTAAACACAAGGATGATCACCTGCTCGTCCTGACTTATCATCAAAGATTCAGTCTTGTGCCTCTCACTTTGGGCAAACTGCATTTTTGGGGGATAATCCTAGTAAGCAGGGTAATGACTCTACCCTTACAGTTGGTGTTTTTTTTTTTTTTATTTTTGGATGTATCTCAAAGAGATTTTTCTAGTGGAATCCTGTTAAAATAAGGCATCAGTCTGTTAATATTTTAAATGAATTTACTTTAAAATACAAGATTATACAATGTCACTTGGACATTTTTTCTGACATTTTCTACAGCCTGTGGAGGTCATACAAGAGATTGGCAATGGTTTTATGATGGGTGTATAATTTATGATACCTGTTGATGTATTCTATCACTATATCTGTCATTGTAATACAATTAATTTCCAAATCGTCTTACTCATCACGAATCCATTCATCTGAAGCTTCCTATTAACAATAGTGTTCGTTCTCATCAAATGAAGTCCTCAGTATATTTAATTTCTATCTCTAGGCCTATGGATATTTACTTTGTTCTGTTGCCACAATTTTCAAAACCAGAGGGTTTTTTTTTCTTTTTTAAATAGTTTATTGTCAAATTGGTTTCCATACAACACCCAGTGCTCTTCCCCACAAGTGCCCTCCTCCATCACCACTACCTCTTTTCCCCTCTCCCCCTTCCCCTTTAACTCTCAGTTCATTTTCAGCATTCAATAGTCTCTCAAGTTTTGTGTCCCTCTCTCTCCCCAACTCTCTTTCCCTCTTCCCCTCCCCCTGGTCCTCCATTAGGTTTCTCCTGTTCTCCTGTTAGACCTATGAGTGCAAACATATGGTATCTGTCCTTCTCTGCCTGACTTACTTCGCTTAGCAAGATACCCTCAAGGTCCATCCACTTTCCTACAAATGGTCAGATTTCATTCTTTCTCATTGCCATGTAGTACTCCATTGTGTATATATACCACATCTTCTTGACCCACTCATCAGGTGATGGACATTTAGGCTCTTTCCATGTTTTGGCTATTGTTGACAGTGCTGCTATGAACATTGGGGTACATGTGCTCCTATGCATCAGCATTTCTGTATTTCTTGGGTAAATCCCTAGCAATGCTATTGCTGGGTCATAAGGGAGTTCTATGGATAGTTTTTTGAGGAACCTCCACACTGTTTTCCAGAGTGGCCGCACCAGTTTACATTGCAACCAACAGTGTAGGAGGGGGCCCGTCTCTCCACACCCTCGCCGGCATTTATAGTCTCTTGATTTGTTCATTTTAGCCACTCTGACTGGCGTGAGGTGGTATCTCAGTGTGGTTTTGATTTGTGTTTCCCTGATGATGAGTGATGTTGAGCATCATTTAAACCAGAGATTTTAAACTCTTTAAAGAGTTCTAATAACTGCCTTATATGTGGTTTTGCAGTGTTCATATACCTACTTTTTATTGAAGTGAAATTCACATAACAGATAATGAACTGTTTGGGACTATACGATTCAGTAGCAGTTTGTGCATCACAATGTTGTGAAACCACCACCTGTCTATAATTTCAAAACTTCGATCATCCCAGAAGAGCACCTCATACATATTAAGCAAACATTTTTATTTCCCCCAATCACCCTGCCCTGTGCCCTGGAAATGATCAATCTGCTCTTCGTCTGTACGAACTGACTTATTCCGGATATTCCAAACAAAAGGAATTATGCAACATGAGACCTTTGGTCGCTGGCTTCTTTCACTCAGCAAAATGTTTTCAAGGTTCATCCAAGTGGTAGCCAGGGTCAACACTTCATTCCTTTTAAGGAGCGAATAATTTATGTGTGAGCCACAATTTGTTCATTCACTCATCCATGATGAACCTTGGCCTGTTCCCACTTTTTCATTTTTGTGAGGAGTCCTGATATCTCAATAGTTGTGGAAAAGTATTCGTTTGAGGGCCTGTTTTCAATTCATTTTAGTATATATCTATGGGTAGAATTTCTGGGTCATACAGTAATTCTAGGTTTAACATTTTGAGGAACCACTAAACTATTTTCCAGAGGAGCTGTGCCATTTTACATTCCCCCAGCGACAGTTCCTATTTCTGTACATTCTTGCCAACATTTGTTATTTTCTGTTGTGTGTGGTGTTTTGTTTTTTGTTTTTGTTTTTGTTTGTAATAGCCATCCTAGAGAAGTTATCCTTCATGTGGTTTCAATTTGCATTTTCTTAGGGGCAGTGCTATCAAACAGTTTTTCATGTTCTGATTGGACATTTGTATATCTTCTTTGGAGAACTGTCTACTCAAGCCTTTCTGTCCATTTGAGGGGGGGGGTCGTCTTGTTGCTGTTGAGTTGTAAGAAAGTTCTTTATCCATTCTCAATACTAATCCATATATCAGATATATGATTTGTAACTAATTTTTCTCACTCTGCAGATTGTCTTTTCACTTTCTTGATAATGTATTTTGATGCATAAATGTTTTCAGTTTTTATGAAGTCCAACTTCTCTTTTGTTGTGAACGCTTTTGATGTCAAATCCAAGAACCCATTGTCAGATCAGAGGTCATGAAGATTTGCCCTTATGTTTTCTTTTGTTAGTGGTGTTTGTTCCCGTTGGTTGTTTTATTTCTTATATTCGGGTCATTGGTTTATTTTGAGTTAATTTTTGTCTATGGAGATAAGTAGGGATCCAACTTCATTCTTTTTCCAAAGGTTTCCTAGTTGTCCCGACACTATTTACTTAAGAGACTATTCTCTCCCCCATTGAAATGGCTTGGTACAACTGCTGAAAATCAATTCACCATAAATGTCTGGGGTTTTTTTCTGAGGTTTGGGTTTCAATGCTATTCCACTGGTCTGTATGTCTATCCTTATGTCACTACCCTGCTGTTTTGATTACTATAGATTTATAATAAGTTTTGAAATTGTAAATGTGTGAGCATCCAATTTTTTTTATTTTTTAAATATTGTTTTGACTATTTAGGACCCCTGAAAATCCCAGATGGATTTGAGAGTCAGCTTTCCCATTTCTGCAACAACAACAGTCCTTGGAATTTTTATAACATTGCACTGATTCTGTGTATTTTTTTGGGTGAGAGGACTTTGTCTTCTTCACAATATTAAGTGTTCAGCTCCATGAACGTGGGATATTTTCCCACTTATCTAGGTCTTCTTTAACTTCTTCCAGAAATGTTTTTTAGTGATCAGTGTACAAGCCTTTTACTTCCTCTCTTCAATTTATCCCTAGGTATTTTATTTTTGGGGGTGGTATTTTAAATGAAATTATTTTCTTAATTTTTTTTCAAATCTTCATTGCTGACATATAGAAATGCAACTGATCTTTGTGTATTGATCTTGTATCTCATAACTGCTAATTTTTTATTGGCTTTAATAAGATTTTTTGTGAGCACTTTGGGATTTCCTCTATATTGAACATATCATCGATGAATAGAGATAGTTTTACTTTTTCCTTTCTGATGCCAAATACTTTTGTTTTTCTTGCCTAACTTCTCTGGCTAGATTTCCAGCACAATGTTAAATAGTCAGACTGAGGGACCAGAGCACTGCAAGTAATATTGTCTGTGATACTTCGGGTAGCTTCTTCTTTCCTTTTTTATTTTAATTAATTTATTTATTTTGAGAGAAAGAGTGGAAGCAGGGAAGAGACAGAGAGAAAGAGGGAGAAAGAGAACTCCAAGCAGGCTCAGCAATGTCAGTGCAGAGCCTGATGTGGGGCTTGAACTCACAAATGGAACCCTGAGATCATGACCTGAACAGAAACCAAGATTTGGACGCTTAACCAACTGAGCCAGCCAGGTGCCACATTGTAGCTCCTTTCCTGCATGCCCACTGACTTTCGGACTCTTCTAACATTTAGAAATCTCCTTAATAAAGGGTTTGGGTGCATTTTGAATTCATTTGTTAAAATATATAAAAAATGCCACATCTTCAGATATTTGCAGTAACAACTGATTGACATCTGGAAAGGCTGATTTCTATGAGGCAAATTTCAACAATAAAATAAAGGGGAAAAAAGAAAGTTTTAAAATAAGTCGTTGGGACCAAAATATGTATCAAAATGTAGATCAGAATATAAGTAAAATCCAAGGACCAAATTTTTCCATTTGAACTATGTGTTCTTATAAGGGTACTTTTCAGTTGTGACAACTTTTTTAAACTAACAATTCAATAAAATGAGGTTAAAACCAGCTTCCAGCTTCCTAGTCACCATACTTCAAAGAATGAAGCCAGGACATAAAAACATAAGCATTGTCAATCATTATGTTCTACTAAAATAGGTATAAATAAATCAATTTTAGTTCAAGTATTTTATTGAGTTGAAATTTTAAATCATTTAAACACTATGTATCCTAGTTTTTAAATGCAAATTTATAAAACAGAGGCAAAGTAGTTAAAGAGAGAAATATAATAGTGTGTTGGGGCATAGGTTCAAATATTCTTTCCTATGAAGCTTGAATATCAAAAGACTTAGAGACCATTGCCAGAGATATTTACACTTGTCTCTACAATCAGACCATAAAATTGGAGAAATCAGTTTTAATTTCTGATTCTTTTTTAATCCTTTGTAGCACATGGCACAAAACCTTGCACACGGCAGTGATCAGTATTTATCTGTTGAACAAATGAAAGAACAAATGCATGACTTTGAAGTTGCTGATCTACAAGTGATGATAGACCACCCAGTTACCAACCCTCAGTCAAGCCACTGCTTTCACTCTTTTTTAAATGATTTTATTTATTTTTGAGAGAGAGAGAGAGAGAGAGAGCGTACACAAGTAGAGGAGGGGTGGTTGGGAGGGGTGGACAGAGGATCCAGAGTGGGCTCTGCACTGATAGCAGAGAGCCTAACACAAGGTTCAGACTTGCAGACAGGAGATCATGACCTGAGCCAAAGTCGGTGGCTCACCTGACTGAGCCCCCCAAACACCCCAGAACTGTTTTCACTCTTACTACGCTATCTTATTGCAAGACACCTGGAATCATGGAGCCCACATGGTTTCCCTTCCAACCTCCTCTCTTACTCCAGCCATCTTGTCAAAATGTCTGTCGTATTCTCTCTACCTTGTAGGTTCTACTAAATATATGCTAATTTCATGCAGAAATATTTACATAATGAGACATGCTTTGAATATTTCCATAGCAAACAAAAGCCATTAAAAGTTAAATGACTATTCCAAGAGAAAAAGAAACAATAAATCATGGGGCACCTGGGTGCTTCATTTGGTTAAGCATCTGACTTTGGCTCAGGTCATGATCTCACAGTTTGTGAGTTAGAGTCCCATGTCTGGCTCTGTGCTGACAGCTCAGAGCCTGAAGCCTACTTCAGATTTTGTGTCTCTTTCTGTCTGCCCCTCCCCTGCTCACGCTCTGTCTCTCCCTCTCTCTCTCAAAAATAAATTAAAAACCATTTTTAAAAAGAGTAAATCTTATAAAAAAGCAATGGAGATTTTTTTCTTGCCTTTCATTTAAAAAGCTTTTTTGTAAAAGTCTTTTCCTTCACCCTGTGGCATTAGAGAACACTCCAGACGGACAGCCATAGATGGCTGTCTACTAGCTGACGTATACAGTAAAAAGGTGCACATTTGGGACACAGGTGTGTGCCAGAAAAACAATCTTCTGGAACAAGCAGACAGTGGCTTCCTGTTGCAAGAAAAAAGATTTTCAATTTTCAGCATGACTATATAAGTCACCCAGAGAGGTCACTTCCCAAATCCTTTTGCTCACTGTCGTTCTAAAGGAGAACATGATAGAACAAAGAAGTGTTACACAAATTAAACATTTCTATGGCTAAATTCCTGGTGAGGAAGACGCTTATTTTTAGCAACATCAGAATAGATTATTAGAACCGACTCTCCCGCCAAGGACGAGTTGAAAATCAGGACACTTCCTTGAAAACATGAAAACCCCCCAAAATGTTGAGATAACGATACACATTAATGCAAAGCTTGATAGAGTAAAGATGGAAAGATGTCGCCACACTTCCATTTATTTTTTAAATTGAAACACTGATTTTCAAATCATGTTTCGGATGATCTATTCTTACCCCTGATGCTAAGTCGCTGGCTGCACTACTGAACATTTCCAGTGTCTGCCCGTTTCCCTCAAGGTACACGACGATCTCCTCCAAATGGCTCACCTGGCCTGTGTCTCCCTTCTTCAGCCTCAGCCCCCCCTTCCTGGTACCAGGAAGTGACACCTTCAGGCTTTTGTAGATATTATTTCTTCTTTCTGGAGCATCATATTTGTATCTAAGCCCTTTGCCTGAGATGTCCAAACTTCTTTCTCTGAACCCACGTTAGGTGTCTTTTCCACACAAAGCAGTTTTAGGAGCCCATCTTCTGTGTGTTTACAGTGAGCGTACTGGCTTCTGCCGGGACACTCCCTATCTCTCTCCACCATCCTTCCCCCCACACAGTAGGGGGCCCTCTGCATTTGCTCCGCTGGCTGGCATAGTCCTGCCACAGAGTAGATGCTAAATAATGACTGAAAGGGTCAAGGAACAAACTAGTGAATGAATCAAGGCAACCAAGATATGTTGATTTGTCTTTATGCCCCCCAGACACAGAAGTGTAGAGAAGGAGTGACTTTCTGTTACTGGGTTGACAAGCTCGCCTCCTTGGACATTTGAGTTGGCTAAATTCACACCTAGACGTCTATCTTTCATGTATTCATTCATGTAACAGATATTTATGTGTTACCTGCTATGTTCTGCACATGCTACTAAATTGAATCCTATGACAGTGGTGATATAAGACAATGTTTACCGTTTTCATAGGGTCCAACTCCCTATAACCACGGTAGGGGAAAAGGGCCTCTCTGATTGCAGCCTAGTGGGAAATCCGGGTGTAGACACAGAAAGTTCTGGTGTGTACAAAGCACTCCTGAAATGATCTTCTTTTCAAAGTTATACCAAATAACAGATCAACAGCTCTTGGATCAGCAAAGAATTTGTCCCCAATTCCTCTGTAATGAGAGTGTGAACGGTGGCTATTGAAAAGTCAGTTTAATGCAAGGTGGATAATGGAAAATAACAGTATCTCTGAACCAAGGAAGAAAGCACTTGCCCACCCCTGTCTGCTGAAAAACGGAGTGGTGGGGTATTTTCAAACCAGAATACTCTACATCAGATACTGTATTGAAGACATAATGAGTCCTGACAACATGACATGTGCTTGACTTTGATGGAAAGCAGTCCCTGTCCTCGCTTAAGGGACCGAAAGCTCAAGTTTCATGGGCATCACAGAGAGAGGATGGGAGTGTTCGGAGGGAAGGCGCGGGCCAGGGATGAAGCAATCCCAAATGGCTTCTGTCACAAATGAGTCTTCAGGAACCTCAGGGCTGGTTTCTGTAAAAAGCCAGCTGAAATGAACTTAAAAAGGTGTTTTTCTTGTTAAAATCATACCATAATGGCTCTCTGAATTTCCTTCCAGCCTGCTACCTCATTGACACAGCTGGAAGCCTTGGAAACGGGTCTGCGTGCCCTCCTTTGATCCCGTTCATTCCCCACCAGAGTGCTGTGAAAACGGAATTACAGGTTTAAAAGGCTGTTTTTCTTCCAGTCTAAGTAGGAGGTGAAGCAGGTCTGATTACTATATGTATTTAAGGACTCTGGGGGCACTCCGGGGACAGCGCTTCCACAGCATGGACTGGAGTAGATCAGACACTCCATGAACAATTTTATGACTGAAATATTAGAATTAGCAAGTCACGAGTTTGTATCATGGTGTCGCTCAGAAAAGTGCATCATGTAGAAACAGAGCTCCGGGTTCTTCATCCTTTCATGGCCTGTCACTGGGCCGTAATATCCCCCTCGGAAAGAAGTGGGAAATAATACGGACCACGAACAATCGTGGGTATTAAATAAGATCATTATCTTCAAAACATTCAAGCAAAATACCTCCTGTGCTGTAATTGAGTGAATAGTCAATCTCAATAGTTGTGAGCTGAATTCAAATTTCCTGAAGCTGAATACATATATATTCTCCCAGAATAACCATTGCTCTGCTCCAAAGCTTTCATATGTTCTCTCATTGGAGCTCAGCAAGTGAGTGGTGACCAGAGTGACAAAAACAATTAGAAACGCCATCTGGAAAGAAGAAAAGAAAGAAAGAAAGAAAGAAAGAAAGAACGAACAAAAGAAAGAAAGAAAGATGGAAAGAAGAATGAAAGAAAGAAAGTCATCTGATGTGGGTGTGAATGGCTTAGTAACAGTGAAGGGTCCATTAGCCCCACACTGCGATCTTCTGTTGCGGAAGTATTACCTGGTGATCAGAAAGTGCTTAAAATCACTCTTCATTGAGTCCATATTATTAAGTCATTCTGAAACCCTCCACAATCAAACTCAGTAATTGAAGATCGTGCTATCTAACACCGGAGGAGAGGGTAATGTGACCACTTACCTCTTACTTGCCTTCTCTTCGATGCCATTATGCAGTTCCACTTCCGGCATACAGGAGCAGGTACCTCTGAGCCCCAGGTTGTTCATCTTAAAATAGGTCTAACGACAGAATTTTGAGGAATAGCTAGGATAAAGTATGTTAACTCTTTCCGGTGTTTGGGATGTGTTCAATACTCAATAAAAAGGTAGTCACTATCATTACGGTATTGAAGGGGAATGACTCTAGACATAAATTCTGTCTTCAGAGTTACTAGCCCTGTGATGCTGGTTATGACATTTTTCCTGAGTCCCAGTTTGTTCATCAGTAAAGTGAAATTAATGAAATTAATCCCATGGGATTGTTACAAAACCAGGAGAACATAGAGAAAGGCCTCAGCCTTCCTGGGCCTCATAGAGTCTTTTTTTTTTTTTTTCTTTTCTGTGGTGTCCTGTCTCAGGTGTTCTGAGTTAATCACCCTCAGGATGTCCTTGAGGATGAGCTTGACCCAGCAAAGAGAACTTTTAAAGAAGACCCCAAGGACACAAAATGAGTTCTGATAAGGATAAACCATTTCCCATAGCAATAGCAGCATCTATATTTTGGGGGGGCACATCTGTGTTGGAAGGGGTCAGCTCATACTCGTGTCTGCCTCTCAGCTAATTTTCAAGCTACCAAGGTTTGGCTCAGGGTGATAAAATAAGGCTAAGGTCTGACAGTTTAAGAAACATGCCCGGAAAACGAACCAGAGAAGGAAAGAGAGAAAAAGCATTAAAAGGTGCAGATGGGTTTTGCAGCTGGGTGGAGGAATGCTAGCAGTAGACACAAGGAAGCGTTGCCGTCGGAGCCCAAGTTTTGCTTAACACAAAGGTTACCATCATCCGTGTGAATAAGCGTGTGTTTAAGGTATGATGCTGCTTCTGTAGTTTATGGTTCCTCCATCCGGAAAGGTTTTCAGCTTGGCAGTATTTCCCCCTCCACTAATCCAACTCCTTTTGGAAAATGTCATTCTGTTTGAATTTTCATAACTCTGCCCCTGTCTCAGGCACCTGGGATTTCCGGATCAAAGCTGCCGATCCAGTGAAACTAAAAGATGGTGGGTGTTGGGGAAGCAATTCATTGCTGTCGGTGCCCAAGTGGGTTAATTTCAAAGAAATGTCAGCCAGTTTCTTCCCTCCTGTTTCCGTTGGTTTGCTTTTTCTTTCTACATAGTCAAGGAAGTTTATCTCTGGCATTCGCTACTGGTTTATCAAGAACAGTCAGTTCCTGTCTGTGCCTCATCTGGAAAATTATTCAAGGCACTGGTGCCCTTTAGCAATGAACATGGGGCAAAGGGTGACACCCAGAAGGGAACTGTCTGATCACCATGAGCTGCGTCCCTATAGAAAGAAAGGACTGCGAGGCAAAGCTTGGAGGGAACTTCCCGTCTCTGCCATGCCCTCCACAGTCATGACAAATTAAATACATGTTCAAGACAGAGAATAAAGAAGTATAGAGACTCTCAGAAAAAGCTGGCCCCAAATGTCATTCTCTTTTTCTTGTCATGTTGTGTAGTTAAGACTGTATGGACAGATTTTTTTGAGACCATGTTCTGAGAGAAGGACCTTAATTTAAAATTCAGTATAGGGGCGCCTGGGTGGCTCAGTCGGTTAAACATCTGACTTCGGCTCAGGTCAGATCTCATGTTCGTGGGTTCGAGCCCCGCGTCAGGCTCTGTGCTGACACCTAGCTCAGAGCCTAGAGCCTGCTTCCAGTTCTGTGTCTCCTTCTCTCTCTGCCCCTCCTCCTCTCATGCTCTGTCTCTCTCTGTATCAAAAATAAATAAAACATTAAAAATTAAAAAAAAATAAAATTCAGTATAATCCAGTGTCATTCTGCTCATCTTGAGGTTTCATGAGTTTTGGGGGCTGACTAGTAAGCCCCCAAAAACCTGCTGAGAGGCAGCAACATAATTGTGTGTTTGGGAGGATATGTTCCCTCGTGTGGGTAATTTGTTGTTTATTCTAAGGCCCACTCACGAGCTCCTTATTTAATGCCATGCAGATGGCTTAAAGCATTGAAGAAACTGGGACCCAGGGACTCTTCTCTCCAGTCCTCTAAGGACCACGGTAAGTAACTCTCGAAGATCTTCTTGTAACTTAATGTTTTGTAAAGAATTAGCCAGAGGAGAGAAGTCACCTGAGGAATAAGAAAAGCAGAGGTCTTGGATATGAGAAAGCATTATTATTCACATGCCAGGAAAATGGCCAAAACTCATGCAGAGCAGCCCAATGGCGGGGGGCAGAGAGGAGAGGAAACCCCGGGGCCTGTCTTTGAACACTCACTGTGACTGTCCCCTACCCGGTGTGCCAGCTCACTCTCTGTCGTCTGTCCTCACCCACTTCCATCTGACATTCCCATGCTCACCAGATAGACTTTCTAATAGACAAACTTGATCCTGCCACTTGATCATGTCACTCCTTTTCTCATACCTTAGGTGGGCTTTCATGAACAACAGGATAATGCCCAGGGCAAGTGAGCTCTTTACAAAGCTGATCACAGCCTTCCACCACAGTCTTTGTTATAAATCATTATAAATTATGTCTAAAATAAATGCAATTGAAGGGCATTGGGTGGCTCAATTGGTTAAGCATCCAACTCTTAATTTTGGCTCAGGTCATGATCCTAGGGTCATTGGATTGAGTCCCATGTCAGGCTCTGCTCTGAGCATGGAGCCTGCTTAAGGTTGTCTCTCCCTCTCTCTCTCCTTCTGTCCCCCTCCTCCCTGCTTACTTGCTCTCTCTCAAAAAGAAGATAAAAAAGAAATAAGCTTAATTGAAATTAAATAAGCATCTCAAGTAGAAAGATTGTATTGATGAAATGAAATGAAATGCATAATTGGCACACCATGGGATGCTGGAAAGTTCTTGAAGTCCTTCTTCCATAGTGATGGACTGGTGATGGTAGATGGGGGCATCAGAGTGGGTGGCATTCTTCCCACACAAAGAGGTATGGGAAACGTGCTAAGAAGAGCCCTAAAAAATGTATTGGAATTATAGGACAATGAAAAGCAAAGTTGACAGAGGTGAAGTGCAAGGTTCATGAGAAAGGCAGGAGATGGACCTCAAGGGCAGGGGTCTGTGTGCTTGGTGCTGGCAGCTGTATCATGAAGCTTCATTACCCAGAGGCTTCCTTGCTTGAGCAGAGCTGCATGTTAAGAAAAGGAACAGATGAAAAGTGGACCCTCTGATCTCAAAGACTTCTGTGTCACAGGAACAGAGAACAGATGACCCCTTGCTGCTGATCAGCTGTGGGAACTAGAACCGGTTTCTCCCAATGCCTGGGCCTGTGCACAGCTTACAGACATCCAAGGATGCCCGGCGATCTTCCTTTTCAGTGGAGGGAACTTTACCGAACAGCTCACCTGTAGTCACACAGCACAGAGGTAATGAAATCCAGAGCCAGATCCAGATAAGGGGACAGCAGATCCTGTGCTTTCTCCCTCGGCCATGAACCTCCCTTGGCCATGAACCTCCCTCCTGATTCTCAACCCTGGGGAACTTTGAGGAAGTCCTCCCTCTGGACCAATTAGAATCTCTGAGGGCAGGGATTAAGAATTGGATTTTGGGGTCTGGTTTGGTTTGGTTTTGACTTTTTAAAGCTCTCCAGATGGTTCTCATATGAGGCTGAGGTTGAAAATGTTCTTTTGGAGCCGGCTGGGTGATCAATTAAGCTTCCAACTCTTGGTTTTGGCTCAGGTCTTGATCTCACGGTTTATGGGTTCAAGCCCCACATTGGGCTCTGTGTTGACAGTGCAAAGCCTGGTTGGGATTTGCTCTCTCTCCCTCTCTCTCTGCCCCTCTCTCATGCTCTCTCTCTCTCTCTCTCTCTCTCTCTCTCTCTCTCAAAATACATTAATGGACTTTAAAAAAAAATAAAAAGAAAATGTTCACTTCAGACCTTGTGACCATGAGAAGGTACCGACTTTGAAAGGTCATAGTGAAGCCAATCCCAAGGGGTATTTGAGGGATGCAGATGATGGAATTGGCAGTTGTCAGCATTCTTTGTCACTTGTTACTCTTTGAGCATCTCTTTAAGGAGAGCACACTCAGTAATGCACACTGGCATTTTACTAAAACCTGGATCACCTCACATTTCTTTCCTCACATCTCCAGTTTCTTTTTATAAGTGTGGCCCAAGCCACACTTATAAAACAGCCTAACATATTGTCTAAAGAAAACAAATAACACTAGTTCATCAGGGGACCTGGCTTCTTTTCTTGACCAAGGTATATCACTAACAATTTGTGTGATCCTGGGACAAATCTGCCTAATCAGTTTGAATTACTTACTCTGTAAAATTAGAAGATTGACTTTGATAATCACTAACGTCTTTCCCAGCTCTGAATACTTAATAATTCCATATCTTAAAAAAATATTTCAATCATATAGATATGACATAGATATATGGCAGATAATTAAATGGGAAATGTTTCATAAAATATGCTTTGCTGAAATACTACTGCATGTGTGTGTGTGTGTGTGTGTGTGTGTGTGTGTGTTTTCTTTGATTTTGTCTACATTTCACAAAGGAAGAAGAAAAGGACCCAAGAGCCCTTCAGTTCCTGTGCGTGTGAGCTCTGTGCGGCTGAAGCCAACATACATGCCACATAGAGACAAGGGCTCTGGGCCGTACAGGCAGTGCGCACCCCTGCTGTGACATATAACACCACAACCATGCAAGGTTTTAACCTCTTCTAGATTCTGATTCCTCATCTATAAATTAAGGAATAACAACAACTCTTAACTGAAAATAGCTGAAGAATCCAACAAGGTAAACAAATTATTCAGTTTAGTGCCTAATGCATAGAATGCAGTCAACGACTTTTAGCTATTATTATGTAAGCTTGCTAAGTTAGTACGTGGGGACATCACAGGATTATTAGTGAGGATCCAGAGCTAACCACGTGACCCAGGCAGAGACCCGCTTCCTAGAAAATCGTCTCTCAATCTATGTTTTGCCAAAGACTCCAAGAATTAATGGGCCTACTTTCTCTGCTAGGAAATACGTTTACTCAGTATATTCCTCCACACAAAACATGAATAAAAAGAGAAATTATTCAGGGCACCCATGTGGCTCCATCAGTTGGGCGTCCGACTTCAAACTAGCTCATGATCTCCCCATTCCTGAGTTCGAGCCCGACATTGGGGTCTGTGCTAACAGCTCAGAGCCTGGAGCCTGTTTCAGATTCAGTGTCTCCCTCTCTCTTTCTGCCCCTTCCCTGCTCTCTGTCTCTCTCAAAAATAAACATTAAAAGTAAATTTAGAAAAAAAAGAAATTATTCACAGAAAAAAGTCTTGAGTTGTTTTTCAAAATTGTGAGAACATTCAACCCAACAGTTTTCAAAATATATTCTGGAAATATTCTGGATCCCGAAGTCCTTTGCAGGGGTCCTCCTGGTCAAAACTGTTGCCATGGCAACACTAGGACACCTCCACAGCGTTTTTTTCACTCTTGTTTTCTTGAGGGGTCACCAGGGGCTTTTCTAAAGTCTCCCTAATTGCAATGCCTGCTTTGCTCTGACAGCCTATGGATCACGTGTTCGTATATTCCTGTGTTTTAGAAAACTTCTCAGCTTTTATTTCTGATGCCAAAAATATCAATAGATGTAGCTCATATAAACACCGCACTCTGGAATCTCTAGTAACTTTTAGGTGTACAAAGTGTTCTAAAAGCAAAGGATTTGATTATCCCTGTCCTAGATCATCAAAGAAAGCCCATGTTAGTACATATTTTGAGAGAATACAAAAGAAATCTATAAGCCAAGCTTCTATCGATTATGTCATGCACCCCCCAGATCAATCTAGATCTGTTTGTCTTGGTGATGAATGTATATTGGAATCACTGAGGAGCTTTAAAAACTACCGATGCCTTGAATTCCATGGCCCCCTCCACCAGACACTCTGATCTAATGGATATAGGAGTTTTCCAGGGGATCAGGAGTTTTACAAGATCCACAGATAACTCTCTGCCAAAGTTGGAGAACCATGTTGTTGGATGGGTGAACAAACTCTCAGATAGGCCAGAAAAGGAAGAGATGATCATCTATCCACCTGAGATCTTGGGACTGAACTCAGGTGTAGCCAGGCTATTTAGATTGGGGAGTGTGAGCTTTCCTAGGCTGTCCTCCAGGGAATTCCTTCACGAATCTGTGCCTTTGGACTGGGAGGTGAGCCCAACTGTCCAAAACTTCAAATCTGGATTTTAGAAGCAAGTGTCCCTTGAACTCTACCCAGACTCTTGCTTAGCCTCCCTTATTCCTGTAGTGCTGTGGAAATGTTACCCATTAGTGATCCAAGTCCTTCCCACAGTGCCATCTCCTATCTTAAACTGATAAATTAGGAATCCATGAGAAGCAGAATTTTTTTTCAGTCTAGCAGGCCAGCGCCCTTGCCAAGACCAAGTGAGCTGACCCATCCTCCGGCACCTTCTAAGTGCCACACCCTGGAAATCACAGCCAGGCCCTCAGACTCGCAGTGTGTGTCAGCAGATAGAAGACACCTGGGCCCCATCCCATGGTTGTCATGACAGCCAAGTCTAAAATAGACTTTCAGACACGAGAGCTGTTTGGCTGACTCTGACCTACATGTAAGCATAAATATTATTCTTGTTGGAAAGGAAGCAACCTTCTATTTTATTCAGGGAGATATTTAGAAATGCTGGCTGTGGATTTGCTCCATGGGGATTTTAGAAAGTTTGAAAAGGCTCCTAAATTGTGAAGATGATAGGAGCTTGTGCCATTTCTAATATTGTCCTTGTACAAGATGACAATAAACGTTCCTTATCACCATCTGGTTCCATGTTATGGATCCGGGCTGTACCTAAGGAAGCCTGGGATTCATAAGCTTTGTGGTGGGAAATGCACATTGTTACCCATGTTCATTCACATTCATCCACCTTCCACCACCGCTATCCATTCACAAGCCAATAAAGAAATGGGGGGGGGGGAGGGGGAGGGGAAGTATTTGGAGCAAGAAAGGGTTAAGCCTCAGGAAGAGATTTTGACTTCTCCGGAAATAGTCTGGAAATGAAGAAATCCAAAAATCTTTTCTCGCTCTTCATCTTGACCCAATTCTTAATTTGTTATGTTTGTTCTCTCCTTCAGAATAGTCAGCTATACTGGTTGGTTTTGTTTGTTTGTTTGTTTGTTTTTGTTTGTTTGTTTTTTACCAATGACAATCCTGGCATTCTCCTTGGGAAAGTTCTGTTGAATACTGTGTTGATAAAAAACATGGGCTCTTGACCTAAGGTGCCCAGTGTGGCAGTCATGACCCACTTGTGGCTACTGAAGCACATGCCACGTGGCTACTGTAAAAAGACGTAAGGATTTACTACACACCGAAACTCGAAGATTCCATATGAAAAATAGCCTACAACATTGCATGCATGATTTTTTATATTGATTACATACTGAAATGGAAATATTTTGGATATAACTGTCTAAATAAAATATGTTATTAAAATTAATTTCACCTGCTTCTTTGTACCTTTTTAATGTGTTTGCTGCTTATAGTTAACAGAGTTCTCCAGAGAAACAGAACAAATAAAACTGTATATATATATATATATATATATATATGTATATATATATATATATATATACAGAGAGAAGCAAATAGAACATATATATATATATATATATACACACCCATATATTACATATATATACACACATATATGAGATAGAAAGAGAGAGATATTATAGGAATTGGCTCATGAAATAATGGAAGCTGAGAAATCCCACAGCCTGCCATGTGCCAGCTTGGAAACCCAGGAAAGCCGGTGAGATATTTCAGTCCCGGTCCAAAGGCCTGAGAGCCAGGGAGCTAACGTGCAAATCTGAGTCTAAAGGCAGCAGAAGATGAGATGAGGTATCTCAGCTCTAGGGGAAGGAGGGAAAGAACAAAGGCAAATTCCTCTTTTCTCTGTCTTTTGTTCTATTCGGGACCTCAGTGGATTGAATGGCACCCCCCCACCCCCCCACACACACTGGGGAGGGTAATCTGCTTTACTAAATCCACAGTTTCAAGTGCTAATCTCGGAGAAACACACCTGGGACAACACGTAATCTGGACACTCCAGGGGCCGTCAAGTTGACACATAACATTTACCAGCACACTGCTTTGGTTTACTTTCTTAATGTGATGACTTAAAAGTGTTTAATTACATATGCGGTTTCCATTATAGACAGATGGATAGAGAGATGGGAGAAAGACCCACAGATGGTAGTTGATGATGAAGATGAAGGAAGAGAAGGAGCGGGGAGGAAGGAAGGAGAGGAGAAGGAGAGCAAGTGTCTGCCTCAATGTTACCTTCTTGGAGAGACCTTTGACCACCTCTATTCATTTACTGTCATATCTTCCTCTTGAATTTTCTTCATTAAATTCCATGACATTTACTATTATGAAGTTCCCTTGTCTGATCACCTGTCTTCCCTCTAGAGGATACGACCATAGCCTGCAGAACTTGCTCATCATGCCCAGCACTTAATAGATGCTCAATAAATACCTCCAGGATCGATGAATAACTAAATGAATGAATCTTGGGCATCAGTCATGCTGATTTTTCTCTCAGGCTTCATCTTTCTCATCTTCTCTCTGTGATATGACTCATAAGTCACAAATGCATAAGCCTTCTCCAAACACAACTCAAGCATTAATCTCTACATTGCTTACTAGCACTCTGTCTCATCTGTGAGCCCTCAGAATCCTGAGTTTAGCATTTGTCATTGTGCTTCTAGGGAATTGTGCTGTCCTGTTTCTTCTCTGCTACTAATTCTTCCAGGGTAGCAACCCTGTGTCCCCATATCTTTGAATTCCCATTGCTCCTCAATATCTGTGTTCTTCTAATTAGGGAGAAAATCAAAATGATCCATGTCAGGTATTTGAATTTCTCAGTTAGCTAACTGGCAGATTTGAAGGTGATTCATTACATTTCTGATTCTTTATTTCCTTACTTAAGATGGAAGGTTAAACAGAAGCTTCGTGGTATAATTTTCTTTTGAAGTTGCTTTTGGTTTTTGATGGTTTTGTTTGTTTATTTGTTTTAAATGCTTATTTATTTATTTTGAGAGAAGGAGAGAGAGATGGGGGAGGGGCAATGAGAGTGGGGGAGGGGCAATGAAAGGGAGGGAGGGAGAGTCCCAAGCAGGCTCCACGCTGTCAGCACAAAGCCCAGCCCAAAGCTTGATCTCATGACCTGAGTCAAAATCAAGAGTCAGACACTTAACCAATTGAGCCACCCAGGTGCCCCTGGAGGTGCTTTTGATTTTATAATCACGTATGTGTATCTTCTTTTATTTTTGCACAAATGGAAACAGACTATGCATTTTAGCTTGCTCACAGCTTCTTTCACTAAACAATTTGTTGCAATTTAATTTAAAGATCTTTCCATATTCATGGTGTAAAGCTACCTCCTTTTTCTTGATAGTTGCATGTTCTTTGATATTACAGATATATATGGATTATAGCAAATCTATTATGGCTTGTAACAAACCTATTGGGAAGATAAAATTCTAGAAGTGGAATTATTGAATTGAAAAGTATATGCATTTTGTTGTGATATATGTTGTCAAATTATTCTCCATAAAGTTGTATTACTTAAACCTCCATTGACAATCAAGAATGAATGTTGTCACAAACACTCACCAGTGTAATATGATCTGGCCTTTGCCAGTCTGGCAGGGAGTAAAGATGACATCATGATTTCTATTTACATTTCTCCTATCATGAGTAAAATTGAGTATGTTACTGTGTGGCTAACAGCCATTCATACATAGTTTTTTCTTTGCATTGTCCTATCACATCATTTCACCACTAAACTACTGCATTGTTCCTCTTTTCCTATCAATATATAGAAACTCTTTATCTATTCAAGACATTTTTGTCTATGATGTCCATGCAAATGCTTTTTCTTGTTTTTTTTGTTTGTTCATATAGTAAAATACATGTCTTATGGATTTTTTTTTACTGGTAAAGGCCTTCCCACTCCAAGATTTATTTTTAATTCTCTTGTTTTCTTCCAGTGTAGAGTTTCACTTTTTATGTCCAAACCTTGGATCCATCCAAAATCTATTTTATTGTAAGTTGTGAAAGAGCTATCAGCATTACTTTTTCCAGATGGTTACCCAGTTGTCCCTACATTATTTATGGGATAATTCTTTGTGTTCTGTAATCACAATTCCCAAGTTTATTATAATCTTCATTTTCTAGTTAAGTAGATCCAACTATCTCTGTCATTCCCTTTGTTATAGTGTCCCCATCCCTCTACTGTTCTCGGAATTGTTTTGAGGGTAAAAATTAATGTCAATTAGCCTAGTATGGTTTTGGGACTCCATAAATTTTTTGTCTATTGCTGTTGACAGTCTTGTTGAATTATTTCATCTACTTCAACATTTAAGTTCTGTGTACTTAATAGTTAAAGAACTATCATCATAACTCCAAAGTATAATTATCACAGAATTTATTGGATCACTACTTAATTATACAAGCTTTAGAGCATTTACCTGAGCAACTATCTGTACTGGGCATATGAAAGATCCTGATGTGAATGGGAAATGCTTCATGCAGGAAGCTTACAAGGTCAATTCAACTGGCAACTAACTTCAGTAAGGTGGCAGAGATTTAAGGGAAATGGAGAAAGAGTTATGTGTGAGTAAACATGGAGGGAATTTATTCTTCCTGTACGAACTGGAGCAGGATTAGGTGATGTCCTTTCTTTTGGACTTGAAAGATCAGAAGGGTTGTAACTGAAGGAACATTCTAGATAGAGCCAACACCGGAGCCACAGCATGACCTGTGAGCCTACGAAGAATGGACAGTATGGAAAGAGATATAGACCAATTAAAATATTTGTCCTTTGGGCAATCTGAGTGGCTCAGTCAGGTAAGTTAATCAGACTCTTGATTTCAGCTCAGGTCATGATCTCATGGTTGTGAGATTGAGCTCCCACGTTGGGCACCGCACTGAGCATAGAGCCTGCTTGAGATTCTCTATGTTGCTTTCTCTCTCTCTCTTCTTCTGCCCCTCGCTCTCTTCTGTGCTCTATTTATCTCTCTTTCTCTCTCTTTCTCCCCCTCTAAAATTAAAAAATAAATCTATCCCTTTGTTTATATTGGTAGCAGAGTATTTTGTGCCAGAGTGACCATTTCATAGAAGGTTGTTTGCCCAGGGCTGGGCCAGCAGTACCTCTGACCTGGCTCTTTGGACTCTGTTGCCTTGTGAACCTCAAAGGATTCTGGCGTAACTGAGGCTCTAGGCTGCCCCCTGTTATATTCTTTAGTACCACTGTGAGGCCCTTAACTTTCTTTATCTCTGATTTTCTCATATGTTTTATAGTGTGGTTATGAATAGGTTACACATAGCATCTATCATAGTGCCCAGCTCTCAACTATTTGTGAAAATGAGTAAGTTCTTAGCCAAATTGTATTTGAAGTGTGCCTTGAATGCCCTGGTGGTGTTACCCATGTGGAAGATAAGCCTGTCACTCAAGAAAAGTTAGGGATTAGAAATACAGATTTTGGAATCAATGGCATGCAGGTGATGTTTGAAAATACAGATAAGATCTCATAGGAAAAAAATTCAGAGAACAAGAGATGAAGTCCAACAACACAGCCTTGAAGAACAGGTTCATAGATCACAAAGCAAGATGAAGAAAATAAAAACTGTCAATAATTTCATCATCCAGAGATGATCTCTTTTAGTATTCTGATCTCTTTCTGGATTTTTCTAGATATAGAAGATATATATTATAACAGTTTTCAAATAAAAACAGAATCATATTCTATATCCATTTGTAAAAGATGGAATTCTGTGTGAATTTTTCAACATTTTCTCAACAAACATTAATGAGTACTTACTCTATTCTGAGTGTTGGGCAGAATGATGAACTGGTCACAGAATGTCTGTGCCTTCACTGGGTCTACATTCTATTGGGTAAGAAAGACCAAAAGGAGGTGCATAGGAATAGATGTGGCAGCCATAAGGACAAGTAAATGCCATGGAATAAAATCAAGAAGAGTGAGGGGATGGGAACTGATGAAAAGACCACCAGCTTTTAGTAGAGGGTGGTCTGAGGAGGAGATGATATTTCAGTGAACCCTCAAAGAAAAATAAACATAAATAAATAAAAATGCGGCATTAGTTTTCTGGATATTGTGTTATTTGTCATACATTTCAGCTTTCTGGCTGTTTAATTTGTGATTTGTTTTTCACTCCAAATAAACATTTGCTTTTGTCTTTTAAAAAAAAGTGCAGTTTATCTGATCTCGAAGACAAACAGACAGACGAGTGAACAATTTGATAAATCTATGATAGGTGAGAAAACAGAGTGTCACAGAAGCCAAGCTGAAAAGAAGAGCATCTAACTTAGTGAGGGCTAGGAAAAGATTAGATCATGTCTAAATCAAGTCTTGATTAAGCATTTTAAACAGGTGAGGAAGGGTATTGGCGGCAGAGCAAACATGAAGACAGGAGTGTGTGTGTGAGTGTGTGCTGATTGTAGGGTGCTGAGGCAAGTAGAATAGTATCTTCGAGGTCCAGCAGGTCAATGGGTAGGTCAAGAGGAGGGGGTGGGTAGACAAGTAGGTAATGGAAATCATCTTCAACATAGCTAGTTCTCATAATGATCCGCAGTATTAATAAAGAGGAATGCAGAAGACAGGTGGTGTTCCAGAACCTATTTATGCTAAAAAGCACTGCATGCTATCTCATGATTAGAGTTCTTTATGATGCTTTTTGCTCATAACTGTCTCATAAGCAACCACACACTTTTGATTAGAATTTTCTTCTTAACGAGCAAATCACCTAATGTCTTCCCTCTGTCCTCAGGGTTTGCTTCGTTTTTATTCATGGATCAATTTCTTAAATAAGTGTTCATCTTTCATCAGGTGCTTCAACTGCTGTTCAAACCTGTATTTCATCAAAGATTTCTCATCTATTGAAATAGGCCTTCCATCCAGAGAGATAATGATCTATTAACGGAAAATACACAGGATTCTTGAAATCAATTCTGAGCCATATCCCAGCTGTAAGACTTAGTGGGCAGGTGACTTGAGCTAGTCCTTTGAAATCTGTGCATTGCAAAGTCTCCAAGTGCAAAATAGAGGTAAGAATCAATCCCAATCTTACAGATTTGCAGGTGGTCTAAGATGGTGAATGTGGACAATGCTTTGTGAACTGCGAAATATCACAGGTAGTTGCTTTAATTTTGTAACCTCCTCTCTCATAGCCTGAAATGAGAATTTACATTCTACTTGTGTCAATGTATTTGTTACATTAATTCTTTTGAACTTACTCATTTACAATTTGTGTAACTCTAAATTAGGAGACTTACTCATCTATATCACGGGAGATCTTGGTAACACTAATCCTCCTGTTTTCAGAGCTCCCAGAGATGAACTCTACTACTTCCGTATTGGGGTAAGATTCTTATTTAAGGAAAGTTTTTGTAGTTAATCCTGTTGTAATTAAAATGAAATAGACAAGAGACAGCTCCTTTATGCTAATAGTATGAGATTTCTACTACAAATTGCAAAGATGTGTGATAATCTTCTGAGTCTCTTCTCCATCTCTCCTAGATCAAACAACATAGAACAAAAACATTTCTAGTTAAAACGATTTTCGATTTTCTATACAGTAACAATAATTATTATTGGATACTTACTGACTGTATTTTTGTGTTTTATGAACATTACCATAACTTATCCCCAGAACAACTTACATATTAACTATTATTATTACATCCACATCACAGGTGATTTTGCCTGACTGCACTCCCAGACCGATGGAGAAAGATTAGCAATGCAGACAATAATATATAATGCACATAATAATATTTGAAAAATTGCGTACATACATTTGTATTGTTTAAAGACAGGTTCTTTGAAGTAAAAGCTGGGTCAAAATTCAATTTTTATCACTAACTGATAGCTTGAACTTGGGAAAATTCATTTAACCTCTTTGAGCCTACTTTCCTCATCTGTAAAATGAAGAAACTGTCTGATAGCATGTATATCCTTTCTTGTCTGAAAACCCTACTCTTCTGTGTTTCCTTGGGCTGTGTTGAATTTTTAATACCCACAAAAATCAATAGCAACAGCAACCAGCTTTTAGATTGGCAGATTTCACCGTTGTCTTTCATTTTTAAGAGTAAATAATATGTGGAACAGGTAGAGAATTTCTGCTATGGCAAATGGCAGATTTGATTTTTTGCTTTGTTTTGTGTTATTTTGTTTTGTTTTGTTTTTATTTTTTTATGTTTTTAATTTATTTTTGAGAGACAGAGGACAGACAGCTCGAGCAGGGAAGGGCCAGAGAGAGAGGGAGACATAGAATCTGAGGCAGGTTCCAGGCTCTGAGCTGTCAGCACAGAGCCCAATGCAAGACTCGAACCCACGAACCGTGAGATCATGACCTGAGCTGAAGCTGGACATTTAACTGACTGAACCACCCAAGTGTCCCTGTTTTGTTTTGTTTTGTTTCAGGTGTGACAGAGGTCTTGAACTTTACTGTAGAGTCATATAATGTTATTTCTGGAGGGTGCTTAAAATTGAACACAAGTATTGGTCCAAGAAACAATATCTATGGTAATAAATAAGTCCCCAATTTCAGCAACTTAAAATAGAACTTTATTTCTCTTTCAAATTACAGTCCAATACTATGATCTTGGCTTGAGGACAACTTTCCCCCAGGAGCTGCTTCAAGAATCCAAGTTCTTTCTGTTTTAAAATTACCTGAAGGCCAATTCATTTCCAGTATATTCTTTGTGGAAGGGGGAATAGGAGCTTAAGATGTGCTCCCATTTCCTCAAAGCCATGGACCAGAAATAGAGCACATGGCTTCCCCTTACATTTCACTGGCTACAACTCTCACACTGCTGTTTAACAGGAAAAGAGGTTGGAAAATATTAAGGAAAACAGTGGTATTGGTGAACAGTAAACAATCTCTGTTCCCATCCAGTTTCGACCAATAATATCTGTGATGCATGTTTCTTCCTACCCGGAGACTCACATGCTTTCAGCAGCTCAAAGTGCATGATCTCCAGATCCACTGACCTCTCCATCAAATCCAGAGGTGGGTCCCATGACCTGGTGATCTGCAAACTAAGAAGAATAGGCATCTGTCTTCCAAACACACATCCAACATACTCAAAGCTAGTAGGTCCAGTACAACCTCTGAAACTCCCACTTTGAAAGACAACAGGAAACACAGTCACTCACCAGTCCACGGTGAAGATAAAATCCTGCCTGGACAGGTGAAGAGTCCTTGCTCTGACCAAGAAGGAAGTTCTTTGGCATAAGACCCTGGATGTGCTCCCTGGAAGAATTTCTTTTCTCTGTCGTTCTCCATGATGCTGGCTCTGGCTTGTAGGAAGTGGTTCATTGTCCATTATCCCCCATGAGTGGATAAGGAGTCACATGGGTGTTGGAGGCTGAAGAGCTTTTACAGATTTGGGATCCCAAGAGTTCGTGTGTGTGTGTGTGTGTGTGTGTGTGTGTGTGTGTGTTATTTTTTAATTTTTTTTCATAATCACAGGTTTTATGTTTGGTTTTTTTATATTCTATTTTGTTTTTAACATATCCAGGATAATTATTTCTTTGTCAGTATAATTTCCTCAAAAAGTTTTCATTACGGGTTGAAGTGTATCACCCAAAATTAATATGTTGAAGTTCCAGCCACCAATACTTCAGAATGTGATTTAATTAACTTAACTTGTAAAGTTAAGTTAAGGTCATTAGGGTAGGCCTTAATCCAATATGGATGGCATCTTTTATAAAGGGGACATTTGAGGCACACACCATGTGATGATGAGGATGGCCAGCAACAAGCCAAGAGAAAAGGCCTGAGGAGGATCCTTCGCTCACTCTCCTCAGAAAGAAACAAGCCTACAGACTCTTATATTTTAGATTCTGGCTTCCAAAATTATGCGAACAAATTTCTGTTACTCAAGCATTTCATTGGCAGCACATAGTTATGACAATGCTAGCAAACTAACACAGTTTCCTAAGACGTTTCTGACCCATTTTCTACCAATCAGTTCCATGTTCAACACTTACAGTTTTTTTCCAGACACCATAATCAATGTTTCTTTATTTCTCTGCTTCCTAATCCTCATTCCTGTATCTGTCAACTTAATGTTTCATACCATGGAGACGCCTGAAGCAATAACCTTGAGTGGAAAGATTTTATTTACTCTTAATTCGATCTTTGTCATGTGGCTGATTCCCTTTGTGTAGCTGGGTAGATTTAATGGATACTTTTCTGCCAACAGCTTTTCCTAGAATTATCTCTTACCATTTGGGTCCAGATGCCATTCTTGTTTCAACCTAGCAAGAGCCCACATTCTGAAATCTAGTCCCTTAGGCTTCTGCTCTCAAACCAGCAAGTCTTTTTCTGAGCTCATCTCTTTCTTGTGATACCTGTCTAGGAAGCGAAGGTTAAAACATACTAACACATGGTTCTTTTAAAATGCTTTCCTTAGAGATGAGTCAGTAGAAATTTGGCATGTGTCTGGGTAACAGTTTAATCACGTTCATAGAACAGTATTCTAGGCAGAAATCGCTTTCTTTGTCATTACTCCTGCCTAACAACTAAGTCAATGCCACCTACTTTAGGTATTTACTAAGGCAGCATTTTATTTCCAGCAACAACTCATATGTTAGCTATGGGAATGGTATCAGCTATGGGAAATTAGCCCCCAAATATCAGTGATATAACTCAATGAGAGCTTATTTTTGTCTCATATAAAAGATGCATATACGTGTTTCTAATGTGTATGGTTATTGATTTTTTCATGGTGCAACTCAGAGACCCAAGGTCCTCTCATACTCAGGCTCTAAAAATCCCAAAGGTCTCACTTCCTTTGCAACTTGCCAGCAGGAGGGAGAACATGGAGTGGGAAGAAGGTATAGCTACTTCCATAAAAACTTCACACTAACAGCACGTATCACTTCTCCTCCCATTCCACTGTCTCCAAGTCAACCTAATGGCCGTTCTTAAATGTAAGAGAGGCCTGAAATATAATCCAGCTGTATGCCCAGGAAGAAGAGAAGGCACAGGTTTAGGTCAGCAGATACACTCCGTGCCATTAGAAATGGTATGCCCATTTTAGAGATGATAAAATAAAGGGCTCAGGGGCACCTGAGTGGCTCAGTTGGTTATGCATCCAACTCTGGATGCCAGCTCCAGTCATGATCTCATGGTTTGTGGGATCAAGCCTCACATTGGGCTATGCTGACAGCATGGGGCTGGCTCGGGATTCTCTCTCTCCCCTCTCTGTCTGTCCCTCCGCCTCTCATGCTCTGCTCCACTTCACTCAAAATAAATAAACCTTAAAAAATGGAGGTCTCAGAGATCATCTAATTTGCCCACAATTGCATAGCGTATCCATGACAGACTGACACTTGAGTCCACGAATGTCTGACTCCTAACAAACCAGAGGCGGCTAGCAGGATGCTTAATATTTTGGAAAATATCCCACAAAGCTTTACATGAAATATCTTAAAATTTTAACACCCTATTTTAAACTGATAACAATTTAACTTTGAGAGCATTCCCAAACTTTATCCTTTTACAATTTCAAATTTGTCATATTTTGCAAATAAAAATACAAAAAAATCCACTCAATTTTATTTTCAGATAAATAAAACCAAAAAAAATTAGTGTAAGTATGTCCCATGAAATATTTTACTTGGAGATCCTTCATAAAAAGCAATATTATGAGAATTACAAAGGCAAAGAATTATAAGTACAAAAAAAAAGGGCTACAATACATTTTTAAAAATATTCTGTGTATGGGGTGCCCGGGTGTCTCAGTTAGGCATCCAGCTTCGGCTCGGGTCATGATCTCACGGCTTGTGGGTTCCAGCCCCACGTGGAGCTCTGTACTGACAGTTTGGAGCCTGGAGGCCACTTCAGATGCTGTCTCCCTCTCTATCTGACCTCCCCCTTCACACTCTGTCTCTCTCTCTGTCTCTCTCCCTAAAATAAATAAGCATCAAAAGAATTAAAATATTATGTGTAACACTCAATAGAATATAAGGCTTGGAAATTATGAGAACACTGTCTTTGACTCAATCCACGGAGGAAAGGCCAGTGAATTAGAGCCGCTCTTCCCATGAACTCCTTGTCACTGAAAAATGTGCATGAGTTGTCTTGGGGGAACTTTCCAGGGATGCCCATAATTCATGTTTTGTTCCTGGGAGATGTTTGGACTAAGTGAACTCAACTGTAAGATCAGGTGTTCTGAAAACGTACTATGCATGAGTGTGGTGTGGGTCAAGTGCAAATGGACAACAATTCTAAGATGTGCTGCCATTAAAAATTAGTTATTTGTACCATCCAGAACATAAGTTAAATGTTTACTTTTATTTAAAATATGTAAAACGACTGAGTGTACTCGATGACTCTTTTTGCCTAGAGTCCTTCCATACATTATCTATTACCATTTCTGGTCCAGATGCCATTAGCTTTTCCATCTCCTGCATATACTACTATCTAATACTCAGAGCAATCCGGCAGGTACTATTTGCCACATGTTATAGATTAGAAAAATGATGTTCAGAAACGTTCCAAGGCCACATTTCTCACCAGGTGGGAATCTTGTAAGGCCTTCAGTTGAGATTTCCTGAGTCCGAATCTGCCCATCCTTCCATCAATGTAGTTAAAAGACTGTCCTGCCTGCCCCCACACCCATCCCATCAGCCCTTTCCATGTTCCACCAGCCTTAGACACACATCAACAAAAGTAGCACCTGGATATTACGTGATTTGGGAACAAGGTCTTTAGATAAGAAAGATGACAGGCTGACACACCTACGCGGATTGGATCGTATTCGGTGACTACACAGTAGATTTTGCCAGAAGATAAAACCAACTCCTCTTCCTAAAGATCCCCAAAATAGAGTCATTTGAATATGATACTCATTTGTAAGTAAAAGATGGGTGGTAAGGATTTTGTCTTTGCTGTTTTGTTTTGGTTTTGAATTCAAGTAAATATACTGTCCATGTCCCAGCAGGTGCAACCTTTGGCAGTGGAATAAAACAGGCCTTCATCTTTCCATGAGAGTTGATAAAGCAATGATTCCCAGTCACCAAAACATATTCCGTTAAGCTCTAACATTCTCTAATAATTTACTGGGTATGTTTTTCAATACTTGGAAAATCTACGTGGGTTTTCCAACCGAGTACCACTAGAATGATTCATCCTTTTATTTTAGTGACGACCGAGAAACAAATGGAGGGAAGGTGTATGTCAAGGGGGCCGTGAGAGGTGGGAGTGTAGAGGGGACCAGAACACATGCCAGAATTATCTTTTATTGATGAAAAGTGACCTTTTGACCAGGATACATGTATTTCCATCCACTTAAGTTTCATCTTGAACAAAAAGAGGAAGTTACACTTCTGGTTTGAAAGTAAGTCTATTCATAGGAGAGCTGGGCTGATGGCATTGGAGTTGGCTTTTTGATGGTTTCAATCAAGAGTGTATTGAACCTGGTCCCCTAACCCCTG
This sequence comes from Helogale parvula, assembly GCA_004023845.1. NCBI lineage: Eukaryota > Metazoa > Chordata > Mammalia > Carnivora > Herpestidae > Helogale > Helogale parvula. The sequence goes on from PJEM01000848.1 coordinate 131,205, forward strand.
GCACCTGTATTTTAAATTTGGTCTCCGTAGTTGGAGTATTTACTCATGTGCGGGCTGGAAATCTACTAGAAAAATTAAAGTCCATGACCCTGAGTTATCCAAAATGTGCCTGGAGTATCCAAAGTGCCTCCCACATATTCTCAGCTGGTGGCTACATTTGTTAAGCGAAAGAATTCTGGGCAAAAGTCAGAAATGATTATCTAGCTGTTACTATTTAGAAAACTGTGGTCACTTGGACTGATGATCTTGCCAAGTCCTCAGACAGAAATGCCCTTTAGTGGTTCACAACCTGGCTTTGGATTAACAGGATAACCCTTTCCAAATGGCTCAGAACACTTTGCAGACCTTTCTGGAGACTGAAGCACAGTGGAAGAATACCATATTTTAGGTAGGTGGACGTGAGTCTGAACCCCAGCATGACCCCCAGCGGGGCTAGGCAGTGTTAGGAAAATTGTCCTCTTTCCTCTTCTGTTGCAACACTTGGTGATGAAGGACGCTGTGGTGAGGAGTCAGGCTGACATATGCAAAGAACCCAGCTGAGTGTCTGACTTGTAGGAAACTCTTAGTAAACATTAGTGAGGAAAATGTTACACAGTACTTACGAGTTTCTGTGGCACTTTATGCATGACTTCTGCTCACCGCTAGCTTAAATAGCCATTGGCACATGATGAAGGCAGATAGCATCAAAAAACTACAGTTAAACGGCGCCTGAGTGGCTCAGATGCTTAAGTGTCTGACTTCAGTTCAGGTCATGATTTCACAGTTCATGGGTTCGAGCCCCATGTTGGGCTTTGTGATGACAGCTCAGAGCCTGGAGCCTGCTTCAGATTCTGTGTCTCCCTCTGTCTCTGCCCCTCCCCCACTCACACTCAGTCTCTCTCTCTCTCAAAAATAAATAAACATTAAAGAAATGTTTAAATCTACAATTAAGATACTAGAATGGAATATGAATAAAGAGAAAAGAAATCAAAGAAATGATATGTTGATACAAGATTTGTATTTCTGGCACTATGAAAAAAAATTCCCTGAAAAAAAATTCCTCTCAGTTCAAACTTGTATCTTATGCAAGTTTTGAAGCATCTTCTTAATACTGTATATAGCTGAATTTGTAAAAAAAAAAAAATAATAATAATAAGGAAAATTCCAAAAGAAATAAAAATAAAAAGAGAGATAGAAGTTAAAGCCTTATGTTTGGTTTTTGGTTTTGGTTTTCACAGGATCCAAGGCTTCTGAAGGGGTATCTGCTGATCTGATCAAGGTAGCAGGAGCAGAGGAGGGGGTGGGGGAGGGGGAGGGGGCCATACCCACTCCAGGGGAAAGGAAAGGACTCAAGGTTGTTAAAGATGGAGTGCACGGGCTGGGACCCACTAGCACAGATTAGTGCTTTCACTGGCAAAACTCGACATAAATGATGATCTGGGTAATACCCACCCGCCAGTATGGACAGACAATCAGCCAACTTCTCTATCTTCATTGTTGCCTTAAACAAAGAAGAAGCCCCTTCTAAGAATTCATAACCATAAAGAATATTCCGGGGGGGGGGCTGCATGACTCAGTCCATTGAGTGTCCGACTTCAGCTCAGGTCATGATCTCATGGTTCAAGAGTTGGAGCTGTCAGCAAAGAATCTGCTTCAGATCCTCTGTCTCCCTCTTTCTCTCCCCCACCCTGCTCATGCTCTCTCTCTCTCTCAAAAACAAATAAACCTTAAAAAAGAAACTATTATGGCATTGGAGGAGGAAGAGTGACAGGGGTGAAATGTCTTAAAGTCTGTACTTCAGAGAGCGATAGAGAGAGTTATTAATTCTTATTTTCGTAAGATCAGTACACACATTACTATTTCAACAGTAACAACTGGAATAATACAAATAGTGATCATAACTTCAGAAGAAGTACAAATAGAACTTTAAGTCTTCAATCATTTAAGAAAAATAAAACCAGAAAGGAGAGAGAATGAGCAGAAAACAAAATATAAGATAGCAGATATAAATTCAATTATGTAAACAATTACCAGATAGAAATTAACTGAATTTTCACTTGCAAGAAAGGGGATTGGGTTGTTAAGAAAAAAAATCAAATCACATGGTATGAAATAATTGATACTATTTAATAAAAAAGAAAACCGAGGGGATGAAAATAACAATGTCTAGTCTATTACCACCAGATCATTAAACTACTAATCAATAATGAAAAGATACTAAGAAATCCCAAATATGTGGAAATTAAACAACTTTAAAATCATCTCTAGGTCAAAAAATAAATCACACGTGCGGTGCCTGGGTGGCTCAGTCGGTTAAGCATCCAATTTCAGCTCACGGTTTGTGAGTTCAAGCCCTGTGTTTGGCTCTGTGCTGAGAGCTTAGAGCCTGAAGCCTGCTTAGGATTCTGCTTCTCCCTCTCTCTCGCTGACCCTCCCCCACTTGCACTCTGTCTCTCAAAAGTGAATAAACATTAAAAAAATTTTTTTGAAAAGAAATCACAAGTAAAATTAGAAAATATTTAAGGCTGAATGAAGAAAACCCAACATACCAAAAATTATGAAAGCTGCTACTTAGAGTGAAAGGTACAGTGTTGTCTGCTTGTATTGGGGAAGAAGTAACAAGCAAATTAAGTTTACACCTAAAAATAAAGAAGAAAAGGGAATAAATTAAGTCCAAGGAAAACAGAAGAATGTAAATAATAAATTCAAGAGCATAAAATAAATAAGATGGGTAACAAAAATCAATGGAGACAATCAATGTAACAAAGCTGATTCTCTGAAGACACCAGTCAAGTGGATACCATGCTGGTCAGACAGAGAAGACAAAACGAGAGAGAGGACACACTTCATCAATGTCAAGGATGACAGAGGGCACAGTGTAGACTTTGTTCAGAGATAGCAGGTGGATCAGTGGCCCAGGCCAGAAAGCTCAGAAACATCCCCCACACATACAATGAAAAATTGATATATGACAGAATTCGTGTAGAAAAAGCTGACATTGTTCTTCAATGACAGGGGGACAGTGGAATAGATAGTATTATCCATATTACCCATATCCCCTCCAGGATAACCATTATCTGACCATCAGCTACGTAGGGACTTTCCCAGGCCATGGAAGCTTACTTTTCCTTTCAGTACAGAAAAGAGTAGAAACGATGCTTCCTCACCCAGTGGGTGGTACCACCTGCCTACAAATGCCCCAGATCCCTCACCACTCAAGTGGATAAGCAGATAAACTTGAGATTCCATTTCTGTGCCAACTCCTACGTTTCCCCAATGGGACTGATCTCGGATTCCTCACAGTGGCTTGATTACACGTTGGTCGTTGCTGGCTGCCTTCCCCACCTGGTTTCTTCTCCAATAACATTATAGGTTCACTTCTTTTTTATATAATGTTTATTTACTTACTTTGAAAGAGAGAGAGAAGGAGCACACAGAAGTAGGGGAGACGCACATAGACACAGAGGGAGAATCCCAAGCAGGCTCTGCAGGTCAGTGAGGAGCCCAGTGCACAGGCTCAATCTAATAAACCATGAGATCGTGACCTGAGACGAAATCAGAGTTAGACACTTAGCCGACTGAGCCATCCAGGCACCCCTTAAATTCACTTCTTAAATAAACCACTTATTCTTCAATCATCTTGTGGTCTTCGGGAGGGCAACCAAGACTGTCATTATGTGTTTAAAAAAGGAAGGCAGGAATGGAGGAAGGGAGGGAGGGAGGGAGAAGAAGGCAGAGAATGACAGAATTTTTACAAAAATAATATGACTATCTGCTATCTTGGAGAGACCCATTCCAGCCCGCAAAGAAGGAGGGGGCGATAAAGAAGAAACTTAAGGTTTACCTCAAACGATTTTAAGAAAAGTCTCCAGAAGCTGACATGCAACTTTAATCCCTAAGTGTTGTTGCCCAAAATGTAGTCACATAATCATATCAAAGTGCAAGGAAACTGGGAAATGTACTTGTTCTGTTCACCTTGCTTTAAAATTTTAAAGACGCCTGGATTATGCTGTGATGATATTTGGGCACAATGGGCTGTATCAATTTCACCAACAGAAAGAATAAAAGCCTGGATTAGGCTGTGATGATATTTGGGCACAATGGGCTGTATCAATTTCACCAACAGAAAGAATAAAACAAATAAATAAAATTTGGAAAAGAACTGACAGCATAGTGTAAGTGATACCTTCAGCATTCCTAGAACTGATGCAGCGAAGTCTGCACAAAGCTGACAACTTAAGGAAGTCAAGTATGGAGGTGACCCTAGAAAAACTAAAAAGAGAAATTTCCTTTAAAAATTGCCACCAGTACATAGAATCTAGGGTAAGAAAAGGTGAGTCAAGAGATATCTAATGAGTGCTTTTCATTAAAAGCATACCAGCATCTATGTTTAAAAAATAAAATGTTATAAATTTAAAAAAAAAGGATACTCCCATCACTATTATCACATACTGCCAACAGCTCAAAAAAAAAAAAAAAAAACCAGCCATTCGATATGATGAACAGGACATGAATTAGTAAGGCCTGATGACTGCAAGAGGAGTGGAGGGTACCGAGCCATAATTTAGATCACTCGGGTCGCTACCTCTACGCATGAGATCCGACTTCCAGTCTTCCGCCATCTTGCTTCTTCCTTTCTGGAGTTTCCTCCTGTTTTGAGTGTCCACGTTATCCTCCAGCATTTAGAACGGAGCAGATGACACCACATGTAGTCTGTCCACTAGAGAATGAGTAAAACCATAATTTTCCATATTCCTAACTTCTACCAAAGCGACCTGTGTCTGCCCTAGAGTTTTGAGAACATCATTCTGATCTTATGCATATGACTGGAACACACACACACACGTCGATATCACATGAGCATCAATGGCTTTTTCCATCCAGTAACAGAATGAAGAAATAGACAAAGTTAATCATCAGCTCCCTATTTACTTTTATCTCACGCTTCCATTTAACTCCCCCACCTGGGATTCCTGGAGAGAAGTATCTTTGTATTTTTATTTTTAGTAGACATTTCAAGATTAAATTTTAAAGATTTAGCCATTTACTCTCTCACCATTCCATGGCTAGCCAGCCCTATGCATCCTTTTTATAGTTTTGTTAGTCTGAAGATCGAAGAACATATTTCTTTAATTGTTTTCATCTGACCACTAGGGAGAAAGAACTTCACATTATATATTTACTGGTCATTTTTATTTTCTTTTCTAGAGTTATTTGTGTTTAAGTATTTTTGCCCAATTTTTAGAAAAAAAATTTTAACATTTATTCATTTTTGAGAGACTGAGAGACAGAGTGTGAGCAGAGAAAGGCAGAGAGAGAGAGAGAGAGAGAGGGAGACACAGAAGCTGAAGCAGGATCCAGGCTCTGAGCTGTCAGCCCAGAGCCCGACTCGGGGCTCAAACCCACAAACCATGAGATCATGACCTGAGCCGAAATCAGACGCTTAACCAACTGAGCCACCCAGATGCCCCTTTGCCCAATTTTTTATTTGTTTGTTGATTTCATGAGCATCTAGGGGCTCTGTGTATATTAAAACATTTTTTCCATCACCTGTGTTGTGTCCTCTTTTGACTTTTTAACTAATTTGTCATAAAATGTGTACAAATTTTTTCCTTTTTAAAATGCAGGATCTTTTCTGGGGCACCTGAGTGGCTCAATCAATTAAGCATCTGATTTCTTTTCGGGTCATGGTCTCATGGTTCATGGGTTCAAGCCCCATGGCTGGTTCTGGCTGACAGCTTAGAGCCTAGAGCCTGCTTCTGTGTCTCCTTCTTTCTTGCTGTCCCTCACTCACTCACACTCTGTCTCTGTCTCTCAAAAATAAACAGTAAAAAAATAATAAAGAAAAATAGGATAATTTTTGCTAATTTCTTTTTTTAGAGAGAGGGTGCAAATGGGTAAGAGGGGCAGAAGGAGAGAGAGAGAGAGAGAGAGAGAGAGAGAGAGAAAATCTGAAGCAGGCTCCATGCTCAGTGCAGAGCCCAATGCAAGGGTTAATCCCACAACCCTGAGATCATGACCTGAGTCAAACTCAAGAGTTGGGTGCTCAACCAGCTGAGCTGCCCAGGTGCCCCCTTTTTCCTATTTTTTAACAAACATCTGAATGAATATAAATTTGGGCACTTACACAAGAATTCAAGGGTACACAATTTCCAGAGGTCCCCAAAGTATCTATGGAGCCAATGCAAAGAGCAAGTTCACGAGGGCAATAAAGACTTTATATCATCAATTCATTCAGTGATGCAGTCAACCAAGTCCTCTGTCCCCTGATTTCTACAGCTTGGCAATTCTAAGGGATTTGAGCCTATGGAGCACTCATTCAAGAGCATTGAATAACTCATGGCTGAAGTTTGGGTCACCCAACTCAGCCATTCCACAAACTCTATCTTCTTTGCACCGGCAAACAAGACAGACAGAAATGAACCTGCCTTTCTTTTTAAATGTCACCTTTTCAATCACTGAAGTGAGTTATTTTGTGGTATGTGCAGGAAACCATTCTGAACAACTGCACACTTGTGTATTGTGTTTGTAAATTGCTTTTGCCAAAGAGTCATTTAATCAATATTCCAGCATATGATGGTGTGTTCCATCATCCCCAATTTTCAAAATGAGACGCTGAGATTCACAGAGGTGAGGAGTGACGTTTTCCAAATACAAAAGTCATAGCTGAACTAGGACACAACCACAGGTTGCCTTCTGGACTCTTAAAATTCTACCTCAAATCCTATAAATTAAAAGAAAAGGAGTAATTAATTAAATATGTTCTCCTTAAACTATTAGTGTTTTTAAAATCCACAATTCTGAAAACATTGTCGGGTAGAGGGTTGGAGTTGGGGTCCTTTCTTCTACACAATTTCTTCTTCCCATGTGACTTCTGCATTTGTCACTCACTGCTGTGTGATTGCAGACGTCAAAGACATTAGCAGATCTGGCTTAACAGATCCTTTTGACTTTAACTTGAAAGAAATTAGTTTCCAGAATAAATACACTAACACTTTCTCCTTGGATTTTCTGTTTTACCTAAAGTGTTCTTACCCCCCCCCCCCCATCTGACAAATGTTTATTGAAGGCAGAGCCTGGGCTCTGAAAATAATAAGTTATTAAGGGAAAGAAAAAAATATTCAAAGCAAAATAGCTTATCCTTGAGCGTTGGTTGGAATTTGTTCTGCAGAGACCATGAAAGAATGGAACACGATGTCAAGGGAAGCTTGCCCTTAGGCTACGCGCCCGCAGGGGACATATGGAACCTTCGCTCTGCAAATGATCAGCTGCACATGCACCTTGAACTCTGAGGAATGTGGCAGAGATGATGACAGAACGGCCACCCTTTATAAGATGTTACTGTGTTCCAGGCTCTGCGCTTTGTGTGGATTATCACACAGTCCCAATCAGCTTTGCGGGGTTGTGGCAGAAACCCTTGTGAGGATCAAGAGCAGTGCAATCCAAGGTGACTGTCAGGGGCCATCTGAAGACCACCGAGCCTGTTAGTTAACAATGTCCAGAGACATCACAGGGGGCGGGAGGCAGGCCAGGAGGATGCAGTGCTCACTGAGGAGTCTGTTAGCGCAGAAGTCAGAGGAACTTGGAATCTACCGTGGAAATGTGATCTTTACCTTACCGTACTTAAAACTTGTTAGTTGCAGCTGAAGACATTTTTTTAAAATGAAGTTTCAGTAAGAAACTCATTATACAAGATACAATCATTTTGGAAAGAAAAGTATTATTTAACACATTCCCCACATGATATGGCTCCAGATTGTAAAATGACTTTTTTGTATTGGAGTTCACTCAAATCTCATCCTGGGTACAATGTGCTTACAGATCTAATTCTAAAAATATCCCTTTGTATTTTGGAACTTAAAACTAGTCTGCTTAAGTGGGAGGAAAAGGGGGTTTCAAGTTTCTCATTCTGTATGGCTCCTAAGTGAATTGCTACCAAAGTACATCATTTACGATCTCTCTGATGCCACACATATAACATTTTTGAAGGGTTCAGGGAAATTAGGGGTGTCCAAGGTCGCACTCAATGAAACAGCCTTTTTTCACGTCTGTTAAAAGAGTGAATGTTTCGCTTCTGAACAGATATTCCTACGTTTTTGAAGATTTTTTTTGACTGATCCGTCCCATGTAAAATCCTGGATCTGCTGCAAGACTGTGGAAAACCCCACGAGAATTAATCATCCAGTCAAATGGCCTTTTATGAAGCCAAACCATATGGAAGTTTGGGTGAAGTCTGGGGGGGGGGGGTTTGCAGGGTATTCTTCGTGTATTTCACAAATGGTTGAAGTATACCAGAGGATGCCATCACTGTGTCATTCAATTAAAGCAAAAAAGTCCTCCCGTCTCTTGAATGGCTTTATTTTGAAGAACTGGTGGAAGAAATCAAAACCAACACACACAGAAAACAGGTCCAAACCAACTGATGCAGTTAGAAGAAGGGTGTGCAGTAACTGGTTGTCTTTAGTGGAACTGTTTTGTAGAGTAAAGCATATTCTAAGAAGAGAGTGATTTTTTTTTTTTCAAATCTAGGATGGATAGTGAGGAAGAGGCAATCCTATTCACTTGAGCTCCACCTTCCCTCTACTAAAGATTAAAGAAATGTTTTCAGGGAGAAGAGGACTGTATCCCTCATCCCTAAAAAGTTTGGATTGATGTTCTGTGCTCTCTGACACATGGAGCTGTTTACATTTAAATTCAAATGAACGTAAATCAAATAAAATTAAAAATTCAATTCTTCAGTCATATGAGGCACATTTTAAGTGCTTGTTAGTCACATATTATCTAGTGGTTACCATATTGCACAGTAGAGGTATAGAAAACACCCTTTGAAAATGATTCGATATGAAAAACTGTATTCCACAGTGTTGGTAATTGACTAAGCATCTTGCTAGCACCAACTATTTCTGATGTTCGGCATCAGACTGTCTTGACACATCTGGGACTGTCTTGACTCTTTTTGTGACACTGAGACAAAACTTGGGAGACCCAAATGATTAAAATCAGTTAGATTTAATCATTCAATTATTCCCTGATTATCAAAGATTTCTGTTAATAAATTATCACTCAGAGTAGAATCTCTCAATCAAGACAACCAGATTATACAGCAGCTTAAGAAAGACAAATTTCGGGGCGCCTGGGTGGCTCAGTCGGTTGGGCATCTGACTTCGGCTCTGGTCATAATCTCATGGTTCGTGGGTTCAAGCCCCACATAGGGCTCTGTGCTGACAGCTAACTCAGAGGCTGGAGCCTCTTTGGATTCTGTATCTCTCTCTCTCTCTCTCTCTCTCTCTCTGACCCTCCCCTGCTTGCACTGTCTCTCAAAAATAAATAAAAAGCATAAAAAATTTAAAAGAAAGACAAATTTCTCAGGGCACCTGGGTAGTTCAATCAGCTAAACATTCAACTCTTGATTTCAGCTCAAGTCACGATCTCACGGTTGGGTTCAGGCCCCATATTGGGCTCTGCAGTGACAGTGTGGAGCCTGCTTGGGATTAGCTCTCTCTCACTCTATCTCTGCCCCTCCCCCACCCTGTCTCAAAGCAAATAAATAAACTTAAAAATATTTTTCAAAAAGAGAAACAATGTTTTCCTGTGTAAAGCCATTAATATTAAGCATCCTTTATTACAGAAGTTAGCCTACTGTAAGTAATATAGAAATCATCACTGCAACAAGAACTAAAAGTATGTCACATTGACTTAGTAATCAAGAGGTAAGTAGCAAGACGAGTACCAGAACACTCAAGAGCCTTTTTATTTATTGGAAAGGACACTTCATTAAATTATCTTGTGGACCTCTAGTGCCAGGGAAGGAAAACAAACACAGGTCAGTAGTTGTACATTGGGTGTTAATGGCTGCACTCAGCAAGCCATGAAAAGAAACACATGAGATCAGGTGAAAATTGTCTGGTGTAAAAGAGAACGAAATAAAATAAAGAAAATTTTTGGAACTTGAAGGCTGGTAAAAACTAGTTTTCTAGACTCAAAACAGTGAACAGAAGTTTGATAAGTATTTTTTTTACAACACGTATCTATTGGAAATCAGGCCTATGTCAAAAATCAGATTAAGTATGTGGTTTCCACTCAAGTTCATTATCCCAGGTAGACTCAAGAAAGGTCCATTAAGTTTAGAGAAAGAGGTTTGTGGATCAGAATGTAAAGAAATGCCATGTATTTGAAAATTATGTCTACCAACTCACCCTATCTTGGGCTACTGCCCTAAGGAGACAACTGTAAAGAAGAAGATGAGTCGCCCACCAAGTCCCTGGAGAAACTTCCAAAAACCATGAGCTTGAACAGTCAGTCAATCAACACTAAATAAATGTCTTTGACTCTTGGAGAGTTAAAACAGCCTCAGGCCCCATAGTGCACCCACAGAAGGAGAGCTCTGAAACCTAGCCAGACTCCAAGGATGTGACCATGCAATTAAAATAGTCAAGGGAGAAGCATCCATGGGCAGAACAAAATGGCCTAGAGACAGAAGGCCAACACGGTTTTATGCCATGGAGATAAAAGGGCAAGGTGGTCTAGCGAACCCTGATTCTGCTTCCTGGAAGATCTGCTGAGGGGACTTCCTGGCTCCCCAATAGGACACCTTCATAAGGCTCATCCAGGAGAATTTCAGAATGGCTAGGGATCATGAGGGTGTGTTTCTCACAGTTTTCCTCTTTATAAGTATCAGTTGTAACTTGCCCTTGATCAACTATTATATTTCGAGTTAGGATTGGGCAGATGGCCCTTCCTTAATCCAGAGGTTGCCAAACTAGGAGATGCCATGGCAGGCCCTGGATGGAGAAGAGAACTGCATGCCACCCAGAAATCTCAGACTTTGCATTGGATACAGTGACAAGATGGGACTTAGGTTGTTTCAGTTCGGAAGGGATGATTGTGAAGAAAAATGAAAGGGCTATTTGGTGACCACGGGGTGCACGGTGGCCCAGACTGACAGTGCTCATCAATGTCCATGTTTTCTCCTTTTTGACCATCCATCAGGGCTGCCTACCCCACCTTCCCTTGCACTTAGGCATGACAATATGGACAGTGCTGACTGTGGGATAAGGGGAGTGACAAGTGTCCTTATCCAGATGCGGCCCATGAAATGGGGTCCTTCTCTCTGTTTCCGCCAGCCAGTTGCAGAAGCAAACACTAAATGTCTCAAAAAGATTGGAGCTAAAAGATCCTGGGTCCCGGTGCCTTCTGCCCTTCAGTATGACGTAAGGGAGATACAAACAAACTTTATGACACTAAACTGTTAAGACTTGGGGGTTGTTTTTACAGCCACTAGCCTACTCTGATTAATGTGGCAAGAAGTGTTGCTTCTAGCTCACTAAAAGTAGGATTCTTCTGTTTCACAAACAACTGCATGGATCATTTGGTGATATGGATAAAAAAAGAGGACATTTTCCCACAGTTTCTAGGACGAATCTGCAGGAAAGACGGAAGTGGCTGGAGATCTTCTTATCCCTTTAATTAATTCATTCAGGGTAGAAATTGTGGATCTTCAACTAACCTATTTTTTGTCTTATTAAATTTGGGGGGGCAATGAAAAATAAACTTGTTTCCAATTTTATAGGAATACTGAAGTTAAGCAAGCATGATTTCTATCCAATGAAGATATCATGGGTTCACCAACCGATGTAACCTTTCAATTTGACCTTGGCTTTGAGAACATAGCCACACTCTATTAATCCCCATTCTTCTTGTAGGAAGAAAAAAAAGTATAGACCCTACCTATTAAAGGAATGTTCCCAAGGGATTCTGGGGTATAATCATTTGTGAGTGTCCCATGGAAGTTGAGTGAAGCATTTTGTAGGAAACTAGAGAAATTTCCCAGGTGATCACAACATCACACTCTCTAATCCTCTGTTACCCCAGCCCACCGGCGGTTTTGACTAGGTATATAACCATGCCATGAATTCCTGGTCAGGAGGAACATTTGGTGCAAAGTACATGGTTGAAAATGAGCAGCCCTTCTCCTAGGAAGTCATAGCTTTTCACCGTGGAAAAGAAACCCTTTTCAAGTGATTCTCATAAAACAGGAAGGCAACATAAATATGACAGAGTGTGGCAGGCTGCACAGAGCTGAGGCCACCACCACAACTGACAGGGCACTGTGTGTCACCCAGACACCACATATGGCACAAAGCTGACACGGACACGGAGGAGGGGATGGGACTCTTCTCCCAAAGACCAACAGTAGCTACGGTGGGAATCTGGACATCACAATAAAAGACAGAGATGCATTGTTAGACGACACAACAAAACAGTCTTCTATGGCAACACAGCGTCCAAAATAGAGGTTGTGGCAGCCTCAATACTGAGAAGCGGGCTATGTCTTCAATTCCCTCCTGTGCCACACGCAGGTAGAGGCAAGAGTGAATAACCTCCTTGGGGTAAGTCCCTAAGTTTCTTGACAACTTTAGGAAAGAAAATTCTCAAGTGAGAAGTATTTGGCTCCCTTATTTGCCACATGAGACCATGAACAGGTTTTAATTTTTAAAAAATTAACAATATTACTTCAATCCCACGTGAGTGAAGATGGTCATACCCAGTGTACAGAAATAACTGGCCAGATACGGATCATGAGGTATTATAAATTTTTTATTTGTAGTTTACTGTCACGTTGGTTTCCATATAACACCCAGTGCTCTTCCCCATAAGTGCCTTCCTCCATGACCATCACCCTCTTCCTCTTTCCCCGTCCCCTTTAGCCCTCAGTTTGTCTTCAGTATTCAAGAGTCTCCATGAGGTATTATATTATATTGATGAACTTTCATATATATGTCTGCATCTTTTCTTTTTCTTAATTTTTAATGTTTTTTATTTATTTTTGAGAGACAGAGAGAGACAGCTTGAGCAGGGGAGAGTCAGAGAGAGAGGGAGACACAGAATGTAAAGCAAGTTCCAGGCTCTGAGCTGTCAGCACAGAGCCCATTGCGGGACTCAAACCCACAAACCGTGAGATCATGACCTGAGCTGAAGCTGGACACTCAACCGACCGAGCCACCCAGGCACCCCTGTATCTTCTTTTTAAATGAGATAGCTGAGTCCCAAAAGAGTTAATAGTTGTGAGCAAAACTCTTACAAGCAGCAGGCAGCTGGGTGCTAATCTAATCTTCCAACTTGGTCCCCTGCTCGCATATCTGCTGTCTCTCCCTGAGCCTTTGCCCCACGTACCAGCTCAGCCATGCCTGGCCTCTTATCATCCGGACACTTGATAACACCACCATCTTGTCTTGGGATTCTATATTGTTTGTGTTGTATTCATATGCTCATGGCCATTAAATGTGCCCTTGTTCTCTGAACATTCCATGACCCAGAGCAATGGAGTGGCCATGCCTCCCATTAGACAGAGGATAATGATGTAACACTACCATTCGGAGATTAAGTTGTTCACGTGATGGCAGGACTCAATATAGTACCTGCCCTTCAAAAACCTGTTTGCACTTCCTGTATTTCTGCCAAATGGGATGGATTCGACACCGTGGATGCGCCTCACGCAAAAACAACGTAAACTGATGAAAACAATGCCCAAAACAAAGTTTTCAAAGGAATCGTGAAATTGGCACAGAAGTGAAGAATGCACAGAGGCAAACACACGACGAGAGAAGCATTCCGGAACTAAAATTCGCTTTTGTATAAAAGTGTCATTTGTATCCCCTTATGAGATGGTTGGTCATGTGCAGGCATAAGGGGACGGTCAAGAGAGGCTCAGGACAGAAGAAGGTTTCTTACATGCACAGGTCCTGGAGACAAGAGGCTGAGCACACCCCTCAAGGCCACAGGGCAAATTATCGGGATTTCCACAGAACAGGCAAGGCAGGACAGGGTGCACAGTTTCAGAATGGCTCATCTGAGTAACGGCAGTGGGTTTTGGGTGGAGGGGTGGCCTCGTTGCTTGGTACCCGGTTCTGGGATGATTGAGGCAGAGCAATATTGTCCCCTGGGGTCAGGGGCAGATAGAGGACTGATTAATTTGCATATTGCAAGCTGGACGTTTTGCTATGTCTAAGAATTGGCTCATTCCAAAGGGGTCATCTCTCCCCATCCAGGAAGGTTTATTTAAGGGGTCAAACATCATACTATGCAAAACATTTCAAAATATTTACAATACAAACATAGGTGCCAATCCATGGTCATTTGAGCTTCTGTTTTGAGGCCCAAAGTGCAAAGGACGGGAGATAAACTCTAGACAGAGCTCTCCCAAGGCACAGAGACAAATAGATCTCAATGTAAATATGGCATACCAGATACTTCCGTCCTGTCTTTAAAGATGAATGATGAACCCACAACCTCCAGAAGGGAAAACTAACAAAACAAAAAAGGAAATCAAAAACAAAAAAAAACCTTATTATATCTATATTGGTGAAAGTAACATAAAACACCCTTTCTTAAAAGCGCTGCGTTTTTTTAATCAGATATTGTATTTCTAAGTTTTAGAAGTTCTAGACATTTGTCTCTCCATTTCACTACTTGCAATATGTACATTTTTCCTTTAAATCCTTGAGCATATTTCAAAGAAGTGTTTTAAAGCTCCTATCTGCTAACTCTATCATTTCTGTCATTGTTGGATATTTTTTAATCGCCGGATATTTCTCCTGATCATGTGTTACATTTTTCTCTTCTTTTTATATCTAGTAGTTTGGGATAGGACAAGGTCATTGGAAATGTAACATTATTGGGGGCTAAAATTCGCTGTCTTCTTTGAAGAAGTCTTGGATATTGTTCTGACGAGTTACTTGGAGTTTATCTTGATACTTTCAGAGCTTATTTTTAAGCTTTGTCAGGCAGTCTGGAGCACCCTTCATTCCAGACTAGTCTAGCACTGCTACTGAGGCATGGTCTTCGGGGGGCTACCGAATCCCGGGTGTTCGGTGAAGCCCTTCTACTAGAGTCAGAGCATTGTTCTCCCAGCTCTGGTCGGCTCACATGTACATCTGAATATTCAACAATAACTCAAGAAAAATAGTATACAGATTTCTGGAGCTCCTTCTTTATTTAGCTTCCTATCCTCTGATACTCTGTCCTAGAAGTCATGGCTGCCTTAGACTCCCTGCTTCTCAATCTTGGTCTTCTTGGCTCAGGAAGATTGCTCTCATCTGCTCAGCTCCCCCCTTCCTGCTCCATGTTTCCACGTTTCTGAAAGAACCTCTAGGCTGAAAGCCCGGGCAACCCTGTGATTGTCTGGGGTCTTTGCCTCCTCTCAGGGTGACTGTCCTGAGCTGCTTGGTGCTCGTGTCTAACACACCTGTCTCAGGGTGTCTGGCTGGCTCAGTTGTTTAAGCGTTCAACTACAGCTCAGGTCATGATCTCATGGTTCACGAGTTCGAGCCCTGCATTGGGCTTTCTCTCTCCTCTTCTCTCTCTCTCTTTCTCTCTATCTCTCTCAAAAATAAATAAATAAACTTTAAAAAGTAAACAAAATAAAACACCTGTCTCATAAATGTTACAAAGTTGTTGCCCAGGTGTATACAGGCTCAAAAGTCCTTGGACTCTATACTTAAAATGAGGGTATTCTACTATATGTAAGTTACACCTCAGTAAAGTTGATTGTTAACCATTGTAAAGAGGATAACACAATACTCAGATACCTGTCACTCCAAGTGTTGAGAATTATTGTAAAGGTAGAGCTATTAAGACACTGTGGTATGTGGATGAACGGAACAAGATAGAAGAACCCAGAAACTCACCATATGTTGAAGTTTCAATCGTGACAATATGGAAATTAAGTTAGAAAACAATGTGATGGTGAATATTGGTGGGGCAATTTGTTATTCACATCAGAAAAAGCAAATTGCATTCCAATTTCACATCATGTTAAATAGGTTAAATAGGTTGACTAAAGACTTAAATATGAAAAGCAAAAAAAGATAAAACTCTTAGAAGATAACATAGACAAATATCTTTGTTGTTTAGAGTGAGGAAAGAATTTCATATACACAAAAAAACACAAACAAGAAACATATTGACAGTTCTGACTACATTAAAATTGTAAATCTTCTAGTCATCCAAAAATACTGTATAGAAAGTGGATGACAGGTTAAAAACTGTGAAATTATAACTGCAACACAAAACTAAACACATTAGTATCAAAGCTACATAAATAAATTCCACTAGTTGATAAGAAAAAGAATAAAACTACTCCATCAGAATAATAACTTGGATGAGAATTTCGAAGGTGAGAGTTTATGGATGGAGCATAATCATATGAAAATATTCAGTCTCATAAGTGATTGGGGAAATGCTTAAAACCCAATGAAAAACCATTTTCCACTTACAAATGTGGCAAAAATAAACATTTAAAATACTATCAATGTCAAATGCTGGCAGGGATGTGGATGGCAGGAACTCTTTTATACCGTTGGTGGGAATATAAACTGTTACAGTCATTTTGAAAAATAATGGAATTTTCAAGCAAAACTCAAGACCCACAAACCCAATAACCTCTCAACCCCCAGACTCACTCACCTAGAAGAGCTCTCACACGTGTGCACCCAGAAACATAGGAAGGATCACAGTAGTTTGCATATTACCAAATAACTGGATAATTACCAGGATAAGTAGAGTTGGGTATAGTCATGTAATGGACTAAGACACACATAAGAGTTAATGTGACCATTTTTTTAATTTGAGAGAGAGAGAGAGAGAGAGAATCCCAAGCAGGCTCCATGCTCTGTGGGGAAGCCCAATGCAGAGCTTGATCCCACCCACAACCCTGGGATCATGACCTGAGCTAAAACCAAGAGTCAGACGCTCAACCCACCAAGCCACCCAGGAGCCCCCAATAGGAGTATTGAAAAACAACTAAATAATAGAAAAGCCATAAAAAACTGGGCAATGTATTAGTTGAAATACCATAAATATTAGCAACTGGTATGATACATGCACTAACATAACACCGGGAAGGGTCCTAGAGATGCTCTGATGTGCCAGGCAGTAACTTCTTATTTTCTGGGTCATGGGAAAGTCTAGATCTTTCCATGAAACTGTCCTGAATATCCAGGGTAGTTGGGCCCCAAAGCAGCTTTAAGATAGTGACTATTTACTAAGTGGCTGGAAAACACTTTAATTAATTTTACAAGCAAGAATGCAAGTGCTTAACACTTCCATATAAGCCACAGAAACAGTGGTCGGTGAATAAACTACAAAGGGGAGTCACCACATGAAGACAGACACAGACATGACTGTGGAGGTCATCTGAGGGGTGGGGCGCAGAGCTCTCGGGGACCTTCTCAGGGATGAAGGGTGTTATGAGACATAATGAGAGGGCACCAAGGTTCATATTGCTGCTGATCTTCATGCTTTTCCCCGTCAGAAAACCACGTGCTTATAATTATCCAGAATTTAACACAATCAATGAAATTGGTGAGAAATAAGGTTGAAAACGATAGACGTCATTTCAGATCAAAGAAAACGGCCTTTTAGCTGGAGGGACACAGGTCGCATCCAGATGGAACAGAATAAATGTCAAAAGGGGAAGAATTGAGAAAAAGATGGCATCTGATTCTGGCCACGCCACTTGGTGACAGTCCGTTAACCACTTGAACGATCCGGCAGGAGTACTAATACGGACCAAACGTCCTCCGTGGTAAGGGTCCGTCAAAGGGATGAGCTGGAAAATAAGAGTCACCCTGTAAGTGTCCGCGCATCTATATGCTGGGAAGCAGTATCATTTGTTCTGAATTTTTCTGCTGCGAATGGGAGATTGGTATGAAGATCGAAAGGCAGAAACATAATCAAGTTTTCCAAGCCTGCCAGCCAGCCCCCCACGAAGATTCTGTTTGAGAAACGTGGAGGACTAGTCATCAAATGTATTTCAGAAATGTCGCCCGGTTCCTGGCACGGACCCTCTCGGCCTCTGCTACACTCCACCTTCGCATCACTAGTGGCAAAGCTCTGAATCACACGGCTGCAAATGTCTCTTCTGTACACTGTTTTTCTCTTTCGTCTCTGATTTCTATATGACGAAGAAGTCGGCCTGTCTTTGAAATGGATCACGTCAAGAAATAAACTACCCAGTCAGAAGGATAAATCCGTTCTAGGCAAATCTTTTGTTTTCAGAAGACGGAGGCTGACAATAATGTGGCCGCAATTACTGACAGTAAATTGTCAGAAAATGTGACTCATTTAACAAAGTTTAAAGTGGTAAAGCACGTAGGCGCTTCTGGGCGGCTCAGTCGATTAAGCGTCCAACTTTGGCTCAGGTCATGATCTCATGGTTCGTGGGTTTGAGCCCTGCATTGGTCCCTGTGCTGACAGCTCAGAGCCTGGGGCCTGCTCCAGGTCCTGTGCCTCCCTCTCTCTCTGCCACCCCTTCACCTGTGCTTGTTCGCTCTCTCTCTCTCTCTCTCTCTCTCTCTCTCAAAAATAAATAATAAATAGTAAAACAAAAAAAATTAAGTGGTAAACCATTGTTCATATATTTGGTGACTATTCCTTCTTTTTTTTTCCTTAACTAATTTTCAGGGGATAAAAAGTCCTTGCGGCCATCCGAACCGTTTTGGCAAGATCCTCCATCTAGAACATTCTCTTACCTTTACAACTCCAAAGGTGAGAATTTATTTTTACTTTCTTTCTTAACCACTTCTTAACATCTAGCAAAAGTTTCTGAGAAAAGCAGGATGCTTCGGCCCTACCGGTTTCAAATCTGAGTTCCTGCTGACCTTCTGTGCCTTCGAGAGTCAGCAGTCAATGTGCTTTGGCTGATCTTATGTTGTTCCAAATATGCCTGTTTATGACACCCAGGAAATCTTGGAGCCTTGCAATTTGCTTGTTCTCCTGGGTTAAGTCGGCATATGCAAAGGGAACCAATAATAAGTGAGTGGAAAATGTGTCCATGTTGCATGTTATGAGTATGAGCTGGATGGAGAACAGGTGCACCACGGTCTGGAAACTGGTTGATGGAATCCCAAAACCATCCAGAAGGAAATAAGAGCAGGGGCAGCACCACTTCAGGGAAGAATTAAAAATTCATCTTGTGCAAGGATAGAGTTTTGGCAACATAACAATCTTAGAATCCCTCATAATTTTTTCATGGACTCACTAGGATACAAATATAAATTGTTAGTCTTTTATCCAGTAGATAACATCAATAACAGAAATAATAATGTAAAAATAAAAGAGAAAAACTCTATATGATAAACATCATTAGTTCTTTAAACTGATAGGAAAATAACATATTCCTGGTAGAATTTGAGCATATGTTACGTTATGTAGGAAAATTGGACTTGAAGATAATAGTCCCCATATTAAAAATGCACATAGTGGGGCACTTGGGTGGCTCAGTTGGCTAAGCATCCAACTGTGACTCAGGTCATGATTCCGCTGTTTGCGAGTTCGAACCCTGTGTGGGGCTCTCTGCTGTCGGCACGGAGCCCACTTGGGATCCTATCTCTGCCTCTCTCTCTGCCCCTTCCCCATTGTACTCTCTCTCTCTCTCAAAAATAAACTTAAAAAAAAGGCATTTGGCAAAAGTTGTAATCTACAAATATTTTCCAGAGTTCAAAACTATCAGTAAATTAATATTGAATGTAAAATTTACATGGGAAAATAATGGACTACAGTGAAATATTTTCAGGAAAGTAAGAAAGAAAATGGAAAATATTGGAAACAGCTTGAATCTTTATCTGTAGGGGACACTGATCAAGAATTCAAATGACTTGTTTGAACTTGTTCTAGAATATACCATCTTAATAAAAATTCAGTAATGTTCCAAACAATTAGTGTATATTACAAAGGGTGTTGGGTAGTTTGGGTTACAGTGTTCGTTTTGAGATACCCCAGACAAAGCACAGTCTAACAATCTCCACATCCAAGGGGCAGGGGCAGGAAATGGTAGAAAGACATTCCGTCCTCATTTCTGAGACTTCCTCCAATCCAGTGTTACACTTCCACTAAACGAGCTTGCTCTCCTTTCTGAGTTCCCCCCACTTTGTAGACACGATTTTCTGACTAAAATACCACTTTGACTTCCTTCCATCTTTTACCTTCAAGTCAATTTGTTGCCAGTCAAAATTCCAGTAAGGACTCTCCTCTCCGTTTTTCTTTGATATAATTCCTACTTTTGAAAATGCGATCTCCTCCTGCCATCATCCTACTCAAACACATTCAGCTTCTGTCTTGGGTTTTAATAGAGTTACGGGTACTAGACCAGCCTTCCCACCATAAAAACTACAAAACTTGTGCAAGGATAGAGTTTTGGCAACATAACAATCTTCAAAACACAGTTTTGAAACAACAGTTTTCAGGCATCGGCTAGCAGGCAATGCAAGGCCTTGATCCCTTCTAGAATAAAGACCCCTGAGGGGAGTCGAGCCTTCACCCAGCCCTCTGTTCGGAGACAATTCCCTAAAGGCAGCTCAGGAAGATGGAAACCAAGTAAGCACCACAGTCCGGGAGAGCTCTCGCTTTGCAGATCAGACTTCAATGCTGTCGAAATGGCTGGAATGAAATCACTAGGTATGGTACTAGACAGGGGGCAATTGCCAGAAAGGATATCCCAGGAGTGAGAAGTCCTTCGGAGGGTCCCCTGCAGGTCTGTGGTGGAAGGCAAGACACCCATGCAAGGGCTCAGGCCAAGTGAAGGCTGGCAGAGAGCACCTGCTAGGAGCTGGGAAGGCATACTGTCCTACATGACACCCAGTGCTGGCAGATGTCGAAATTCAGGTCCAGCCAGAGCAGAGAAGTCTTTTTAACACCTTGCATGCAGATCAAATATCAGACAGTCATGAGTAAGGACCACAGACTAAAGGCATAGGGCATGGCCATCTTTGGAGAGCGCATCATAACGTAATATTCCTATAATAATATTACAATAACAAAATATTCACAACAACACAGTATATGCAGCCTGTAGCCTTTATTACCTAGTTGAACCAAAGCTTCCTGCTGATGTTACCTTCCCCTCCTCAGGAGAGCCACGGCAGGCTGGCTTTTCCCCAGCTGGTGGTCTGTGACCATATATTTTGCTTGTGGCATTGGAACATGAATTAGAGAAGAGGGCACTTTTGTTGGAGCAAAGCATGAGCAAAAATGAATTTGAAAGGAAACTGCGGTTTTAAGAAACATTTGTGCATTTCTGCCCTGCTGCCAATCATATCGTAATTTGGCATAATGAACACATTTCATTTGGTGTCTGGATTTATTTCTAGAAGTTGATATTAACTTCCTGCTTCTCAAAAAAGATACATGGATTGGTCTGCTCTGATCATTGGGTCGATGGAATCTAACAGAAGGGTTTTGCTACTTGCTGATACAAATCAAGATAATTTTACTTTCTATTATTATTTTTGTAATGTTTATTTTACTTTTGAAAAAGAGAGAGAGGGAGAGAGAGAACGAGCAAGTAGGGGTGGTAAGGAGGGGCAGAGAGAGGGAGACAGAGGATTCGAAACAGGCTCTGTGCAAGATCATGACCTGAGCTGGAGTCATATGCTTAACTGACTGAGCCACCCACGTGTGCCAATAATTTTATTTTTAACCAAGGCAGTTCACTTAGATATTTACTGAGTGTCCATCCTGTGCTAGACAGTGACTCTGGCACTCAATTCTAGGATGTGCAGTCTTACAGAACCTGCAGTTCTGTATCTCCTCATGTTTCAATAGCAAAATATCTTGACCTTCTAATGTTGAATCCTTCTCAAAAACTGACCACATTAGAGAATGAGCATCTTCATGCTTACAATAGTGCAATGTGAGTAGTATCTTTCCCTTATACAATCAGGAAACAAGGGCTCTGGGTAGTTTTCCTCTGGTCATCTAGCTTGGAATTTAATCTTCAGTCTCATTGACTCCATAGCCAATCAATGCTCCTTTTACCAAATCATACTGGAAAGCAGAGACTGGTCTGTTTTGAAGGCATGACAAAACAGTAGATAAACCCGATAGGATATAACCTTGGACATGTTTATTTCCATGTCTTATAAGAAGTCAGGGACAGTGGGAGCAGGAAGATACGATCAAGCCTCTATCTTCATTTGTCTGACTCTTTAAAAACCAGGCTTTCTCGGGGCGCCAGGGTGGCTCAGTCGGTTGAGTGTCTGACTTCGGTCGGCTCAAGTCATAATCTCATGGTTCGTGAGTTCAAGCCCCACATTGGCTTCACCTCGCTCTCGGTGCAGAGCCCACGTTGGATCCTCTGACTCCCTCCCCAGCTTGCTCTCTCCCAAAAATAAATATATTTTAAAAACCAGACTTTTCCAAAGGGAAAGCAGGCATTTAACTTCTTGTCCATTTCTCATGCTTTGCCTATTTTCTTTTCCCACCCCGAAATGGTGCAAAAAAATGCCTGGTATGTTCTAGTCCAAAGCAGCAAAACACAGCTGCTGTTCAGCCAGCATTTGTACATGTAGTGTTTGAATTCGTGATGTTGGTAAGCAGCATTTATTTATTTTTAAGGAGGAACAAGTTCAGTAGCGCATACACACATCTGAGGTGTATGGTGTTGAACTGAATCATTAAGTTCATCCATATGAGCGTAAATTTGGTTTCCTCTTTGCCCTTGTCTCCTGTACCTCCTGCCCACATTTGGGCAGAGAGCCATCAGTCCTCGCCTACGGGAGGGAACGTTTACTTGAAGACCACTGAACGAGGACCTGTCCCTACTCTCTTCTCCTCTTGTCCTGTAAACCTGGCAAACCACAAAACTGCTGGTTCTGCCTCTCCATGGTCATCTGGTTCTTCCCTTCCACGTCTACAGCCATTTCTGGAAAGCAGAGGCCAGTGGGGCTTAGGACTGGAGCCCTGAATGCCACAGGATTGACAGGCTTCCCCAGTCCAGGTCCAGCCTGCAGAGCAGTCTTCCAGGGCACGGATGGATCTCTCCAGTGATGTGCCCACATTACGTGGCCTCACACCAAAGCCAAGAGCCTCAGGTTGGTACTCCAGGCTCCAATCCCTGAATCTCCCTCTTCTTCCCACTGGAGAGCCCCCAATCTCAATGTATAGCCAAAGACTGTGGAAGTGAACGGACTCAATTTTGAACAAATACTTCACCCCACTGACCTCAGCTCCTTAACCTATAAAGCAAGGGGGCTGAACATGACAATCTTACACTCTTGTTGACTCACTATGATTCCTCTTAGGTTAGACCTCAGCTAAGCTAAAATATAGAGATAACTCACAAAATACCGGCACAATCTGCAAATATAACTAACATAAAAGAAAGCTATTTTAGCTATGCAATCTAAGGTATATTAAAATACACAGACAGTAAAATATAAGTACCATTGATCACTGATGGTAAATCTGAATGTATTTTCTTGATGCTTTTAGTATCATTTTTGAAGGTGGAAATTTTTAAAAACACATACAGGTAGAGAGAATAGTGCAGTCAGTGCCTTGTGTCTTCATCCAGTTTCTAGATGTCCCTCATTCCATGTAACTCCACCACTCCCATTTGTGTTTGATTATTTGAAAGCAAATCCCAGTAATGTCATGTCACCATGTCACCTAGACAAAATTCAGCACACACACGCACACACATGTACACACACATATATATTCAGCATATGTTTGAGAGATTAAATGTCTTAGAAACTTAACCAAGGTATTATCATCGTACCTAAAAATAATTCCTTAATATTATCATCTATCTTATCTTGCCCATCTCTTCTCTTGGAGTATTTTTAAATGACACATGGGATGGAAATCTGCTTTCACACTCATGGGTGAACAGCAATGAAACCAGATTTGGCCCATACCAGGAAATGCAGTTAATTCAGCAACTTGAAGTGTAAATAAGAAAACCTTTGAGTCTCTAGTCCTTCCAGGTCCCACTGCTGTTAAGCAAAGGACCCAGAGTTGGAGCCCCAGGTAGTATGAGCCCAACGGTCCAAAGTTTTTGCTTTTAGCTTGGGGGGGGGGGGAAGGTTTAATCTGTCCCTTACTTTTCAAGAAAACAGTATTAGAAAATATAGGGCCACGACTAATAAAAAGAAAAGATCCTAATTGAAATGAGATCATTTCAAGAGGCCGAGACTTGGTGCAAAAATTCTTTTATTTTAACGAAGATCACATTCACAGAGGAAAGAAGCCAGCCCAAATCAAGGAAAAGAATGAATTAGAGAATGCTTTACAGAACAAGGAACTCTGATGGCCTCTCCCAGGGGCTGAACCAAGCCCGCGAAGGGTTTTATTTGACTGGGTCATTGGATTCTTTCAATAACTCCTATTCTGTGCTTGAAAGCTAGACCACAGCAGGGAAGAAAATCAACAAGAGCCTACCTTCAGGGAGCTTGCCTTCTTCTCAGAACCTGAACCCACTCATTCTTGGTGCTGGCTTGTATTCTTTGTTTCAAATGAGTAAGAAGCCCTTTTAAGGGAGGGCAGAACTTCCTCCACTGGCCCCCAGGGTCATACCCTCCTTCTAGTTTCTGACCCTCGCCACCAGACCACCAAACTCAGGGACATACGATTTTTTTTTTTAAGCATTTGAGTTTGTGACACTCTTTTGTCAAGCAAATCTCTTTTGCCTTCAAATAGAGGTAATGATTGGTGCTATCCATTAGTGGGCCTTCCTAAATTTATGGAAGAATTTTTTTACCCAACATATACTGACTGAGCCTCTAATCTATGTCGGTACTGGGCCAGAAGCCAGGACTACAGAGAGGTGAGTACTGGCCCACAATGTCCTGGAGCCCTGGGTCTGGTGGAGAAACTGACACGTACACCTCACATTAATGTCACGTGACAGCTACCACATTACATGTGCAGAAAGAGAAGAGCCAGGGCAGAGAATCCATCCTTCCAGCTCAGGGACGCAGAGAGTCAAGGAAACATACAGAAAACACACACCTCCTCGGAAGAGATCGGTCTTAAATGTACTCATAGTACATTTATAGATTTCTTATTGATAATTAAAAAGTTGGCTTCAGCAAGGGTGGGCTATATCTCAGCAGACTTGCTTCCCCAAATGCATCATGTCCTCTCTTTTCCCGTCAGGTAGCACAAATGTAATCTCTGGGTCTAGTTCAGATAATCACAGTTAGAAATTAACAAGATCTAAATTTAATCTGGTTTTTCTTTTCAGGCTATTAACATCACTCATGTCAAATGATTTTTTTTTTCAAAAAGATAAGGACCATCACACATACAGTGGAAGTATTTGTATGCTAATCAATTTAATTGCAGCCAAGATGCATGTTGTCTTGGTAGAGACAGAGCGGTTTTCCTTCAGCAAATATAAACGAATCGTCACAGGGAAACTAACATAAAATCTCAGCACTAAATTGATATGTGGTGTCATAAGCTCCCATGTCCAGTGTCCAGATGAGACAGTTCCTTTCTTTTATTATTAAATGTTTATTTATTTATTTTGAGAAAGAGAGAGAGAGAGAGAGAGAGAGGGAGAAAGTCGGGGGCAGGGGGTAAGAACAAAGAGAGAGACAGAGAGAGAGAGAAAAAATCTCAGGCAGGCTCCCCACTGTCAGCATGGAGCCCGACCCAGGGCTCAGTGTCACTAACTGTGAGATTGTGGCCTGTGATGAAATCAAGAGTCAGACACCTAACCGACTGAGCCGCCCAAGCGCCCCCAGATGAGACAGTTCTGGAAGCATTCATGAGAGCGGAGGATATGTGGGCATATTCCAGAACTTCTGCTTCAAAGCCCTTCTCCTCTGGCAGCCTCTGCAATGTTGGGTCGAGCTTAACAAAGGGTCCCTTCTTCTGCCTACTAAGCAAACACACTGGCTACATTGTGAGACCATTCTCCTCCGTGCTCCCGGGAGAAAGAAAATTGAGTAGTATCTTCCCTGTACGTCCCCCTAGGAACACTTTACATCTCTGAAACTATTTGTTTTCAGTGGCTTCATGATAGTAAATATCTGGATAAAAGGGATCAGGCTTGAGTTTTAACCACTCCTGTTAGTTAGTTGGATCTTAGTCCCCTTTTGGCTCCTGGACCATTTTCCTCAATATGACCCTACGTCCTTAAAGCTAACTGGAAATCCTCACTTTCCCATCTAACGTGGCTCTCGTGTCGCCTGTCTATGCACCTGCTGCAATTCCTAAGCTTTCTGTTTTGAAATAGGAAATGAAAGTTGGTCCCTTTATTCTAATACTGGCTTCATGCATATTTGACCTTGCCAGGTATAAACTTGAGCTAATCAGGAAATTAGACAGTTTGACCAAGAGAGGTATTTGTTCGTCTGGTGGAGAACAAGAAGCCAGAGGCATAGTGGAAATGTCCCGAAGGAAAGGGACAGAGTGGCAGAGAACTGAAAGCAGTTCCATTCCCAGGTCAGGAACCCGCCGGGACTGCTCGTTCTCTCCAGAAGGACATCGTATGGGCGCCAGGCCAGGGACACGAATGTTTCGTCTGGTCCCAGCATGGAGCCGCTGCAGGTGCCTGACCTGTCAAGATGCCAAATACTGTATGTGCTTGCTGTTATCAGTCAAATAGCAAAATAAAAGAAACCTGAGCTGGGAGACCGATGCTTCGGCTCCTGGAGGGTCTCAGCCTCCTGCTTCTTAATTCTCTTGTCGCCGCACCTTTGGGACCTGTCTCTCTTCAATTTCAATACACCTCCTTTAAATAGATGATGATAGTTATTTCAAATGGCTGCAGACAAGTATGTGAGCCGGGAATCTCACTCCTCTGTCTACCACAGTCCACTCTCCCCAGTGTCTGTGATTCCATTTCCCTACCCATCGGGGTCTCCCCTCCTCTAGCTCTACCGTCATGGAGGTAGGGTATACTCTCCTTGCCTTGCTTCTGTATAGATGCCCCAAAATGTCACCTTGGCTTCATGCTCCTTACTGTAACTACAGCAACTTTTTAAATGCTTCTTTCTTTTCGAGAGAGAGAAAGAGAGAGAGAGAACAAGTGAAGGAGGGGCAGAGAGAGGGAGACACAGAATCCAAAGTAGGCTCTAGGCTCCAAGCTGCCAACACAGAGCCCGACGTGGGACTCGAACTCATGAACCATGAGATCATGACAGGAGTTGAAGTCAGACACTTAACCAACTGAGCCCCCCAGCTGCCTCTATCTTTTCAGATTCATATCTGACTGTGCCGTTCCCTGTGTAAGATGATCCACTGCTCACTGCTCCATATGTACCTACATTTCGTACTCACCTCCCAAAGCACCTCCATGATTAAACCCCAGGAATGCCAACCTATGTCTGTCCTCCACGTGAGGGTTCTGTCCATCCTTTCCTTCCAAGGCTCCCTCCCCAGGACTCCTTCCATGATCTTTTCTCTCCACCTCCTCGTAAGTTGGCCAGCCCTCTCCAACCTGGAACAACCGTGTAAGGTCACCTTCCCATCACACTCTCACACTACCAAGCAAGAGCTCTCCTTTCAGATCCCAGCCTACCCCCCGGGTTCCCAGGGACTTCCCTGTCTCACGTGTCCTCAGAAACAAGTGTTCCGTGTCTCTCCACTTGGCTGCATCTCTGGCCACCATGCTCTCTTCACCGCAGCAATGCCTGGACAGGACAGCGGAAAAACGAAACAACACAGACAATAAACAACACAACCAGTAAGTTACAACCGCTCAGAGCTCTGACCGATTTCAACACCCACACACTCAAGTTGACCATCCATCTGTCACAAACAGGGCTCCCTCTGGGTGCTGGCTTGACTCCCCGCACCGGAAGGGGCTTTGCCTACCGCGAAGGTTCTCAGTGACGAAAACTCCTATGGTCTCAGAGGAGGGTCACCTTTCTCTGGTCTGTAGTCAGCCTCCCTCATCCTAATTGCTTTAACCCTAACTGACCTCACCTAGGATGGCCGATAGTGGGAATATCACTCCTTTGGGGGGGACTCCATTCTCACCCACAGGGATGTGGTCCTCAATTATAGAGCTGGAGGAAAAGAAAATTACATCAGAACATACTGGCTGAACTCCAGAACATTCAGTATTGTTCTGTCTTAAATTCTGTGAGAGGAAGGTCACCAGTTCTCCATGGTTCTCCTGCAAGAAGTAAATGTAGACCAAGTGCACACGGCTCTGATCTTGCAGCCCCCATGAGGCTACGTGGTCCAAAAACAAACCACAACTGACCTGAATCCCACTGTAGACATTGAGGAGCTTGGTTGCCAGTTTAGGAACTCTTTCTGCGTTTAGAGACAACCACCTCTCTGCAGACTTTCTGCCTCTTTTGGAACAATTTTCTTTCTCATGCATTCAGGGTCGCAGTAACTTTCCTTCCCCCCAAAACTGTAGGTGGTCTTTGTTCTACATTTGTGAAATAGACAGATTCGTGGTGCTCAGAATAAGATCCCCTTCCCCAGACTGCTGTGAGCGTTCTCTGGCCTTCCAATATTCTCCAGCACCCCCTCCAGCAGCTCTCTGCTCGCTTATCCATGGACTTCTGGTTCATGTGTATCCGTTGAAAAAGGCTTAGCTGCCAAGTGATTCCTTCTGACCTTTGCACATGCTGTTCCTTCTGCATAGGATACTGTTTCTCCCCATCCAGAACTTATCTCTGAATCTAGAAAATCCTATCCTTTAAGCTCCTGCAGGAAACCTTCTGAGCTCTCTCCTCCCAAACGAGCGCCTTGTAAGGCAAATCTGTGTTTCTCTTTCACAACACAAGAAACAGTTGTGGTTTTGTGTCTGCAAACAGGGGTCGGGGGTGGGGGTGGCGGGGAGCAAAGACCAGGCCTTCCTCATCTGTTTTCTCTAGTGCTCAGCCTGAAGAAATGCATTAAACCAATACTTTTGAATAAAATGATTTTCCCAAACTATCAGGTTATTCTAGCCCAGATATAAATTCTGTATTTCTTGGTAGATTATATACATATATATATATATATATATATATATATATATGTGTGTGTGTGTGTGTGTGTGTGTGTGTGTGTGTGTATTAGTGTGAAGCTTTGAAGGGGCAGGATTTCACTTTTTCTTCTAATTGTACATATTTCAAGAATTCTTTTCATCAGCCACAGAATATTCTATTAGACTTCATTCTGTTAGAATAAATTCAAGGATTTATTCCCCTTCTCAGTCTCTAGCTGGAAGTGACACAGATTCTTTAGGAAGGTTTTCCGTCATTTAGGCTGTTCCTCATCTCCTGTAATCCTGCTTCACTGGCAAAGCTTATCTGCATTCAAACCCACCTCCAGTGTCACCTCCTCCATGAAGCCCCTCTGGCTCTAGTCAAACACAGGTGCCCCCGCCCTGGTTTGGATTAGAATCTCATGGTATTTTCTTTATGAGTGCCATCACACCCCACCCCACATAGTCATCAGCTGGGTAATTGTCTTACTTTTTCCCCTTGTTCCGTTAGCCTGTAAAGTTGGACTGTTGCACAACAGACCAAAGGCAATGGATAACTTCGAAGGCTCATGATGTAATGAAAAGGACCACAGCATTTTTTTTATTAAAAAAAAGTTAAGTTTATTTGTTTTGAGAGAGACAGAGATAGCATGAGGGGGAGAGGGATAGAGAGAGAGGGAGAGAGAGATTGAGAATCCCAAGTAGGCTCTGCACTGTCAGTGCAGAGCCCGATGTGGGGCTTGAACTCAGTAAACTGTGAGATCATAACCTGAGTCCAAACCAAGAGTTGGACACTTAACCAACTGAGCCACCCAGGTGCCCCCTCATACTGTTTTGTAAAAGCTCTTTTGAGGGGCCCCTGGATGGTTAAGGGTCTGACTCTCAGTTTCAACTCAGATCATGATCCCACTGTTTGTGAGATCAAGCTCCACGTGCGACTCTGCTGACAGCATGGAGCCTGCTTAGGATTCTCTCTCTCTCCCTCTCTCTCTCTGCCCCTCCTCCACTCACACACACACTCTCTCAAAATAAATAAACATTCAAGAAATTAAAAACTTTATTGAAAATAAAATTTAAAAACTATATTGAGTACCCACAATTTCCCCAAAATACTTATCAAGAAACTTCTTTTTTTAATGTTTATTTATTTTTGAGAAAGACAGAGACAGAACATGAAGGGGGGAGGGGCAGAGAGAGAAGGAGACAGAATCTGAAGCAGGCTCCAGGCTCTAACCTTTCACGGGGCTGGAACCCAGAATAGCAATATCATGAGCTGAGCTGCAGTCAGACGCTCAGCGGACTGAGCCACCCAGGTGCCCCTTTACCAAGCAACTCCTAAGAGGTCACTTAGCAGATACTCTATACATATTTTTCAATGACACATATTTTTAAATGAAGGAACGAAAAGTAGACCTGCACCATCCCATAGGGTAGCCACATTGGGGCTATTCACATTTAAATTAGTTGAAATGAAATAAAATTTAAAAATGCTCCTGGCCACCGTCACCTCATTCTCGGTGCTTCCTGGATGCACAGTATCGGACAGTGCGGTTTCGGAACACTTGTTTCAGAACAGAAGGTTCTATGGGAAGTGCAGGTCTGATGAATGAATGAATGAATGAATGAATGAATGAATGAGTGAGTGCACAACCCCCCCGAAGGCTTCCCAGGAAGGCCCTCTCTGCCCCTCTGTCTGACTTCTCGCACGGACTAGACTGTGACGCAGGAACGTTTTGCCCAATTTGGAGATCAGCTTCCCAGCGAAAGCTTCACAGCTTGGATTATTTAGAAAGAGCTTGGGAGAGCGGCGAACATTTCTGCAGGCGCCGCAGCTGCCTTGCCGCAGACCCATCAGCCACATCATGACAGGAGTGCTTTCCAGCTCCCATTTGTCTAATTCTCGTGTGTTACATTAACAAAGGATGCCTGGCCAGAACATGTCAGTCATCCCCACAAAGACTTATTTCTGTCTTCTCTTCTTCCAGAACTGCGAAGATTGATCGGAGGCAGATCGTCTTTTTGTGTGGATTCCTGGCAGCATCTCTTCTCGAAGGCAACATCGATACGTGTTGCATGAGTCACTTCTTTTTGTAATGTGTGAAGCTAATCATCTCGATTATGACACAAAAAACATTTGCCTTGAAATCTCGAGCGCCGCGTTCATCGCTCAGGCGTGCTGTGCCTGCGGCGTTCCTTGAAATGTCCGTTGTGTTGAATCTCAATTTCACAATTCAGCTCCATGACCCAGCGGGGCCTGAGCAGGAGTGCATTTCACACTGAGCTTGTGTCTTAGCCTGAGTCATCCAGAAAACAAAACCCAAGACTTTGAATGGGAGATGCCCACCCAGGGTAGAGAACGAAGGGAAGTCAGGGCCAAGAAACCCATGAGGCCAGGTGATGTCATCATGCTTCTTCCTCACGGCAAGCCTTGAAGATACAGTAGGCAGATCCGGACTTGTGTTCACCAGGCTCAGAGGGCTGTTCCAGGGAGCCTGCAATGAAAATCTGCTTTGGAGGAGAATATGGGAGAAAAGAAGGAAGGGGATTTATCGACCCAGCTCATTCCCACTCCTATTTCCATTGACCTGTTCATCCTATGGAGAGTTTGTACCACCAGAATTCCAGTTTGCACTGGGCTCCCTCAGCGCAGCTGGGTTATCAGATCTCAGCTCTACATGAGGATCTTCATCAATGTCTGGAATTAGATGGGCATCTCATTGCAGATGGGCCAGGTGTGTGGGCTGTGGGGGCCAGGCAGGCTCTGGGCTCTAGCCCTGTCATACATATCATCAAAGGCTGTGCCCATAAGTGAAATCTAGGAGGTGGGTGGTGCATTAGAAGGAAGGAGAATGAAGTGCCCAGTTTTTTGGTCCAGTACAGCTTCTGTCCTTATGTGCCTGCAGGGTTCAACTACAAGACAATGGAGGATCCTATACACCAACTACCACCTGACTTTTTTTCCCCAAAAAAGTGAGAAAGGTCTCCTCACTCCAAATCAAAGCATTCGTAAGTGATTTGAGAAGACATTGTAATCACAGGGATTCTCTTAAACTGAATTCTAAAGACTGGTTTTTGTGGGGGTTGGAAAGAATGATCCTCACTGACTTGGTTTGGGTGTCCTGGCCCTCTAGGCAAATGAACCTGAACTAGCTCCACTAAGAGGTGACAGTGATGGCCGTGGGGAAGAAAAGGTGTCACTGAACTATCAGAGAGAGAGGCTGTCTCACTCCTCCCCCATTCTTGGAGATCATCCTCAGGTCTTCCCAGAAAAGAAGGGTAGTTCAGAAGAAAAACACCTGCTTTGATCTATATTTGAATTCCAACTGCATTTTTACAAGCTTGTGACCTTTGGCCAATTACCTCTGGGAGACCCATGTTTCCTCCATAAATTAATAATATGCATCTTCGGTTGAGGCTGAAAAGATTGATATTCAAAGACTTTAAGGTTCCTGACACATAGTAGTTTGGGTAGACATTTTGAGTAGACCCAGATGATCTACTGCTCCTGGGATTTATGCCCTGGCATAACTCACCACTTATGACTTTGGGCGAGACCCATGACTTGCTTCTACCCAATGGAATACAACAAAGTTGACAGGATTTCACTTCCTTGATGACATTACACAAAATTATAAGGATGATCATGAAGAGAGAGTCTTTTCCTTATTGGCTCTGAGCTATAAGCTGCCATGTTGTAAGCTGCCCTAAGGAGAGAGGCACATGGCAAGGAATGGAGGAAAAACTCTGGAAGACAGCCAGTAAGAAACTGAGACCCTTATCCAGCAGCCTGCAAGGATGTAAAATTCACCAACAACCATGTGAGGTTGGAAGTAGATCCTTCCTCAGTCGAGCCCCAGATGAGTACTCAGCCCTGACTGACCCTGGTTTACAATTTCCAGAGGACCCAGCTGACCCATGCCTAGATTCCTGGCCCACAGAAACTGAGATAATAAAGGTGTGTGGTTTTTCAGCTTCTAAATTTGTGGCATTATTGTTACGCAGTAGTACATAGGTGATACGGCAGTCTGTCCACAGATCCCAGCTCCCTCACCTTGAACTATCCTGTCATGCACCGGGGTGGAGAATAGCAACCATGCCATTGAGACCATGTGTTTATTATTCTTCTCTTTATACATAGCAATAGAAGACTTTTAAGGTTTAGAAGAATCTAAAAATTGTATGTATATGTATATGCGTGTGTACACGTGTGTGTGTTTGGGGAGGAATGCAAAAACGCTCAGTGTTATTTATACAACTAATTGCACACAGGGGCCAGGTCTTATCCTGAATTATCGCTGGTGACAAGTGCCAACATCTCATCCCTAGGCTACCAATAAAGCCAGTAAGGTGTGCCTGCTCTCTGTCCTGATGCTCAGCTTTCCGGAAGTGCTCTGACGTTAGCATTTTAACGTTGGCAGATCCTCAGCCTCACTCAAGGCCAGTTTCCTTCTCAGGGAGATACACACACTGCTTCCGTCCCGATAGTCGCTCTATTCCCACTGCTATTGTGCAAGCTCTGCAGGGGGTCTGGACTTCCTGTGTATTCTCCCCCAAATGCCCTCTGCTGGACTCCCATGGTGAGCGGGACACCCCCATCTTCCCTGGGTGGGAAGAAGCTCAGAGCTCTGTCCGGATGCCTCCCTCTCCTTCTCACATGCCTTTCCTCCAATGGTTGTGTACAGCATCCCTGCCCCCTTCTATCTCACTTCCACGTATCTCTTGATCTATAAGAGTTGAAGAGAAATGTTCTCTTTTACAGGCAATGTCTCGTCCCTGGAGTCAGGAACTGTTGCACGCTCAAGAGACCGGCTTTACACCGATGCTTTGTGTTTTCAAGACAGGATGATGTTTCTCCAAGTTGTCGATTATTTTCATTGTATGTAACATAACAATTTCATTGGCTTTAGTTTACAATGTCTACTTCAAAACAGAGTAAGAAGCAAAGTTTCAAGGAAATACTGGGAATGGTAAAGTTCATTAGAGTTACCATTCATTAAGGGCCTCACAAAGGGCCAAAGCTCTGGTGTTCAGTCATCCATTCTGCATTTGATTCTTCTTAAACCCTATGAGGCGTGCTCTGTAGAACTCCAGTTACAGATAAGAACTTAATATTTGGACTTTCGTGAGCCTCGACTGGTAAATAGTAGAGCTACTTCAAGTTGACTTTAAATCTCAAGCTCTTGCTTGGCAGAAAAGGAGGTTGGACCCCAAAAGGAGGCACTGAACCTCATATAATCTGCATCTTTAATAGACCCCAGCATTGTTTAAGTGACTATTTCTTGCAATTCAGATGTACCATTTTTTCATCACACACGAAAACAATCTCAATGTTGAAACCTATGTTTTTATGTCAAGATATTTCAAAATTATACTGAACATTGTTTTTGGTAAATCTTCTAGATTTAGATGCCATCTACACAAAAGAGGATGATAACCATTCCCAATATTATTATGATCAACTCGTCATATAATACACAAAGTACCACAGATCCTATCTTGACAATAATATCATGCCTGTACCTCTTGCTGTTGTCTTCATTCTTAGCCATTCTTCAAGAAATTTAGAGCACTGTGGACCCTTGAAATGTAAGAATCAATAATAAAAATGTTTAATGTCTATAAACATCTATATTAAATAGTTTACTAAATTTTAATAAAACTATACATCTGGCTTCATAGGAAGTTTCCAAATTTTCATCAACTTCTTGTAGAACAAGACCTCTCTTGCCACGTACAATTTGTATTATGAGAAAAAATATCAGGAGCACCTGTTTGGCTCAGTTGGTTAAGTGTCCAACTTTGTCTCAGGTCATGATCTCACAGTCCATGGGTTCAAGCCCCACGAGCTGACAGCACAGAGCCTGGAGCCTGCTTCAGATTCTGTGTCTCCCTCTCTCTCCTCCCCTCCCCCATTCATGCTCTCTCAAAAATGAATAAACATTTAAAAAAATTTTTTAAAGAAGAAAACTCATGTCCATACCCAATCCACTGACTTATTTGATGAAAGCAGCAAGGTGCAGTTTGCAAGCAGACAGAGACCTCGGTGAATGGACAGACAGGCTGGTGTCATGAAATCTCGTGACCACTGTAACCTCTGTCCTGTGGCTCCTGGGAGTCACGTCCAGTGCAGAGGGGCTGACTGATGTCAGTGGGATGGACAAGAATGCTGATTATCAGTGTTTTTGAGGGCATAAGAACAGCGATGCATTCTTGTTTTGCTGTGAAGGAGGTCACATTGGTCCCCCACATGACTTATCTTCCATTCAATATGGGAATTTCCCCTCATGAAAACCAAGAGAACCAACTATTACTCTGAATAACAGGTGCTCTGACCCCACACGGAGACATGGTAAGGTAATGAGGGGCCGAGGAAGAGGACTTGCTCCCTTGCTGTGGAAGGGAAGGTCGCTCAGCTCCGCCAAAGCTGCGTCGCTGTTCTCAGGTGCCTGTGACGGCTCCTGCCTGAGTGTGCATTCCGCGAGCTGAGATCGAAGGTGGAAGAAGCCACTTCGATGGGAAGGGACAGTAGTGATCATCCAGCCACAACCCTGCTCTATTTTTTCCCCAGTGAAGAAAGTGCAGCACAAGAGAGGACAATTTCCAAGGTCACATACACAGTCCAATACAGGAAAGTAGTTTCCTGCCCTTGAGACTGTGATGTCCCTGATCTGGAAGCAGTTTAGCAGCGATTAAATGGCTGCAGCCATCAAGATCGTGATCCTTTTGTTCTAAAACCTTGCAATCCCTCTGCTGATTGAGAAAGAAAAAAATTTTAAGTGTATTACCGATTTCTTAGGAAGGAGGGTGGTTGTTAGAGAACTAGAAAAGTGATTACTATTTCACTGGCAGTGTCAGAAACCCCTTGTGGCCCAAAGGCCTGGCTTGTAGCAATCTGCTCCCTGGGTTGTTGCTAACAGAGCTGTGAATGAGTTCTCAGAGCCTGGGGCCGCAGTGCAGATGACTCCTAAAGGCAGAAACCGACTCTAAGGAAATGCAGCAACTTCGCCCATCAAGTCTTCAGCTTCAAGGGTAATAACCATGAACTTCGGGGCAAGTTCTCCTTATGGGGGGCTAATGAGTCCTTGCAGGGCCAGAGCCACTGTTGCTGAACACCAAACAGAGCCACGAAAGGAAGGAGAGGAAATGGAACTTTCCTGAGGCTTTCCAGTCACTCGGTTATATATATTCCTTTATGGGAAATGCTTCTGCATGGGGAAAGTAGGCCAAGGTTTCATGCCTGACATCGTTTCCTGTTTTCTGTTATTTTTGTTGTTGTTGTTTTTTGGTTTGGGGTTTTTTGCATTGTTTGGATTCTGCTTTTCAGTGTGCTTTGTCCTTCTGGCCTAACGCAGGCAAGCTTAGTAATTAAGGGGCAGTAACGACTTGCAGATTCTAAAGCACACGCACAGACGGTATCTTGTGTGGTCTTTTTAACAACCACGTGAAGTAGGTATTTTCTCCATTTTCAGATGAGGAAGCCGATGTCCAGGGAGTGTCTGTGAGGGGTCCAGTTACCTGGCAACACATGGTGCTCAAGCTTGGCTCTGACTCCCGAATCCAGACCCCTGGCTCTATGGAGAGGTTGCTCATTAGAAGGAGAGCTGAGCTCCCCCAGCCGCCCATCGACCCCTCGCTTCTTTAAAGATGTGAGTTAGCTTTGCTTCCATGCCCCGTTCTTCACTGCACATTCTTCCAGCATTTCACACGCAGTCTGTTTCTGGTTTCTGACCCTGCTCTCTGCCAAAGTGCCATCCCTCAGTCGACGAAGAGGTGTTGAGGGCCCACCACAGACAAGGCCAGGGCAGGCGAAGGGAAGACTGAATGAAACGTAACTGTTGTGGGTTCGTGGGGAAACACTCTTGGCTCACAGACAGAATAAACAGCATCGCATCTGCTCCAGCTAAAGGGGATACCGAGAGTTTGCAAGGAAAACGGGAGCCAACGCAGCATTAATGTGGACATCAGTCGAGAGCACTGGGTAAGAACCAGGCCAGGACGGGGCACCTCCTTGGAGCAGGTCTAATCACCATGCAAGTCTCTTGCCCGACAATGGTCATAGCCAACCACTAGCAGGGACTCAGAGCCACCACAGGCTCTCAGTGCACGTGTTTCTCTGTCCCCTTTGGCCTCGAATGCCGTCATAGTTCATCGTCCCCAATAACCGTTTCATTCTCAACAACAGGCCATCGTCCCTTCTTGAACCCCACAGGCCAGGTCAGATGCTATTCCTTCACGCCTCGACGCCTTCCTCCACCCACTTCTCCTCCAACACGGCTCATTATGCAGCGTCTGTCTTTCCCACGGTTGAAATCATCGTCATTCACCGAAATATGAATATGCTAACAACAGTCTAAGTAAAATAAAACTAATGCTGTTGTGTACACTAACAGATTTGATTTGTTAATATATAATGAGGGTTTTTCATCTATGTTTATACATGATCAGAATTTTCTTGTCTTGGCACTGAAATCACACTGGCTGACAAAATAAGTTAGGAAACTCGGCTCGTTTTTTATTCTCTGCATTACCTGAGTTAGCAGGGCGTTTGCCTCTTCTCTGAAAGTTTAGGTAAACCTACCTGGAAATCATGTGAGCCTTGAATCTCTTGGTAAGAAAAACGTGGGTTATCTGTTTAATTTAGTAATAGTTATGGGCTGACTCAGACGTCTTCTCTTTTTAAAAAATAGGGGTATGATTTATTTCTAGATAAATATCAGCTTTATCTAAATTTTGAAATTCTCTGGCATAAAGTTCTTCCAGAATATTTTCTGATGAATTTTAAATCTTTACTCTTTCTGTTTTTCTGCCTTTTGTTTTGTTTTTAATATTGTTTATCAATGACATTTTTCTTTTCTCCTTAATGCTGTGAAAGTTATGCATATTTTATTGGTTTGTGCAAAGGACTGGAATTGTGCTGATAAATGATATGTTCTCTATTTTTGCACAAAGAAAAAGCAAATACACCATCCTTAGGAAAAGTATTAGTAGGGGAAACTCAGAAATAGAAACACAGGTAGGTATATATGTGTGTGTATGTGTGTGTGTGTGTGTGTGTGTACATACATGGAGAGAAAGAGAGAGATTCATTTTAAGGAAACAGCTCACATGAATGTGGAGGCCGTCGAATCCAAGATTTCGCAGATGGGTTGGCAGGTTGGAGACTCAGGGAAGAAACCAATGTTGCAGTGTGGGCAGGATTCCTTGTTGCTCAGGGGAAGTCAATGTTCTCTTCATGCCTTCTACTGATTAGACAGGGCTCACCCACATCATGGAGAAGCAGTCTGCCTTACTCAAAGTCCATCAATGTAAATGTTAATCTCATCCAAAGCACTTTCACTGAAATAACCACAGTGATGTGTGACCAAGTAGCCAGTCACACAGACCCAGCCAATGTGACACATAAAATTCACTTTCACAGTCACCCATTCCCAGCGGCACTCAGGACAGGGCACGGGGTTCTATGATGATTGGGTGTCAGTCTGCAAGGAGGGACCCTCCACCTCTTGAAGTCTAAGGCTTTTAAACCGCATGACTGGAGAAGCACAGCGCCTTCCCCAGCCAGAGCAGGGGCTGGCACTGAGCAGCCATTCCGTGTGGCAGGACGTCGGCCCCCACTGTTGCTTGCTGCCTTGCATATTCATCAGGAAGAAAAGCCCTGGCCTTCCCACTGGGATCATGGCAGACCCGGGGTCCACGCTGTCCACTGTCTTCCGCCACAGTGCTTCCCATGAACCAGCATTTATTTTTTTTCTCTTTTCCAGCTTCACCTTCTATTGATGGTAATTTTTGTATTCCCTGATTTATTTTGATTGAAAAATATTTTTCTTCTCTAGTGTTTGGGAATCTGAACACTCTTTTTTATACATTTACAAAAATGTCTAGGTGCGCCTGGGTGGCCCAGTGGGTTAAGGGTCCAACTCTTGGTTTCAGCTCAGGTTATGATCCCAGGGTCATGAGATCAAGCCCCATGTCGGGCTCTGTACTGAGCATGGAGCCTGCTTAACATGATCTCGCGCTCTCCCTCTGCCCCTTCCCTGCTTGTGTGTTCTCTCTCTCTCTCAAAAAGAAGAAACTGTCTAAATTATGTGAGGTATTCATTTTTCTAGAGCACAGATACTTTCTTATGTTTTAATTGTCACTGAACATCACAAATTTGCCACTGTTGTCTAGCATTTTAATTTTACATTTTTGACATAAAATAGTTATTTTTATAACCACTGGCTTCTGATATGATTTACTAATTTCAATAACAACCTCCTATTGTTACTTTTACCCTGGTTCTCTTGTCATCCTCCTAAAGTATATCTTTTAGAAATACCTTTAATGAAGACTGTGCATAGGAAAATCTTGAAGTCCTCTTATACATGAAAATATAATTATTTTGTTTTCAATCTTGAGTGATACTCTTGCAGGGAATAAAAGGTGATGGTGTGCATCTATGAAAAGGATAAGTTTATATTTTTATTCCTACTTTTTACTAATGGTGTGTGTTGTTTTGTTTTTGAACGCATTTGATCCTGACAATAAGCTGGCTATGTAGGTACGTGATTATCCTAGCCCTACGCTTGACCCCGGTCTTAGGAGAAGGTTTTCTTTTGCTCCATGGGAGCAGGGATCATGTGTGTTTTGTTTTACATGATATCCTCAGTGCCCAGTGAAATGCCTGGCACCTAGTGTGTATACCCCAAATCAATTCATGAAGTGAAATTGAACTGAATTACCTCAGGGAGTGAGGGGGCGAGTTGACACAGATAATAAAAGAATTGGTTTGAAATATGACCTTGAACGATATTTAAGGAAATGGAGTAAATAGTTTTAGAAAAAGTAAAAAGCAAAATGAGCAAAAGTAATGCAGGAAAAGTAATTAGGAAAAGCACCTAACTGAGCCCAAATAATATTCTAGGCCTTGATACTATTCCAAATGATTTAATAATAAGATGATTTCAATATGTGAGCACGGGAAACAGTAAAGTACTAACATCACAATGCACAGTGAAAGATCAGGACAAGATCTGAGGGATTTTTTAAAGCAAAATACTCACCACATTGTGGTTGTGATGGAGTAGTGAACTTACTCTCATGTAATGAGGCTTTTTAAATTTTTTAAATGTTTGTTTATTTTTGAGAGACAGAGAGACAGAGCATGAGCAGAAGGGCAGAGAGAGAAGGAGAAACAAATTCTGAAGCAGGCTCCAGGCTCCGAGCTTTCAGCATAGAGCCCGATGCGGGGCTCGAACCCACGAACCGTGAGATCATGACCTGAGCTGAAGTCGGCTGCTTAACCAACTGAGCCACTCAGGTGCCCCATATCTTATAAAATTTTTAAGAAGGAACCAATCTTGCCTTTTCCTTTTTTGAAAACAATTTAAGAAAATGGTCAAATTTCAGTGCCCCACTGCTATCCTTCTGTCCCCAAAGCAGTAAAATGTGATTCCAGTTGTCTGCATTCTCCAGCTGTTATTGCTCTGTCCTCTTTATTTCAAGTCGGCAATGACTGGAGGCAGGCGGTCCGAGCCACCCTCCTAGTGTGTTATCAGCGGTTCAAGAGGAGTATTGCTCATTTTTGATGATCCTTTATAGTTCCGGACAAATGGCTCCACTCGGACAAATTCAAGTATAATATAACTAACTGAATGTATTTATAAATAACTATGTAAATTTCTATATTCAATATTACTTGATAAATAAAGACAATATAGAAGAAGCAAAGTTGAGTTGAGAGAAGGACCTTTGTAAATTCAGAAGTTATCAGAAATAACTCCAGAGAAGTCATTAAGAATACTTATTTTGTCTCATGCCGCATACTCTTCTGTGAACTAGGGAACAAGGCAAGTAGAATTTCTGCCTCCTAGGGACTACCGTTTAGTGAAATATGCTCTGACGGGAGATCTCAGATGGTGACTGTTCAACTGGGCTGACGGAGGGAATTCCTGGACCCAGGTAGGTCTTGGCATTCACCCTGAAATTAGGA
Organism: Helogale parvula; assembly: GCA_004023845.1. Lineage (NCBI taxonomy): Eukaryota > Metazoa > Chordata > Mammalia > Carnivora > Herpestidae > Helogale > Helogale parvula. Next base: position 171,875 of record PJEM01000848.1, read on the forward strand.
TTTCTGCACCTGAAGCCCCCACGTACATTTTGTCCTCAAGCCCTAATTACCATACGCTGCCTACCCTCTTGATATTGCACACACACACACACACACACACACACACACACACACACACACTTTCTGATATTTAAAAATGCTCATACCGCCCTCTGATAACAAAGCTTGGGTTTCACATACCGTATTCGCAGAACTAAAATAAAGAGAAATTGGTACCCTAGCATACTATTACCCCAGAAAATAAGTATCTGGGTAATTCAGGGAATGTCACTTGGATTGAGATGCTACTCATATGTAACATCAGAACTTTATTGTACGACGAAACTGGATAAAACCTTTAAAAAAACCAACAACTGGGTATACATCAGTATAAAGCCTATATTATCTTTATTGTGAGGAGCATTTGATAGCATTTATTTTAATAATCTAGAAATGTATGGCTCTTTACAGTGATTTTAACCTCTTTTTTCATTCGTATTCTTAATTAGCACAGAAAAACTGCCCTTGGGAAAATCAGGAAATTATTCATACATTTTTCATTTCATTAATTCTAATATAAATGATGATTGGACTTTCTGTAGATTAAATGAAAATATGAGATAAAATGAATGTGGAAAAAAATGGATTCTGAGACACACTATTTTTCATTAAAATTTAATTGGTTGCAAATTTTGCTATCTCAAAAAGTTTCTGCTCTCTGCTTCATTAAATAAGTTCTGTCATTATTCAGTGTCATTATAGCTTTGGGGAAATTTTCCCAATAAAAGCTTGGAAGGGAAAAAAAGAAAGCATAACAATTAATGATAAAAGCTTTCTTAATAGGTCTCAGTTTCCAGACTTTCTCAGAGTTCTTATCAGTAGGAGTTTCTGTGACCTACAGGGGGTTAGATGAATGTTCATAATTGATTTAGACAAGAGGGAGGGTTTCAGGAAAGCAAACAGATTTTTCTCCACTTAATAATTTCCCTATATGTCTGGGCATTTCCCGAATTCTCGAGTTCACTCAGCTATTTAATATATACCGTATATCTGGAAAACATCTGCAGATTCTCTGCTCTTGCCAACTCCCCAAATGTTTGTTCAAAGTCCCAGTATGAGGCATTCTAGATCCATTTGAGAAACACTCACTTTTGGTCCATTTAGATCCAATTTTGTTTAAGCATTTGAATTCCTGACATTATTGCTTCCTGTGTGTATGGCTCCCAACTGTGGATCAATGATTTCAATTCTATTATGCATCAAGTCTAATGTGTTTTCAAAAGTCAATTTGTCCTCTCCACCTTTTAGAATGTGTCTTTCTTCTGGGTTTCGTTATGTGCTGAGTGCAGGGATATAACCTAAAGATATACCAGCTCATGCAAACATCTTCCTACCCCATGAGATGCCACCATTAATATTAGATTTCCTGCTTTAGGAATCTACTCAAACCTACATTATATTATCTGGCATATGGGAAGAATTTAATAACATTTTGTTAAACAAAGGCTTCTTCTTAGCATGGGCAAAGCAGATGGGTCAAATTGTTGACTATTTCTGATTTGAGTTTTGAAGAAAAAGCCCATGTGATTTCTTTGCAATTCCCATTGAATCACAAAACACAAGGCATCTTGCGTTCTTGATAAAAGTCACTTCAATTCCCACAGCAAAGTTCTGAAGTAGGTAACTCTGGGATCATGTTGAAGATGAGGAAGTTGAGACTTATAAACATTAGTCACTTTTTCACACACCTTGTCCCAGCAAAGTAAAACACTAAATGAAGACTTCTGCCCCCTACCTCAGAGTGTTTTTCCATCATGAACAGATACCCCCCACATGCTATAACAGCCTCTTGCTGGATGTCGGTGAGGGACGCTCTATTAGAGAATGACCCCTCTCTCAAATCAGACTCAGGCCATTAGCAGAGAAACATGCCAAAAGGCTCAGCCGCCAAATAGATAAAACTTCCCATTTTTGTCAACTGCCAAACTTCTAGAAAAATCTCACCACTAGTTTTCTCTTTCCGTTAAGATGCTGAAAATGACTAGCAGAGGTCAAAAATTGGAATCCATTGGAAGGAGTGAATTAGGTGAGTACCCTCTGGCACTCACAGTAAATCTAAGTAAGGACACTTGGAAGACTGGCTTATCCCGTTCACCTCCTCTCTGCACAGAGGCCAAGTCAATGTGTTCTCCATTCCCAGCATTATATGCTATGTATCTGAATATATAGCTGGGGGGGGGGGGCGGTGAGAGGCTCATAAATAAATGATCAACGATAAACAATACAGTGTGATTATCCTCTAACCAGATCAAATTTGGCTCACCTCCTATTTTTAGAAGTAGAGTTTTATTGGAACACAGCTATCAACATTCCTTTATACTCTTTTCAGTGGCTGCTTTGACTGTACAATAGCAGAGTTAAGTAATTGCAACAGAAATCATGAGGCCCACGAAGCTCAAAATATTTACTCTCTGGCCCTTTATGGAAAACAGTTGCCTCTCCCTGTTCTAGGCTAAGAGCCTTCTATTATGGCAACATCAAACTCTCAACTATTATTTTCAGAATCCCCATATAATTCCAAGTCTGTTACAAGTGCTTCCCTCTGCTCACATATCACTTAAGAATAGGTTCAATTGTAACTAACCAATCCCACAGAACTACAAGCAGTGAAAAGATTGGAGTCTATTTCTTTTTTACATAAAATCTGAGGTATGTTCAGGTCATTCACTCTGTTCTGAAAAGTCTTGCAGTCTTTGAGTTTTCCTCTCTACCATCCATGAATATGATCCTCAACCTCAAGGTCCAAGATGGTGGTCGGGACTCCAGCTGTCACTTCTGACAAAGGAGAGGAATAAATGAAGAAATTGGAAAAGCACACAACTGACCTTAAGGAGTTTCTAAGGTGACTGTGTACCACTCACTCCTATATCCCGTTGGCCAGAACTTAGTCTCATGGTTCTATTCAGCCACAGAAGAAGCTGGAAATCACAACCTCCATCCAAACCAAACTCAGGGACTTTAAGACTGTAGTCTACCAAAGATTCTTGTTTCCCTTCCATGGTGTTGAGTTGTTGCCAGGAAGTGACTGCCTAGCCAGGGACTTGACTTCTAAGCTCGTCTTGCATATAAATCTGATCGATTGACAATGCACACTGATGAAGTGGGTACTTCTATGCCAAGGTAGTTAATTCAAAGGCAGACTCTTCACACTGGGAAGCCAGATGTTGAAGATGATGAAGGATAGAAAAAACATGGATCCTTGAATTACTGATTAGAAAACAGTCTACTCCCTGATGACTAGAAAATCACATTTTAGACGTTTGTGTGCAAGAAATGAACTTCTATTGTGTTGAGCCATATTGATTTTAGGTTTAAAATTTAGGATTTAGTACATTTCCTACAGTGCATTATAATATTACAATATTAAAATATTGTGTTCAATACTAATGAGGAGACCATGTCAATCTCTCATTAAATCTCTATATCCTCAATATCTGCCACATTATCTGGCACCTTAGGTGAGTTATTACTGAACAACAGAGCTATGCACAAATACTATGGCAACAAAGAGGAAATAGTATTTAATCCAAACTGGGAACATCATATTTATTTTTCAACCCAGGGCCACATGTGCTATAACATTATATGAAGCGTGAGTATTCCATCGAATAAATGGTCTAGTTAATCTCATCTCATATGGAACTTTCTGTTCCGTCCCACGATGTACCCCCAAATAACACTGTCTGTGCTGCTTTGATAGTCACCTCGTATATTTACGAGGAGACCCTGGACTCTGGGAGAATTTATGAAGAGTGACCTCAAGGAGCAAGATCAACTTACAAGCAATATCAGTCTCTCGTTTAGACCCCAAAATGGCGACCGCATGGAGAACAGAAAGGCTTTCTTCAAGCTGTCATTTTAAAATATCCACACTCTATTCCTGTGACAGCCAGAGCCTTTCCCACCAACATGGAAACTCAGGGTGTTGATAACTCTTAATGACAAGGTGAGTTTCCAAACAGAGCTTTTTCTTCATAAATGGAAGAAAGTGAGATGAAAACTTGGCTCGCCACCCCACTCACTTTTCTACCCCTTGTTTTCAGCAAAACTCTCCTGTCCTTGCATTTAACAACCCGAACAGGTACTAGCTTTCTCTTTAGTACACAGTGCTATGTTTGTGTGAATTTTTAAATGATTCTCTCTCCTCCTAGAACTTGCATGTCTGGAGGATTAAGGCTTCTTTCTTATTTACTCTTGATTTTCCCCAAGCCCTTATACAGTACCTCACCACTAGTGGCAAATATGAGACTTGGTTTGAATGCAGAGTGAACTAGGTAGACTTAAGTTAACAAGAAAGCTGAAGGAGAAAACTCTATCTAGTAATGGGCTTGGAAGAAAAACAAATTTAAGCTAAAATCTTGACAAAAAATAAGTCTTGGAGTTGCTGTATTGTGAAAAAATTTCTGGGCTGGAGGCAGGAGGCTTGGATGCTGGTCCCAGCTTGGCCAGTCACTATGTGACCTTGGACATGCTGGCTGATCTCTCTGTGTCTCAAGGTCCTCATCCTTATAATGATAGTACTAGAAGACATTAATTCTGCAGGACTCTCATGACCCACAACCCCATCTTAGAGAAAAAGAGGCCACAATTTAAAATGAGACCAGGTCGGGGCTCCTGGGTGGCTCAGTTGGTTTAGCGTCCGACTTCAGCTCAAGTCATGATCTCACCATCTGTGAGTTTGAGCCCAGTTTTGGGTTCTGTGCTGACAGCTCAGAGACTGGAGCCTGCTTTGGATTCTATGTCTCCCTCTCTGTCCCTCTCCCACTTGTGCTCTGCCTCGGTCTGTCTCTCAAAAATGAATAAGTGTAAAAAAATTTTTTTAATTAAAAAATTTAAATTAAATTAAATTAAAAGACTGGGCCATCTACCAGTGACAGGACTTCTGTTTTATGTCATTAATTGTTTTATATTATTAATTGTTTTCTATTATGTTATGTTATGTCATGTTATGTTATGTTATGTTATGTTATGTTAGAAGAGACAAACATGGGCCTCCTGAAATAAGGCAAACTATCAGCGAGTCGTGAAAGGCATCCCAGCCTTGTCTTCCCAGAAGAAAGTGGGCAACCTCTTGTAATTCCAAACTTGATGTTTCAGTGGCCATGAAGATATGTGGAAGATGGAGACCACGGAGGCCGGCCCCAAGAACAGCAATGCTCACTCCATTGAGGCACAACCAAAGTCTTTTCCCCCTGCTGGCAAACAAAAGATCCTGGGAGGTAACACCCACATAGCTTTGCTACTCCTGCCCCAGTCCATGGAGGTGGAAGAGCTTGTCGGGGAAATCTTTCACCTTTCAAGAATGGAGAACAGAAGGCTTGCTAACCCTGGGGTGACTCCCCCAAGACTAGAGAAAACCCTGTGACTGCCCATTCTGTCGGGGCAGGATCCATGGTCCCTCTGGCTGGGCCTCAGCTGTGGCTGGAGAGGTCTGGCATGGTGTGGAGGTGCAGGGGTTGTGTGACTTAAAAGGAAGCAGAGTGACAGACATATGGTATAGCGTGGATCCGCAACTCCAGTGTGGATACTCCTGTCACGTGGCAGACAGGAGGAAGGCTTGGGTACAGTGCCAGATCCTAGGGCTGTGCCCATCAAGGAAGTCCTTTCCAGACCCAATGAGCAGGAGTGGATAAAAACTCCAGGCAAGGAGGAGCACCCAAGAGTCTGGTTTTCAATGACTCCCTTTGGCCATCGGGTCCTCCTTGCTACTCTTCAAACACGACAGACGTGCTCTTGCCTCAGGCCTTTCTTCTGCTGCTTCTTCCATCAGAGACACTTTCCCTTAGATTCTACTTGCTGATTCCTTCACTGGCTTTGAGACTGTGTTTAAATCATACCCTCCATGCAAGGCCTGCTGGGACCACCCTGTGATTTACCACAGCCTGCTCTGCTCTGCTCTCCTGATCCAGGTCTACTTCTTTCTGACAAAGAACCTACCACTTCCTAACGTGTTGTACAATGCGGTTCAAAGTGTCTGGCCTGGACCACCTCCTTCCCCAGTTGTGCACTGGGGTAAAGAGGGGGGGCACAGGAATCTTTGCTCTGCTCACAAATCCGTCATACATGCCCAGAACAATGACTGGCACAAAGCGGGCCCTCAGTCAGTGTCTGTTGAGTGCCTGACTGAATAGGCTTATTAGGAACTTCTATCAGCTTTAATTTGTTTTTGATGACAGGCACCTACTGGCAGAGCCCCACGAACTGGTCACACAGTGTACGTGGCACTGGACCCATTCACAGTGCTCTCCACACTTTTCAGAAGTGGTTCTTTGGAAAAAAGAAAAATAACATTCATGTAGCTATACTTCAGGAGGTGCTCTTTCAGGACAACTCTATGGGTTCAAGGGTATTATTTTCTCCATTTTACAGAACAAGTCAAGGAAGTTCAGAGGGTTTAACCAACCTGCCCACAGTCAGTCTGAGGCACTGTTTTTAAATGACTGGCATGTTTGGATTAATGGATTTCATCCTACATTGATCATGAAGTAGATAGCATTAGAAACCCCATTTCACAGGTGAGGCAGACACAAGGCAGTCAAGTGACTTTCCCAGGCTCCTATGGACACGAGGTATCAAGCTGTCCCTCCCAGACCCCCACTGTTCCCTTCTGCCACACAGCCTCTAACTGTTCTGCCAAGGTCTTTCTTAATACTTCCTTCAAAAAGTATCTTTCTACTGAAAATTCTAGAAAAATGTTTCCAACATTTTTCTTTATCACATCCACTTTTCTTTATTTTAACTTTGACATTGACACAAAATTCTCATTTTGATGTGCAATTTGATCATTCAGAGGATTCGTATTCTCGTGACTTTCCTCTCTCGTCGCCGTTTCCATTTGGGGAGATCTGCCGGTCGGTGGGTAACACGTAGAGTGGAGCTGTGACCGCAGCATGGTGAACAAGGAATAGGAAAGGTCAACAACCACGAGCGCTCCTCCTCACCAAGTGCAGGGCTGGCTCTGCAGCTCAGCTGCTGCTGGGGAAACACGTAACAGCAAAGCAGATCAAAAGGAAGAGACGGTTTCCTCCTTCCGCTAAAAAGTTCACCCACCTCTCACTACCGGGGTTGGTCAATGCCCAGCCTCGCCACAGTTCCGAGCAGGGCTAACCTAGAACCCGCTCTGTTTATTGAGTGTGATCAGCTGGACCACCCTCTCTGAGGAGTGGTTTTCGTTATTCGCTGCTCGGAAGTGTGAACAAAGACAAAGGATGAGGTCACTTGGGGTCCGATAACCAGATGCCCCCCCCCACCAGTGCTTCTCAAACCACCTGCATAAAGGGCAAGTTTGCTTCTCCCCCATCTTTAGAGGAGCAACATTTGCAAAACATGTTCCAAATAAATTACAAAAAAAAGGAGAGATGAAAAGATATACAAAGTAAAAAGCCCAATGTGTATTATTCCTAGATTATACTAGATTAATATGTGATGACTACATTAGATTAGATTAGCATTGTTGGACTATAAAATTGCTCTGTTAGGTTGCTATTAATAGTTTCTAAGAGCTCACTCTCTATTCCCGTACTTATTTCTTTGCAGGAGAGCACCAAGCAGACCTAAGACCACACTTTGCCTGGCAGTGCTCCAGATCAGATGGGGTAGAGGAAGGGCTGTCCCGGGTGGCAGTGGAGACAGGGTCTGTGAAAGACAAGTTTAGCCTAAAGAACAAATACAGGGACGTTTGGGTGGCTCAGTCAGTGAAGCATCCAACTCTTGATTTTGGCTCAGGTCATGATCCCAGGGTCACAGGATCAGGCCCCACGTGCGGCTCTGGGCTGATCATGGAGCCTGCTTGGGATTCTCTCTGTCTCTATCTCTGTCTCTGTCTCTCTCTCTGCTGCTGCTCTCTCCCACTTGTGCTCTATCTCAAATAAATAAATAAATAAATAAATAAATAAATAAATAAATAAGTTTAAAAAAAGAACAAATACAAAACCCTGCCTAAAATGGGCACAAAAGTGGTAACTCAGCCCAGTGACAGTGACAGTGGCAAGAGGGAAGCTGATCCAAGCCTTGCAAAGCGACATCCAGAGGAGCAGAGGGAAGCAAGGAAAGAAATCGGAGGAGTGGTGGGAGCACGACCACGTGGCCCCATTGGCCGATCATGATTTCAGCGTCCAATCAGCGAAGTCGTGACTTATAAGCTGTGTGTTCAGCGTCCAATTGGAGCGCGGTTGTCAGGAGCTCCAGCAGGCTGTGAGTTCTCGCAGAGCAGGAGCAGGATCTTTTCCCCAGCGTTCCACCTGCGTGAGGCCCGGGGGCTTGTTACAGGTGCTGGAATACGTCATCTTAGTTTAACCCACCCCGGTTCGAGTAGGCATCTGGGAAGGTAGGACCCCCATCTTGCAGAGCACTGTCAGAATTCTGACTTGACGACTCCACCCAAATGACTGGAGGGTCTCCACATACAGGGCAGTTCATCGGAGGGGGTCTCTTTCCCACCACAGCTGCTGATCTTATAGTGTTCACACTGAGTGTGACGATCTACCGCTACTGCCTTGGGGTCCCACCTCCGCTCCTTAAGTCACCTGCAGCCGCTACGATTGTTTGTGCAGGAACTCTGGCAACAAGATGCTTTTTTTCCTCCAGCAATTACACCTTTTATGCCTGTTCACGTCAGAGCCTCTCTCTTTCCCTTTCACAGTCTTCTCTACAGGAGGATGGAAAACATTTTTCACCCAGGGATTTCACCAGTAGACGTTTGAGAGCTATCAACTACGTGCAGACTTTACTAGCCTGAATCAGTGACAGAACCCATGATTTTCAGCCTTCTCCCTTCGTTGGGTACATTAGCGGTCTCCTCTCAGCAGCCCTTGGGGAGTGGGCAGCCTGCCGTCTGCCTTCTGTGTTATTCCAGGAACCTGACTTCCAGCCCCTGATCTTCTAAGCCACGTGTTTCACCATAGGGATTCTCATTATCAGAGAGCTCCAGTGTGACCTGCTGGATAGGCAAGAAGTCCAAGGTGAACAGAGAGATTAAGTTTCCCTGCATCTAAACTCTCCTAAATAGAGTTGGTTGAGAATTGATACCCATGTGACAAGGAATCTTCTCGAAGGGACTGTCCTCAAAGCCATCACTATGCCAGTTATGTCTATTGTCTATTGTCTATTCATTTAAAAACCTTCTCTCTGAAGAGATCTGCTTAATAACATCCAGGTGCTGATTAGGTGACGAATCATTGGGAGGTCACATCTTGATCTTGGCAAGCGACAGGACAGAGAAAAAAAATGGATTCAAATAAGTTTGAGGGCAATTGTTCTCAACTGAAAGTTATATTGTTCCCATCCTCCCGCCCAAATCCTCCACCCCACCCTCCAGGGACTTCTAGCAATATCTGAAAGCATTCTTGATTTTCATGACTGGGGCTGGAGGGGTAACATCGCTGGTATCTAGAAGGTAGCGGCCATAGGCCCCAGATATTGCTAAACAGCCTACAGTACCCAGGACAGACCCACAACGAGGAATTATCCAGTCTGCATCATCAATAGTGCGAAATTAGAGAGCCCATGCTCTGAAATCATACCACTGATGAGCAAGTAATTAATAATTCTGATTTAGGTTGGTCTGATACTTTTATTTGGCAGACCAGTTCCCTGAGTTGTTTTTTTTCCCCCTAATGATATATGTGCAGTTGTAGGATTTGCTTTGAGAAGTAGAAAAATAGCACTGCCTTGGGAAGTCCGCTGTCGAGGCAATAGACTTTTAGAACAAATGTGCAATTGTCTTAATGTTGCAGGCACGTATCTGTCTTTGGCAAACACCGTTGGACTGAGAACCATCATCCCCCTGCCTCCTCGCTTGCCTGCTGGCAGACGTTTCTCCCCTGCAGTGGGATCCTGGCGGAAGGGCACGGTTTGGGCATTCTGAGACCTTTCGAGAGCGGCAGCTATGTGCAGAGGTGGTATCGTGGCCGACGAGGGTCATATGAGAAGCGATTATTGCTAATTGAGGAATAGCATGTGCAGATAGAGGCCCTCATGGAGGGGCTGGGGGAGGGGAGGCCTTGAGAAAATGCAGGTTCTGATTCAGTAGGTCCTGGGTATGCCCCATAATTCAACCCTTCTGTGTAGACCTCGGAAGATCCAAAGAGACTCGTCCAAAGCCCACACCTTGAGAAGCAACTTTCTAGTACAGCCTGTGGTCCCGCTCACACTCCTGTTTCAACTTTGCCCATATTATTTCAACCCATGGCTTTACCTCCCTAAGGAAGCTGGGAAGACCACATAGAGTAGTGGGGAAGGTATGTATTTCAGAATCTGGGAAGCACGTATTTAATCCTGCATCTTCCCCATAATGGTTTTGTGACCCTCAACAAACTAGCCAGGCTTTCTGATATCTGTTTTCTCATCTTAATGTGGATATAATCATTATTTCTCAAGATCGTTGGCAAGAATTAAATGAAATTACAGGACCTCAACCCTTCATCCAAAATACTTAGGGCCAGATGTATTATGAAATCCCTAATATTTTTAGTTTTTTAAGAGGGTAATATGATGTGTACGGCTGCATTATGTAAACGTATTGCGCTGCTCTTCTGGGCCAACAACCCATAATCAAATACGGTAATATTCACGCGGCAAAAATATACAAATACTATACCAAATAGGACGACGAAGGAGTGTAAACAGCTAATGGTCACATCAGGTTTTGCTTCCAAATGTGTTCAGATCAGATGTGAGTTACAAAAGTCTTTTCGTTGGAGAGTGTGTTGGATTTTGAAAGGGTTGATCAAGGGACTGCAGACCTGTGCGTGGCTTCTCAGCACAGTCAAGTTTCTGTTCAAAGAGTGTGACACACGCCCTCCCTACACATTGTAGGCTGTGAAGGTGAAGCCTCTGGGACGGGACACGGGGCTGTGCCAGACGTGCGGTCTGAGAGGACCAAGGCAAGGAACAGCCCATTTGTTAGGCCCGGGAAGGATTCAAGGTCAAAGCCACGGCAGCACCTGGAGTATCTCCATATCAAATCCTGACACCCACACCCCTCACATTCATACATTTACACTCACACACACACACACAGCCTCACACACACACACACACACACACACACCAGTCACATGTACATGTGTCCTCACATACACACACTCACACACAGTCATGCATGTATGCACATGTACACAGTTCTGTGTGTACACACATATACATAGAGTCACACATACATGTACGGTCACATGTATACAGTCACATGTCCATACATACACATGTACATATAGGTGCACTCATGCACACTCTCACAACGCACAGCATACACACCCAGTTACACAGCATACACTTACACAGCCACACACACACACAGTCACACCCTACACATGTCCACAGCCGTGTGTGCACAGACACACATTCACACACATGTGATGCACACTCACACACATGGTCACACACACAGTACACACATTCATGCACACACAGACTCACAGTCACATGTACACACTCACATATGCACACTCCCACACCTTCACCCATACACACACACACTTACACTGTCACACATACATATACACACATGTCCCCATCTGCACACATTCCTAAAACCATCAGGACCTGGGGCGAAGTCCAGAACTTGGGGTCTCAGTTAAGGTGGAAGCGAGAAGTCAGGTAACTTCTGAGCCAAACCCACCCCCACTCCCCTCTAGCTCAGAATCTGAATGAGAATCTCTCCTCAGAGGGCATTGGATGACATTTCTTGAAAATATACTTGGGAGCACAGACACCCCTTGGGAGGAAAAGTCATTTCATTCCTCTTAATTTACACAGACAGTTAGATGTTTGCAGGTGCAGAATCTCTTTTGTTCTCTTTTTCTTTCTTTTTTGTGTGCGTGCGATCTTATCATCACAGCTCTTTGTGCAAGATTTCGAAAGGACAACTTTGCACAGCATTAAAAACAAAAAAACAGAATCACGTGTCATTCCCAGGCTACCCCATTCTCTCATTTTTTAAGACCCCTTCATAGCCGTACACAAAGAGGAGTGTAAGCAAGATGTGGGAGCACCGCCATCCGGCGGCTTTGGCGACACGGAGCGTGCCTGCCCCGGGCCCACGCTGCAGGAGACGACAGAGGAGGGAGCCTGCGGCACATCCTGCAGAGCTGGCTGAGGGGTTGAGATCTGATATGAAAGCCGGTTCTCAGCCCAGAAAGCAATGTGTTCTGCAGGTACAGTAGGACTCTGAGATTATCGTTGAGATGACGGGAAGGTTGGATGTGAGAGGAGTGTGGTCATGGGTGTGAGCCTGTCCCTGTAGCCAGCCTGACCTCAGTGCTCACCTCCACTGCCGTCTAATGATGTGACCTTTCTGTAGCTGTTTCAGGGACATGAGGATGCATTTCTCCGCGTGTGAAGAAGGATGGTAGGGCCCACCTCATAAGGCTGCTGTGAACATTGGATGAATTAATAGACATAAGGTCCAAGGAGAGTACATGGCAGATACCTCTGGTTTCCTTGCCACTATTTTACTCATCTAGTTCCTGTTTTCTAGGCTGAATTGACTTCTGCTGATGAAGGGCAGCAGCTCTTCCAGACCAGAGAGACATCTTCCAGGGAATGGACCCATTGTCTCCTCTGCTCCAGCGCTCTGAGAAGGTCTACAGAGGACTGGATTATCTACAGAGCCCCATGCACGGTGCTAGACTCTTTGCCTATTTTATCTCTCAAGGTAGACATTAGTTATCCCCATTTCATAGACGAGAAAACATGCTCAGTGAATCTAAGAGACTTGCCTAAATCCACACAACTAGTAAAAGGGTGAAGCCACATTCAGAAACCATATTGACATAGTTTCCAAATTCCAGATTCCTTTCACCAATCTCAGTCTCCATCGTTTCTCACAATTTGTAAAATCCACGCCCAGAAAGTTTGAGCACACACATGGGATCATTATATGTCATTTCAGGAGAGCAGGGCAGGGGACAAGGCAAGAGAGGCGATTGAAGGCAAAGCAACCAACCATGAAATAGAAACAATGACCAAAAACGCTCACGGTCTGTTATTCCCATCTTGTCATCAGATCAAGGACTTGTCAATGGCAAAAATGTGGACTGGACGCCAGGTCTGTCCAGCTTTCCGGGTGACTCACAACTCTATGTCCCCATCCAGTCTGCAGACCCCATCTGAGCTGGCTGCACAGACAACTTCAGTGAGCAGCCTAACCCAGGCCAGTGAGAGGACTCCTCTGACTCCCACGTGCCTCTGGGTTCCACAAGCCAAGGAAGGAAAATGCTCTTCCATTCAACAGCTGAAAAATTCTGCTCGGGACCCTAGGGAGGTATGACTGAGGCCTGTGTGCTCCAGCAGAAGGTTCCCCTGGCTGTCTCAGGAATGGGGAGAGTGTGCAATTCCCCCCGCCATGTGTCCACGGCCACCTCTCTGGCCAGCTGGGCCACAGAACAGAGGCAGCACCACTCAGAGAAAATGCTTCCAAACAAGTAACCTGTAGCCTGCATCGCGGCCCCCGGCCCAGGCGCCAGCAGGCTGGCTGACAATGAATAGGATACCTCTCACCAGAGTTCCAAGTTGGAAAAATTTATTGCAAATGCGGCCATAATTTCTCGGCAGAAAAAAAAAGACACGTTCAGGGTCATTCTAAAATAGTCTTTGTAAAATCTGCTCTAGTTACAGCGTCTCTAGACCAAATAAGTCCGTGGTGCTTTTGGTTTCCTGTCAAGCTGATCAAATAGCGTTTGCCTGTAGAATGATACATTTCAGTAACAAATGCCCAGCATGTCTGCAAATATTAAATTAGAGGCGGAACAGGTGGGGGCAGGGTGACGGGGGAGGACACGTGGCCCTGCTAATGGCCTTTCTGTGGCCGCTGCAGGTGCCTGTGGGGACCTAATGAATCTGATAGCATCTCCAAGTCCAGGCTGGGCGATGAGTCACCAGCTCGAGACTCATTAGCTCAGGGTCACCCAGGGACTGGGAGCTTCCTTTCAGAAAAGACAGGCACAGGCGTCCAACACCCCACTTGCATTTCAAGAACTCTCTTTAAACTAGTAGAAACCGGTTCTACAAGACCGTGACTTTACATCCTCAAAGGAAAAGCTTTATTGCAGTCACTGAGGAACAGTTTTATTTGGTTTTCAATACAGTTTGGGGAAATTAAAAATTCTGGGTGTTCAGTTGACGACCGGAGCTCTTTCATTTCATTCGTTGTTTCGTCCTGAAGGCCGGCTGCTCCGTCCGCCATCTTGCATTCCCACCATCCCTCAAGTCAAGTAATGCACAAAACCAGGAATGATTCTAGACCACGCTGTCTCCTTCACCTGCCTCAAATACTGTGACCCTGATCGTGGGCCCCCTGTCCCTAACCTCACTCCGTTCCATAGTTGCCTTCATACTTCTATAAAGTGTGAATTTGACCTCATTAGGTCATACTTAACAGTCTTCAGGGTCTTCCAGGCCCCTGGGCAATCATTTCCAAACAGCGTCTTCTGTCACACAAGGCCCTAGGAACCTGGTCTCTGCATTCACTACCACAGCTCCTCCCCTTTCGTATTAGTGTTGAGCTCCAGGGACGCCTGGGTGGCTGAGTTGCCTAAATGTCTGACTCTTGATTTCGGCTCAGGTGATGATTTCACAGTTTGAGAGATTAAGCCCTGCGATGCGCACTGCCCTAATGGTGTGAAGCCTGCTTGGGATTCGCTCTCTCTCTCTCCTTCTCTCTGCCCCTCCCCTGCTTCCTCTCTCTCTCCCTCAAAAAATAAAATAATAAAATAAAACAAAAATGTTGAGCACCAGTCAAGCACAATCACTTATGATCATTTCAAGTGGCTTTGCTATTTCATTGCCCCCTTGGAGTTGAACTACCTCCACCCTTAGGCCTTCCTCCCTTGTTCCTTTGCCAAACCTCGGATCCCTGCTCTCTTTCCTGCCCATACTGAGCCCGGTCTCCTGTCACATGTTCTACCAAACTACATTGCATGTTTATGTGTCTGTGGCTCGACTCTCCTTTGGCTGCATGATCTTGACCAACCACTTCACTGTTCTTTGCCTCACTTTCCCTACCCGTATAATGGGTACAGTGATACCTACCTCCAAGGGTTGTGCTCAGGATTAAATGAGTTGCTATGTTTAAAGCCCTTACCACAGCATCTGCCAGAGTGACCTTCACATACAGGTTCTCAACACATGTGAGGTTAAAGGGACGGAACAAATGGGTCACGGTATGACTCATGAGTTCCTAGCAGGCATGGCTTGTCTCTCCGGAGATGACTTTCTTTTTTCACCTCACCCAACACGACATCTGAAATATTTTTAGATTTTCAAAAAAGTTTCTTCTTTTTTTATTTGTTACCATACATTCCTTCACTGTAAATTTCACCTTTGGTTTAAACCTAAATTTAAAATCTTGTCAGGATATAGAACATAGTACTAACCTTGAAGGGGATGCATGCTGACGAAGAAGAGGTGGGAAGGGGACCCCTGGCGGGTGGAAATGCTCTCGACCTTCTTGACTGGGTGGTGGCTACACAGTTAAATGTAAAAAACGAAAAAAAAAAGCCCACCCAGCTACCCACCGGAGATATTTGGGCACTTTACTATGCAAGCTATTCCCCCAAATAAAAACAGAAGAATATATAGGGTTAGAATATACTGCATTTGATAACGATCACTCTGTAACAATGCTGACCTATTAACTTTTCTCCGGGAAGCTGATCCCGTGTCATTTTGAATGGTGAAACTTGCACTACCTGCAATCCAGGAAGGGAGGAGGGAAAAGGAAATGGGAGGGCTGTGTCTTTTCCAGTATTCTTTCTATGCACATCATTGCTATAAAGTGAGAGGAGAGGAGAAAACTTCAGTGAGCCGAGAAAGAGCTAGTTCAGTTGTGTCCGACACACCCCAATATGTAGGATGCTGCCGAGATCTGGTCCCCGCGAAAGGAAGAGGAATATAGGTTATGAAAGAAGTTTAGTGGGAACATATAAAGAAAGTTCTCCACAGAAGGCAGTTCCATGGACCCACTGAAGTTTGGGTCTATCTTCTTATTGGGAATAGTCCTTACCCCAGCCATTACTGGGTACTCAGTGGCTGGCACCATTTTCCTCTGCCCCTTCAGTCCCTTGAACTGGAGACCAAGTATATAAAACCTAGTGATCTCGGATCTGAAGGCATCAAAACCCCAAACTTCTTTGAACCCCCTCTTCTCTCTCCAAAAACTTGGGCTAACAATGTCAGCCTGAGCACACAGTGAGCACCGCCTACGTCATGTGAAGAACAAACAATCTCGCTCTCTCCAGGGACCTTGGACTCCTTCCTGCCTACATGCATTTGGAAAATAACACTGAATGCAAAATGACGCTTATAAAGTTATTCATACAGCATATTTCTTTTTTTTTAATGTTTATTTTTGAGAGAGAGACAGAGACAGAGTGTGAACAGGTGAGGGGCAGAGAGAGAAGGAGACACAGAATCCAAAGCAGGCTCCAGGCTCTGAGCTGTCAGCACAGAGCCCAAGGCGGGGCTTGAACTCACAAGCCATGAGATCGTGCCGGAGCTGAGGTTGGACGCTTAGCCTGCTTAGCCACCAGGTGCCCCACAAGATATCTCTTATTGTATCAAGGTCAGAACTGCCATTCTACCTGAAAAAGTGAAGGAATTAGGCATATTTTGTAACATGGACAAATAAATATACGTGTATGGTGATGTGCGTCATAGATGTTTGTCAGAACGACATTCTGAATTATTATTCGTGTGTTATCTATTGTTTTTCTGAGTATTTAACTTCCACCCTGATTGCTCAAAGTGCCCACCTTACAAAGGGGAGATCAGAACCTCTCACAAAGATGTGTCCGTGTTCGTCCCACAATCGTGAAGACAGCTCTCTACTAAAACTAGTGCACGTGTTTATAGCAGCTTTCTAAACAGAAATGGAGAATAGAGTCAAGGTTGCTAGAAATCAATAAAGAAACAGAAGTGGGAGTTGAGAGTGACTATCAAAGGCCCCTCTGAGGGATCTGGGTGGTGATCCGGGAAGTCCTCTTTTTTGGAGCACTTCTGTGTCAGTGTCAAGATCTTGGTTGTAATAGGGGACTATAGTCCTGGAAGATGGTACCACTGGGAGAGGGCAGGAATGGGGACGGAATGAACCACAGGACCTCTCTGTATGATTTCTTACAACTGCCTATGAATCTATAGTTATCTCAAAATTTAAAAAAATTAATTAAGAAACAAACAAAAAAGAAAGGAAGGAATGCCTCTGATATGCAAGTGAGGCTCATGGAGTAGCTGGATGTGTGGTGAGTAAGGAAAGGGCCACCCATCAAGCACCCCCTCTTAGAGTTTGCTGCGGAGTAAAGGAACCTCCATTCTGCCCGAGAGAGCAAAGGCATAAGGCTGCTGTTCTTGAGAGAAGGGGAATCTGGCAGGAGATGGTGGGAAGGAGACAGAGAGAAGGAAGGGCTGGCTCACATCAGGTTGAAATGGTCTACACTTTCTTCTCGGTACTTTCTATTAGAGAGGAACAAAAATGTGTCAGCACGAGGGTCCCTGTACTCCTGTCTCCTTTGAGAGTTCTAGAAGATTGTAGCCTCCTGAGTGGAGCCAGCCGCATCAGCTTTGAGGCTGGGTGTGGCCAGGGAGTGGGAACCCTGAGTCCCCTCTTCCTGGGTGACCTTACTGAGTTGCATGAGTGCAGATGATGGCAGAGAAAGCCAGCCTGGCAAGCGGGTACCGGGAGGGTAGAGGTGACACCCAGGAACCCAAACCCCACCTCCAGAAGCCCAGAGCTCCCTTCTGCCAAACACACAGTCACTCCTTGGTAAGGGGGAGCCGGGAAGGGGAAGGAAAGCCTCCTGGGAGGTGAGCACACCGACGTGTCCTGACTTCACCAGAAGGCACAGAACCTCTCCACTCCCCAGACCTCACCCTAACTTCTTGATGATAAAACTGTCATCATAAGTTTCATGCTTTCACGAGGTCTGTGAGCTGTTCTATTGAATTATTGAATGTGAGAGGTTCATGGGAACTCCCAAAGCTATAGCCAGTCGGTCAGAAAGGCAGGAGGCCAAGGGGACCCCCCCAAAGCACAGCTGACATTTGAAGTGGAGGTCTAAGGCTTTAACTCATGGAGCCTGATGCTAACTCCAAGTTTGGCCTCAAAACGGAACGGCTATAGGGCACCTGGGTGGCTCAGTCAATTAAGCATTTCACTTCAGCTCAGGTCATGATCTCAAGGTTCATGAGTTCAAGCCCCACATCGGGCTCTGTGCTATCAGCCCAGAGTCTGCTTTGGGTCCTCTCTCCTCCCTCTTCCACTTGTGCTCTCAAAAATAAAATAAACATTTAAAAAAAACCTGAATTGCTATATACTCAGTTGGTAACACAGAATAGACCCCCTTCCTAAGTTCTAGCTCTACCCGTGGTCTTCTCAGCAGGTCAAGGCGCCCTCCTCCGTGTCCCACTGTACCCTGACCTCCACGCTGTTTCTCTAATACAGTTGGCAACTCATTTGCTCCCATGGACATCCCTCCCCCAAGACTAAAGCTGTTCTTGGGGAAAGATGAGGGGACAGATTCAGGTCACTTGCAAAAGGAAGCCTTTACAATGGAGAGAGGGGTCTTCTTTACATACATGTATTTTACAAAGCCACATGACCATGGAACGTGAACATATTGCCAGGGCCTCTCCCAAGGCCTCTCCCGGAGCCTCGGAAGAGGCCACGAGTGCAGGAGGGACCCTGAAGCTTAGGCCTCATTAGCTTCCCAGCAAATCCGCTCTGGCATCAAATTCCCCCCTGGCGTCTGGCTCAGAGCAGACATTCAGACCTGCTAGTGAATGAAAGAGAAATTAAGTGGTGCAGCACAAACACAGATAAGAGCAAGAGGGAGGCATTTCTTAACCTTGCATTTAAAAGATGGTTTGATTCCTCCTCTTTCGGTGACAAGGGCCCCTTTCTCTCCTTTGGGGGCTGACCTCACTTGCTATTTTTGCCCGCGTCCCTGCAGTGGGATTTGGAGGGATTTGGAGGCTGTGATTACCAGGTCTAGTGAATTACAGAAGCTGGTGAATTTGGTCATCTGCTATTTGCAACCAGATTAGAAAAATCCCCCGAGGAACTTGTGTTTTCATTTCAACATTAAATTGCAAAAAAAAAAACCCAAGAAATGGAGCTTAAATGCAAATTTAGGGCACATTTTAAGTAGAAGGGATTTAAGGCCTTTGTCTCAGAGCCAAAAGCTGTCTCTCCCTGGTCGCCCTGGTATTTTCTAGGGTTTATAACTCGGTCGTTGTCGGCTTGTTCACAGCCATCCAGCATCGAGGAGCGCGTTAGATAGCACTTCACACTGTCGTGCCACAGCGCATTCTAGAACATTGAGCATCTCTTAAGTTTACGCCCCCTTTCCCTCACCACCGCCATAGATGGAGTTGGCTCTCTAAGCAGATGACAGGTAGGCAGAAGAGCACTCGATGAGGTGTCACAGCCACCTGACCCTGCTTCCCACAGCCCCTTTCTCATCTGTGTGCATTGTCCTCTGTGATTATGTGACCACTCCTGTCACCCACACTTCTCCAGACCTCAGTCTATCCATTAGACCCTTGCACTCAATAGCATCTGCCGTCTTGGCATCTCTCCACACTCTTGGCACCATTTCAAGCTTGTTTTGTAGAAAACAGGAGCCCCAGATTTTCATCTCCGGTAGGTGAAGAGTGACACCTGCAAAATTATTTGGAATCCCTAGCCTGGTTTCTATCTATGGCTCTGGTCTAAGACTCTCCTCCCAAGGAGATAAATAGAATAGGGTATCTCAGACCCAGGAACCCGATGCCACTCATGAGCACGTGAGAACAACCGGAATGTTCCTTGGCACGCTGTTCCCATGCAGCTAGCGACTGGAAATCATACAAACTCCAGAAGGTCAGGCTATAAAATAGAGATCGTTTGTAAGACAGAGAAATAGCTCGTGGAGAAGCAAAAGGCCCATTTTGCCTCCGGGGGTTCTAGGAACTCATTGTTGAATAACTAAAATGTTGTTGAATGAATTGCCAACCCTGGACGGAAACAAGGTCCTTGGACGTCCTTGCCTGTGTCCCCCTTGCCTGTCCTTGAATTCTCCTCCCTATGCAGCGGGGATGAAACGGTCCTCTGTGCCAAGGTCACTGAGAGTTCAGACCCGCCTGCAGTTCTCCAATTCGCAGCGGGAAGGGCTGGGCATGCTTCTGGGAGGTTCTTGAGAGACTATGACGTCAGCCAAGAGCCGATCATCTGATTACAAATAATCACATCCCATTTTAAGAGACCTTGAGTATTTGGAGCAGGGAAAATTATAGTTTTGGTTTTTGTTTTTGGTTTTTATATACGATGGCCTCATTCTAACTGTTCAGGAGACAGCGGAAGAGGCTAATGTTTTCCCAAGTATGACCACTGACTAGGTACGTCGCTGGCTGTTTGTGCTCTGTGACTTCCTAGGACGACGACATCCAGCCTGCGGTGCAGAATCATCACCTTCATTTTAGAAGTAAGGAGACCAAAGTTCCAAGAGCTTAGACTCACCTCAACCCACCCGAAGGTTAAGCCACTGTCTCGTTCTAATCTGGGAATCTGTTCAACTCCATATCCCACCCCCGCTATCCCTTGTGCTGAGCATCAGTTGGCCAGGGGACCAAAGCCCAGACCGACAACCAGCTTCCTTCCCTCCGGCCCTCCTGCAGTCTTCTTCCCTTTGGACTTGACTTGTTTTCCCTGCATTTTTCTTGGGGGTTGGGGGACACTTGCCACCATGAATGTGTTAATATACTGCTGGCTGTGTTTTTCCACCAACCTTGCGTTTTCTGGAATATGTACCCCAAAGGAAAGCGACAACTGTTTTCCCATATTCTACACAAAATCTCTCCTCCTCGGGAGTCAGGTCACTCCACCATGGTTTTGTTCACATGACTTCTTCTGTCTACCTAACCAAGTCCTCTCCTCCTCCAATCAGACTCATTCTTCAAGGATCAGGTTAATTGATGCCCCTTCCTCCATGAAGTCTGACCCACATGCTCACCTCTGCTCCTCTGCTCCTCTTCTCTTTGACATCTATTCCTTGTACAGCACTGCCTGTGTCCTGATGGGTCCCTGGGAGCTGGGGGCTCCTTCCAGTCTCCCACCTTTTCCTGCATCCCTCACAGCTCCTGCACGATCCTACTTGAGCTAACAGAAAAAGCAAGAGCTGTGCATCCAGAAGGACCCACCTTGCCTCAGTTGTTCCATTTTGTGCAAGTCACTTTAGCCTTTCTGGGTGTCTCCCTCAGCATCCCCAAGCACCTGCCTGCAATGTATGGAAGGAGCTTCTTTGCCCTTTGGATGTACACACTTGTGCGCAATGACCACTTGCTCCTCGCAGCCCTAGAGACTGGAATATAGGAAGTCACTGAGTTAGAATCCTCTGAGACACACAATGAGGCCTTGTCTCTGCAGATAAGGGCCCTGTTTGTGTCTTGCCAGTTGGTCTCTGCTGCCCCCTGGGCCTCCAGCTGAGGTAACAAGACGAGGCATCCAGCAGGTTGCCACAAACGGGACCCGCAGCTGACAGTGTCACCTAGCTTTGGGAGTGTGAGAAAGTGACTGTCTCCTGAGCAGGGCTCGTTGGGACACACTCACCAAACTCATGGGTAATTGAAACAAAACAGAACAAAACAGCCTCCTGGCACAAATGCCTCACTCTCCATTGAGGAATGGAACCTCCATCCCCGGGATTCTTCATGCGGACTGTCCTCCTGGTCTTCTCCAGATAGGAACATCTCAGTGGGTAAAACACTAGGCTATCAGGAGTATTTGGGGGGAGTCCACAGGTGCAGCACAGGGCTTTGGGGGATCCCATAGCTCAGCATCAGAAATAGCACTACCAAGAAAGAAAGATGACTTCTGTCGATTCCACGAGCAACTGCACTATTGGATGTCCAGAGCCTAATGGCCAATTTGAGTACTTTTCCAACATGTCTTATTCTGCAACCCCGCTGTCCTCTGAGTAGTGTTGATTTCCGACATATTTTACTTTCCCAGACAAGAGCTAGCCCTGTGTTTCATTTTTTTCTTCCAAGATTTTATTTAAATTCAAGTTAGTTAACATACAGTGTAGTATTGGTTTCAGGAGTAGAATTCAGTGATTCATCACTTACATACAACACCCAGTGCTCATCACAAGTGTCCTTCTTGGTGCCTGTCATCCATTTAGCCCATCCCCTCACCCACCTCTCTTCCAGCACCCCCCAGTTTGTTCTCTATCTCTGAAAGTCTCCCATGGTTTGCCTCCCTCTCTGTTTTGATCTTATTTCATTTTTCCTTCCACTCCCCTATATTCATCTCTTTTGCTTCTTAAATTCTACATATGAGTGAAACCACGCGGTATTTGTCTTTCTCTGACTGACTTATATCACTTAGCATAATACATTCCAGCTCCATCGATGTCATTCCAAATGGCAAGATTTTGTTCTTTTTGATCACCAAGTACTAGTCCATTGTGTGTGTGTGTGTGTGTGTGTGTGTGTGTGTGTGTGTACCACATCTTCTTTATCCATGCATCAGTCAATGGACATTTGGGCTCCATGTTTCATTTTAAACAACTAGTAACTCACAAATGACTCATATTCACATAGTGTTTTCCTATTCACCAGGCTCTTTCACTGACATTATCGCTGACATATTTGAACTGCTGTAGGAGAACCCACCGGGTGGAGGAGAATGTGATTTCTGCTTAACTGATGAGGAAATTAAAGTGCTGGAAAGATGTGGTCCCATGGAGTCACTCTGTTCAAAGCCACTCACTCAGGAAGACAAAATCAGAATTCGAACCCAGTTCTGCTGACTGCAAATACTGCGTTCTTTCCATCAGTTACATCGGTCAAACACTGCTTTGTTTTCAGGATCTTTCCCAGCTCTGCAAACCACCCCGGGAGCAGCCTCCTGCCTGTTTCCATGTGGACACGCTAGGAAGTGGAAGGGGCACGAGCCAGGGGACCTGTCCACCCACAGTTCTGGGTCCAGGTGACAGAACGCTGCCCCAAAATAGGAGTCGGTCAATAAACATTTTATGAATGAAAGAGTGAAAGTCACAGACAGATCAAATTACCTGTCCCAAATTACACAGCTAATGGGCACGAAAGCTAGGAATTGAGCCCTGCTTTCTTGATGGAAGCCTAATTATATTCTTGATCCACATTCTGTTTTATAAACTGTTTTATAAACTGCAAGGCCATTTATCCCCAATATTAGCGGCAGCACTTATTCTTACAAGTTTTGCCTTAAGGGAAGGAAGTCAGGAAACGAAAACAAAGTGTTTTCTTTTTCTTTTTCTTTTTTTTTAAATTTTGTTTCCGGTAGAGTTAACATACAGGGTTCTATTAGTTTCAGATGTACAAGAGAGTGATTCAATAATTCTATATGTTACTCAGTGCTCAACGTGACAAGTGTTCCTTCAATCCACGTCACCGATTCCACCCATTCCCCCGCTCATGTCCCTTCTGGCGTTGGCCAGTTTGTTCTCTATAGTTGGGAGTCTGTTTTGTTGTTGTTGTTGTTGTTGTTGCTGTTGTTGTTTTGTTTTGTTTTGTCTCTTTTTCTCTTTGTTCATTTGCTTTATTTCTTAAATTCCACGAATGAGTGAAATCATATGATATTTGTCTTTCTTTGACTTTTTTCACTTAACATTATGCCCTCCAGATCCATCCATGTTGTTGCAAATGGCAAGATTTTATTCTTTTTTATGGCTGGGTTATATTCTGTTATCTATGGATCTCCTTTATCTATTCATCTGTTTACGGCCACTGGGCTGCCTTCATAATAATGCTACCATAAACAGAGGGGTGCCTGTATCTTTTAGAATTAATGTTTCCATTTTCAATGGGTAAAGACGCAGTAGGAGAACTACTGGGTCAAATAGTAATTTTATTTCTAATGTTTTAAGGAGCCTCCATACTTTTTTCCACAGTGGCTGCACCATTTTGCTTTCCTACCAACAGTGCATGTGAGGTCCTCTTTCTCCACACCCTCGCCAACACTTGTTGTTTCTTGTGGTTTTGATTTCAGCCATTCTGACGGCATCTCATGACACTTCCCTGATGTTCAGTGATTTTGAGCATCTTTTCTTGTGTCTGTTGGCCATCTGTATTTCTTCTTCGGAGAAATGTCTGTTCATAGAACAAAGTGTTTTCTTATGCATCATATCTACTCATTCCAAAATCATTCCAAAGGGAGACAGTGTTCTGTTGGTATAAACAAGTAAATCAAGGCTCAGAGAAATGATATAACTTGTCCAGGAGCATACTTGGGGACACACATCCCTCCATCAGGATGCCTGATTACCATAGCATTTATCACCACCACCCTGTAGGACATGGAGAGAGGAACAACAACAAGAGTCTTGGGAGCAGTCTGTCTGCGGGTGATTTTTGTTTCTTTCATTTAAAAAATAAATGCTAACAGATCGAGCAGTATGACTAGTTGTGCTATTAAGCCATTAAAGAAGTCTGACTCATGGGCAACTATTGAAGGGTTGACATATAGTAAAGTTTGGGGTGCTGTGATAACTCAGAAAAATGGGGAATCCCAGAGGTGTGCAATAGTTAGGGAAGGTTTTGTGGAGACTATGGGATTCAAGGTCATTTGTGGGAATTATTAAAGTCGCCAGCTTCTGCCACTCACTGCTGTCACATGAACAAATAACCCAACCTCCCTGCCCCCCAGAAAAACAGGGGTAAGAGGCTGCTCTACAAGGCAGCATGAGGGGGAAATGGCATAGTTCTCAATTCAGTAGCTGGCATTCCATAAGCACTCAATAAATGCTCTCTCTAAGGATAACAGTGGCACCACAGAATTAGTATCCAGGCTGAGGAGCTGAGCCCCTTTCTCCTGCCTGTACTTTTATGCAAGCTTAAGGGTCTTCTTCTCTTGTGTGGATCCTTTTCCTGACCACCCGACAGAGGGACAGCATCCTTCTCCACAGCACACACACCCGTGCATCCGGGTCTTCCTGCCCCATCCAAGGTCTTCCTTCTTGGCAGACGGCATTTTGCATAGATCTCTGCACTCAGTGCCCGCACAGACTTCAGCACATTTTAGGCACTTGGCAAATGATGGGCAAATATGCTAGGGATTCGGAGGTGAGTGAAAACATGAACTTGGATTTTGAGACACCTCCCAATGTACATTTTAGATGATCTGCATGGCGATGTGTCCCATCCATATTCACTGAACATTGAACACCTACCAACCTGCTACACAGGGTGCTCCCATTTTGAAGCTAAAACTTTGTTGGCATCCGTGAGAAAGGTTCCTGGCCAGTGGAACATCCAAGTACATCTCTGAGATCCCTTGGAACAAGGTGGTTCTGGAAACACAAGGTTCACTGAGGGTAGAAGGCTGGTGGCAGAATAAAACGAGGTACTTTTCCCAAGGGAGCAGAGCATCTCATGCCACTGGGGCAGTGAGAAGGCCCAGAGACTTTGTGGCAAGAACTGGAGGACAGCAGAGCAGCAGACTCCGTGGAGGAGACACTGGAACCGAGAGGGAGAAATGAAGGCAAGTTTCCCAGTGAAGGAAGAACTTGAAATGGAAAAAAAATAGACAATGGAAGGTGCAGGGTGTGAAGGAGTACGGGCCAGCAAGGGAAGGTGAGCAGCTCCCTGCCCTCCTGGCTGCTGGGGCTCTGACGGGAGCAGCAGAGACCAGAGGAGGAGGGCGCCCAGCCTGGGTGTGCCACTTCCCCCACGCCCTCTGCCAAGCTTGGACTTTGTCCCCGTTGATCATCTGGTACTCCTCCAAGTGGCATATAGCTCAGGTTTTCAGCATGTCTTGCATTGTCCTTCTTCCCTTCTCTCAAGAATGGAAACTCCTTGGGGCGCCTGGGTGGCTCAGTCGGTTAAGTGTCTGACTTCTGCTCAGGTCATGATCTCATGGTTCGTGGGTTCGAGGTCCCCATTGGCTCTGTGCTGAACCTGCTTCGGATTCTGTATCTCCCTCTCTCTTTGCCTCTCCCCTGCTTGTGCTCTGTCTCTCTCTGTCTCTCAAGAATATACATTTTTAAAAAATCTTTTAAAGAAAAGAATGGAAGTTCCTTGAGAATCCTATTCACTGATAAATCGCAAGTGCCTATGACCAAACCTGGAATATAGTACGCGCTCAATTAAATTTGCTGAATGAAGGCATGCTGACGGCTCAGCAGGGTGCCCTGAGTTTAAATGTCAGCTATTACTGGCTATCCTCTCAGCTATAATCTGTCACTTATGCCTTTAAAATGCATGCTGGGCCTGCTTTTGAAAGGCATGACTGTGGTAAATACCCCTCTACAGTTTCGGTGTGCCTAGCTTTAAGAGAGGTCTGAAAACATCGAATGGAAAATTCTAGAAACTAACAATTTGTAAGTTTTAAGCTATGCGCTGCATGGCATGATGAAATCTCGCCATCTAGCTCCATCCCCCACGTACATGAATCGTCCCCATGTCCAGAGCACCCACACTGCCCCTGTCACCCATCCTTAGCCACTTAGGCTCTTTATTGTCAGACGGACGGTGAAGTCGCCTTAATTTTCCTGACTATGGCCCCAAACACAAGAGTAGCAATGCTGGCAAGTCGGAGATACCAAAGAGAAGCCAGAAAGTGCTTGCTTGAAGTGAAAAAGTGGAAGTTCTTGACGTCATTAGTAAAGAAGAAACATTGTATGCTGTGGTTGCTAAGGTCTACGTGATTTTATTACAGTCTGTTGTTAAAATTATGCTATTTTATTATGCAATTGTTGTCAATCTCTCACTGTGCCTATTTGATAAATTAAACTTAGCATAGCTATGTATGTATAGGAAAAACCCGGGATGCATAGGTAGGATCCAGCACTAGCGGATTTCAGGCGCCCACGGGGGTTTGGGATCACATTCCCTGCCGATGAGAGGGGACTTCTGTCTCATGATTTTATTCCACCTCTGATTTCCCTTCCAGAATTTTCATGAATTCCCTCCCCTTCTTCCCTGCCCCCACCCCCGCCCCCACGCATCTCTCCTGGGGCAAGAACAAGCCCTCTCACAAGTTCGTGCTGACAGGGGAGCCCAGCGCAAGGGCATGTGGGGATAAGGAATACACGGGCGTCAACAGAAATATTTACCCCGAGTCTCCTGCATGTCAGGCTGTGACAGCTTGCCTTCTGTCTCAAAACTATGTTCATGTCAATAAATCTGCTAAACTCCTCCACCAACCTGCTCGCTCTTCCCACGGCAGAAAAGCTGTGAAGCATCGCTGTTCTGTCTTTAAAAAAACAGTACTACTCTCCAGGGCACTTGGGAAACGCACCTTGGTAGCAGACTATGTCTTTGAGAACTTTGTACCATCCTACGGAGCTCGGGAAGCTGGGTGCCGACCCAAAGTGCTCCAATTACGAAGCGTAGCCTATGTGATATGTCATCTTTGTGTAGTCAGGGATCCCATGTGGGGGGAGACGTACAGCTGCAATCACGCGGGAGGCGGGAGACAGGGTGTGTGTGTGTGTGTGTGTGACATGGCGTGTGTGTGGTATGTGTCATGTGGTGTGTATGTGTGTGATGTGTGTGTGGTGTGGGGGAGGTGTGTGTGTGAGGTGTGGTCTGTATTGTGTGTGTGTGGTGTGTGTGTGTGTGGTGTGCGTGTGTGATGTGTGTGATGTGTGGGGTGTGTATGTGTGTGATGTGTGCTGGGGTGTGTGTGTGTATGTGGCCTGTGCATATGTGGTGTGTGGTGTGTATGATGTATGTGTGTGGGGTGTCTGTGTGTGTGTGTGTGTGCTGTGTGTGATGTGTGGAGGGGTGTATGTGGCCCGTGTGTATGTGGTGTGTGTGTGTGATGTGTGTGTGGGGTGTCTGTGTGCTGTGTGTGCTGTGTGTGATGTGTGGGGTGTGTATGTGGCCTGTGTGTGTGGCTCATTTCCCTTGCACTCGTCACAGTGCGCTGCTGGCCCGAGTCATGTCCCTGGATCCCGGGGGTCGGGGGTCCTGTGTCCCCACCAGCCTTTCGGCTTGGAAGAGGCACCCGGTCTGACGGCAGAAACCACAGACTTTGGAAACACACAGATGTGAGGCCGGATTCTGGCGGCATCCACGCCACGTGGGCTCACACATGTCATCGACCCTTCGGAGCCCGTGTGTCGCGTGTTCAGCCAGGAAGGAGTGTAACAGACTCCTAGGAGACTGTTACAAAGGCTAAGTAAAAACTGCACATGACAAACTAAGTTCTGTGTCTGACACCCAGTAGGTGACTCACAGAACAAGCTGAGGATACTCATCGGTCGCACACCAGGTGTCCCCAGGCCGCTCGTGCTGAGGCCACCAGGGGCAGCAAGGTACCCTCATGGGTGGTGATTAGATGGGACGTGGAGGGCAGCCTGGCTGGGGGAGGGGCGGGAGAAGGCTGCAGGTTCTCACGGTGGCTTCATGGTCTCCAGAGTCAGGGTCGTGCGGGCTCCCGTCCCAACAAGACAAGAC
Source organism: Helogale parvula (assembly GCA_004023845.1). Lineage (NCBI taxonomy): Eukaryota > Metazoa > Chordata > Mammalia > Carnivora > Herpestidae > Helogale > Helogale parvula. The sequence continues at coordinate 200,327 of PJEM01000848.1, forward strand.
ATCCTCTCCCAACGACAGCAGAAGGTGAGGTCCCTCTCATGGCAAGAGGAGCCCCTGTCCCCCTGCAGCTGCCGGGAGCCCATGTCCGGACACCCTCCTCTCCGCCACCCTGAAAGTGACCTTGAAGCAGCCCCTTCCCTTTCTGGGCCTCCGTCTGCAGAATTACAAGATTAGAGGCGCAGCAGCGGGACCTCTGGGGGAGCAGGTGTGAAGCTGGGAGGGAGGGTGCCAAGGAGGGCAGTTCTGGACCCCCACCCCCACCCCCATCTTCAACACAAGCGACACTGTGCTCATCCACTGGAGTGGTCGCCCCTGTGGTCCCCGGGAGCCTTGCAGGTAACAAAGGACGCCATCCAAAGCTAAAATGTAAACAAGTCAAAAAAACAAACAGGAGCTGAATGTCCATCACCATACAATCCTTTTCTCAAGGGGCATCAGTGAGGTTGGACAAACCAGCCCCCCACAAGGGCTCCAGACGATGGACGATGGACGGAGGAGAGTTTCTTCAGAAAACAGCTTTGTTTCTTGTTAAAAGCAGCAGGGACTCTGCCCCGAGTCTCTGTCTTCTGCACCCTCCACTGCGCCATCGGTAAACCAGCTCAGGGCAGACTGTGACAGTAAGAAGCTCCACTACTGCTCCCAAAGGGCCTCACTGGGTTCCAGACATTGTCAGTCTGAGCCACAAGCAAAAGAGAAGAGCAGGTGGCTAAGGGCATCTTGGGTTAATAAACTGGCCAAATAGCCGGGACTTTCACAGGGAATTGAGGGAGGTGAGGTAGCCATGATGGACTTGACAAGCTCCCATATAACCTGGGTTGCCCGCGGGTCTTGAACCTGTACAGGAGAGACGGGGACAGGCCCCAGGAAACCATACGTTTCTGAGGGGCTCAGTCGGTTAAGCATCCCACTTGGGCTCAGATCATGATCTTGCAGTTCATGGACTTGAGCCCCACGTCAGACTCTGCGCTGACAGCTCAGAGCCTGGAGCCTGCTTCCAATTCTGGGTCTCCCCCTCTCTCTGCCCCTCCCCTTCTCGCTCTCTTTCCCTCAAAAATAAATAAACATTAAAATAAAAAAGGAACCCGTACGTTCCTAACCCTCAGAGCTGGTGCGCTCACTGGCGAGGCGGAGATGTGAGAGGTGGGCTCCCCAGCCCAGATACAGCATACACATAAATGTCCATGAGATAAAGAAAACAGATCTCAATTAATTTAAAATGAGCAAAACCATACAAAGTCCATCCTCTGACAATGACGAAATTAAATTAGACACACACAAAAGAAAGATATATATAAAAAATCTCCAATATTTAAAAATTAACACAGTTCCATAAAACCCAGGGGTCAAGAAGAAATTATAGGTAATTGAAATATATTTTTAAAGGAACAAAAAGTTTAAAACAACATATAATGTAAGGGATACAGGTAAAGCATTGCTTAGAGGTAAATTATAGTTTTAAATATTTATGTCAGAAGAAACCCTATGTCAATAAACTAAGCCTCTATTTTAAGAAAGAGCAGGAAGAGCAAATTAAACACAAAGCAAATAGAGGATAAAATGGAAATCAATGAGGGGCGCCTAGGTGGCTCAGTCATTAAGCGTTTCAACTCTTGATTTGGGCACAGGTCATGATCTCACAATTCATGAGTTCAAGCCCTACTATGGGCTCCACACTAACAATGTGGAGCCTGCTTGAGATTCTCTCTCTCTCCCTCCATCTCTGCTCCTCCACTGCTCACATTCTTTCTGTCTCTCACTCTCAAAATGAATAAACTTTTTATTTAAAAAGTGGACAACAGTGAAATAAAATCAGAAACCTAGTGAAAACAACACTTGTAATTTTGACCAAATCAATGAGACTGGGAAGATTTTACCTAGACCAACATATACAAAATCAGAGAGGAAAAGGAAGGGAGGAAGGAAGGAAGGAAAAAAGGAAGGACGGATGGGAGGGAGGAAGTAAAGGAAAACCTGAGGAGAATGAAAGATAAATCAGAAAGGAAAAAGTAAAGTGTTTTGTCCATGGTTTGATACAACCCCATATGTAAAAAATTTTAAGGAATCCACAACAAAACTTCTAGAGCTAATAAATGAGTTTAGCAAGATGGCAATATGCATTAGCAAATAAACAATCAGAAATGAGATTAAGAAAATAGTGTAATTCACAATGGCATCAAGGAGAATAAAATATTAGGGATAATTCTAACAAAAGGAGTGCACAATTTGAAAACTACAAAATATTGCTAAGAAAAACTAAGTAAGTAGAAAGACATCCCATGTCCATGGATTCAAGGAGTAATGGAGAAATGGCACGTCTCTCTAACCTGGTCTACAGATTCAACACCATTTCTATAATATTCTACTGACTTATCTATCGAAACTGACAAGAAACTGACCTACTTTCGTATGGGAATGCAAAGAAGATCCAGAACAATTTTGAAAATAAAAAACAACGTTGGAGATCACTACCAAATTTCAAAGCCTACTGGACTACTACAGTCATCTAGACAGTGTGGTGCATAAGAAGGATCGCGTAATGATAAGTGAAAGGAAATTGAGTGCCTAGAAATGAATTCTGGCATTTATGATAAACTGACTTTCAACAAAGCAACCGAGTAGTGAAAAAGGATGATTTTTTTCAACAAATGGTGTCAGGAAGATTGGAGCAACATATGAAGAAAACAAAACAAAACAAAAGCCTGAGACTATTATTTCACACAGTACACAAATTTAACTTCAAGCGGGTTGTATACTAAATATAAAAGCCAAAATGACAAAGCTTCTAGAAGAACACATGGGAGAAAATCTTTGTGACACTGGGTTGGGCAAAGAGGTCTTAGACACAATACCAAATGCATAAGCTGTAACAGGAAAAAAAAAAAAACGGATAAATTGGACTCCATTGAAATGCATATTGTCGGCAATTCCAATGACATCATTAAGAAAATGAAAAAAACAAGTCATGACTTGGGAAAAATAGTTGTGAAGCATGTGTCTGATGAAGGACTTGTATCCAAAATATATAAAAATAGTTTTAACTCAATAATAAGATACTAAACAGCCCACATGAAAACTGGGCACAGGACTTGAACACTTGGACAGACATTTCAACAAAGAAAACATAAAAATGGCTAATGAGCACATGAAAAGTTATCTATCATTAGTAATTGGGAGAGCCATACAACCATTAAAATGGCTATAATAAGAAACGCAGACAGTATCAAGTGTTGACAAAGACGTGGAGTAATGGGAACCCCCACATGTTGCCAGTGGGAATATAAAATGGTACAGCCACTTCAGAAAATGGTTTGGAAGTTTCTTCAAATGTTAAACAGACCCAGCAACTCAATCATGAGACCAAGCAACTCTACACTTAGGAATCTACCAAAGAGAAGTGAAAACATACATCCACACAAAGACTTGTGTGTGAACGTGTAGAGTATCATGATTCATAACGGTCAACTCTGGACACAACTCTGTTGTCCATCACCCAGCGAATGGGTAAAATATCGTGTAGACTTCCGAACAGCACTCTACTCAGCAATAAAAATTAACGAAACCCTGATACCTGCTGCAACATGAATAAACCTCAGAATTATTATGCAAAGTGTAAAGAAGCTGGAACCAAAGAATGTTTATTATTCATTTATATCAAATACCCCGAAAAGACTAACTTACAGATAGACGCTAAGAGCAAATTAAGTTTTACCTGGAACCAGGAGTGAGGATTTATGGCAAGAGGGCTCGAGGGAATTTTAAGAGGGTGATGGACATGTTCTAAAAAACGGGGATTTGATAATGGCTGCACCGCCCTATAAATTTTCTGAAACATTGAATTGTAAACTTACAGTAGGTGAATTTTATGGAATGCTAATTTAAATAAAGCTTTTCAAAAGCACAGCTGATGCTGTAAAAACACAAACACACAAAGAAACACAACCAAAGAACTCTCCAGTTCCAGGATGCTCAGCATACTTTGAATCTTAGTGCTCAAAAGGACCCTGAGTCTCTCTTCAATCCAGTCTGTTCCTTGAGATCTGGCTTCTCCAGTTCTGGAAAAGTCATATGCCACGTTTTCCTTAAATTTTTTGGTTGCATTTGTTAGGCGACACTTACCTCCTTTTGCAACTGGTAATTTACACCTGTCAGACACGATCTCTTACATGCCCCTCTTTCCCGCCGCCAGAAACGAGCTGTGACCATCCTCAAGTTGACCTCCACAATACGTCTTTTATAGTCTAATAATGCTTTCAGCTGCATTTTAAAGCAGGAAGCCCTGCTTGCAGAAGAATTCTTTATTTTCTGTTATAAAAATTTACCAATTAAATTGAGTGCATTTGACCCAATTTAAAAGAGAAGAAAACGCTCTGGTATTTTCAGATAAGGCATTTTTTTTTTCTTGGCAATAGCAAAGCCACTGTCTCCATTTCCCAAATCCCTCTAGGCAAGGAAACACGTTGGCAAAAGAGCTAATTTAGAACCGAGTTTGGATTTGGGCTGACGTCTGCCGGAACGAGGATTCTTTCAGAACCTGCCACTTTGTGGAGGGGCAGGACCCAGTGCCACGTCACACTCTGGCCTGCCAGAGCATGATGTCCTCTGGGAATGGATTTGTCCTTCCTCACTTGAGGACTGTAAGTGCAGAGCCTAAATCTGTCATATATTCTGAGATCCCGATATATAATGCCCATGGCAGAAAGCTTCAGGGAGATGTCCATGTGCTGCTTTGGTAGAGAGCCTCACGCTAATTTGAAAGCCTTTGAAACATGAAAAGAACATTGTCTTCTTTTTAAATGCACGTCCTTGCGCAGTGGCCAAGAACTGATACTGTGCTCCAGCTCCAGTCAAAGAAAACCGGGTCTAAAATAAAAAAATGACTCCACTGAAATCATAATCAGGATGTCACATCTGCCCTCACCCTCCTTATTCCATCAGAGACGGCGTCTTCGTGGGCACCCATCTGACCTCCATATACTTTCCGTAATTTCTCAGAATTCTTCATCTCCTCGTGCCTACCCAGTCTGTTCTCCTCACTGCTGCCAGAATAGTCTTTCAAAACGTTAACCTCTTCCCTGCTCATTACTCATTGTGAGATCTCTCTGTCTCTGGGATGAAGTCTAGGCATCCAAGCCAGGCACCCACCTCATCACCCACATTTTGACTGAAGCCTCACTACTGCCAGGCTCAGGATGCCTCGTGCAAGTGAGGGTCCAAGGTCCAATGGCTCATCTGTTCCTAAACAAGCCATTCGTGTCTGTGGGACACGCCCAGCATTCAGCCGCATCCTGTGGCTGCTGCTGCTTCTAAAAACGTTTATATGCTTTCTGGGGTGCCTGGGTGGCTCCGTCTATTAAGCATCTGACTCTTGGTTTCCTCTCGAGTCATAATCTCATGATTCCTGAGATCAAACCCCATACTGGAATCTGTGTTGACAGTGCAGAGACTGCTCGGAATTCTCTCTCTCTCTCTCTCTCTCTCTCTCTCTCTCTCTCTCTCTCTCTCTCTTTCTCTCTCTCAAAATCAGTATACTTAAAAAAATAAAAAAGAAATCCAGGGACACACCTGGGTGGCTCAGCAGGTTAAGCATCCAACTTTAGCTCAGGTCATGATCTCATGCTTCATGAGTTTGAGCCCCACATCAGGCTCTCCGCTGATAGTGCAGAGCCTGCTTCAGATCCTCTATATCCCTGCCCCTCCCCTTCTTGTTCTCTCTCTCTCTCTCTCTCTCTCTCTCTCTCTCTCTCTCTCTCCTCCCACCCTTTCTCTCAAAATAAATAAGCTTAAAAGAAAGAAATCTATTTAAGAAGAAAAAATTAATGCTTTCTTCAAGCCTCAGCCACAATGGAATCTCTCTGGAGACTGAAATGGCTCTCCACCCAGAAATTCATCACGTCCTTCTCTCCGTGCTGTGGAACTTCACAGAGCCATCGCTCAAAGCATTTCTGTTACAATGCCATACAGTGTTCATATGTCAGCATCCCAGGAAGAACACATACTCCTCATATCTGTGTTTCTTTTGTTCATTTGGTGTCATTCATTTAATAGAACAGCAAGAATGGGAAGGAATTAAGAATAGCTCCTGAAAATGAAGGATAAGAAAGAGTTAGGATCCCTCCCAGCCTTTGGCTTGGAGGAAATGGTAGGAGATGAGGGAGGAAATGGAGGGTGAAATACTCAGATAGAAAGAAGGTTTTGGGGGGTACGCGGCGCCCAGGGAGCATCCAGTGTGGATGTGATAGCTCTTAAAGATCATCAGCTTTTGGTGGAATCTGAAGCCAAGGATGTTGCCAGGTCATCATTTGAGAGTCTGTGGAGAAAAGGTATACAGAATTACAGAACTCCAAATAATCAATGTAAAGAGCAGACAGAAGAATTTAAAGAGTAGAAGAATTCAGTGAAGATTCAAAAACAGGAAGTTCCAAGCGATACTTCTAAAGTCGTAAGGGAGGAACTTGTCCTCTGATTCACCCTTTCTAGAAAGTGATCCTGCAGAGCTCGGCCACATGTTGAACAAGCAGTAACCCATCTGAGTTTTGGTTTTTTGGGAGTTCTCCTGCAGCCTTCCCACCTACCTGCTTTCTATACAGCCTTCCCACCTACCTGCTGGTTTTCAGTTCTGTTTTTACCTGCACATTCGGAAATACCTGGTATCCTCAATTCATGGGTCTTTCTGAGGCTTTGAAATGCAAACTCTTTTCCTTTTCCCACTTCTTTCATAGGATAAAGATTTTCAGATCTGTTAAATTCAATTATCACTTGTCTATGAGCTTTCCAGTCTCCAAGAGTCTTTGCTCTAAGACTCCTTTCCTGTCAGGTGGCTTCTCGTGGTTCATGCCCATACCACAGGGCTGCAGGGCAAAGCCAAAGTAGATGACTATATTCAAAATGCCGCCTGTAAGGGAAATTCAGGTTTTTTTCTTCAGCTTTTCCAAGGCCAGCCGACCTGTCTAAAACACTGAAATTCTATCCTAGAATCACACATAGTTTAATTCTGAAATGGCTATAGACACTCTTGAGGGTTGGGTTAGTCACACCATCTCTACTAGTTATTTTGAGGCAAGCACCTGACTCATTTTGCAGATTCTCAATAAACACTTAGTGATCGATATTGATGGATTCCTGGCAATACACCAAGGCATTCTTGCCGAATGTCCAGCAGACAAATCCATATTCAGATTTATTACTCCTGCTGCTATGTTCTAGTGATGGCTTTTGGGCACTGAAGAGCAGGGCACGACTGGGCCAGTCCTCAGTCTGGTCACTCGCAAGAACAGCATCCCTCGGTCTAGCGCTGAAAGGGAAGGTCTTCTGTGGCAACATTTTGGAAAGTGAAATTTATCATTTGTCAACCATGGTTGATGACCCTAGAAAGTGGTTACTTATTCTGGATGATGTGGAGGGCGTGCAGATTCTATGGACCCACCGCAGACTTAAAAACTGCAAAGAGGTAAGTCCATGAACCAAATCTTGAACACCTTTCCCCACACGGAGTTTGAATTCTATTGGAATGAGATATTAGAACAGAGAATCAGGAACAGCCACATGGGGAGTGCATGCCCTTAGCAGAGACAATGGACTTCTGTCCAAAGGCAGCAAATGGAAGGAAGCAAGGCCACCCATCTGCCAGGCATCTCTGCCCATGCGCCCAAAGGAAATGTGAAACCAGAAAGCCAGAGAAGACTTTCTTAAAAAGATTCTTGGGGTAACCGGTGGCTCAGTCAGTTAAGTATCCAACTCTTGATCTCAGCTCAGGCCATGATCTCATGGTTCATGACATGGAGCCCCATGTAGGGCTCTGTGCTGACAGCATGGAGCCTGCTAGGGATTGTCTCTCTCTCCCTCTCTCTCTCTGCCCCTCTCCTGCTCGCATTCTTTCTCTAAACTTGAAAAATGTTCTTTATCTATTTCAGTTTTATTTTCTCTCTGAATATATGGATTTGAAAACCTGGAGCATCTCAGCATTTCTGACCGGTAATAGTATAAGCGAGTTTGAGAAGCAGTGTTCACTGGGTCCCCGCGTGAATTTAAAGCAGCAGTAAGATGGAGGGACCCAGAAAGTCTTTATCCAGAGTGGGGACCTAAGAGAGCCATCAGGCTTCTGGGTCACCCGACCCTCTGCAGCCAAATGTCCCTCTAGAATGTTGTTCTATGTTCCCAGAGTAGTCTGTTTCGCTCTAATAAGACTAGCTCTATTCTTACACAGTGGTTCTAACACTGAGTTATTCATATTGCTTAATGCACTTGGAGTTGTAAATGTGGCCCATCTTCCTGGAGTGCCAATTTTTTCTAATGGTAAGTAATTTTAAGAATTATTCTTTTTTTTAAAAAATTTTAATGTTTTATTTATTTTTGAGAAAGAGAGTGAGTGTGTGTATGTGTGAGCAGGGGAGGGTCAGAGAGAGAGGGAGACACAGAATCCAAAGACAGGCTCCAGGCTCTGAACTAGCTGTCAGCACAGAGCCCGAGATGGGGCTCGAATCCACAAACCATAAGATCATGACCTGAGCCAAAGTCAGACGCTTAACCAACTGAGCCACCCAGGTACCCCAAGAATTATTCTTATACTAAAACAAATAGGGTTTCATTATGGAACATTGGGGAAAATTCACTGGGATACATTTTAGAGATGAAAGGAATAATTTAAAGAAAAATTTTGAAAGCAGTGAATGCTTGGTTCTCTGACCTACAGACACCTATTCTCTCCTACCTTTGAGACAATGTTTCATTTTTTCCTGTTTCCATAACCAGATTTTGGTGGGCTCCTGATCTATGCCAGGCACTGTTCTGTTCGTGGGCACTGAGACCACACAGTGACTGAGTCAGAGGAGATCCCAATCATGGAGTTCACGGGCTGGTGAAACCAGAGGACACACAGTGCCAACCCCCAAAGAAGAATAAAGAGGGAAAGGAGACAGACAGTGAGTTAGGGTGGGAGAGGATTACTTTACAAAGGGGATTTGGAAAGCAGTGCTCACTGGGTCCCTGCATGCAGGAAGTGTACCCAGTACCTTCTTCTAGAAGGTGTCATTTGAGTCAAAACCCGAATGTTAGGAGACAACCCTATGAGGATGTAAGGAGTGAGCACTCCAGGCAAAAACCAGAGCAAGCGAAATTTCCCTGAGATAGGAAGACACCAGTGCATCCAAGGACAGAATGCAGAGCCCCGCACCTGAAGTCTAGTGTGCAAGGGGAAGTGAGGTGCATTGAAGACTCTCTCCGCCTGCTCATTAGACATCAGCCTCAGAAGCACCGATGCGCATATATGGAAATGAAGGTTCACTCACTCACCTCACACCTACCGATTCAGAACCTAAGAGGCAAGGGCCCAGGACTCTGCATTTTAAACAGATATTTCAGGACATTTACTTACATGCACACACACACAACACACACACATACACACATGTACACCCACCTTAGAAGTTTCAGAACATTGTTTTAAAGAAAATTAAAACATTAAGAAAAAAATTTTAATGTTTATTTCTATTCTTGAGTGAGAGAGAGAGATACAGAGTGTGAGCAGCAGAGGGGCAGAGAGATGGAGACACATAATCTGAAGCAGGCTCCAGGCTCTGAGCTGTCAGCACAGAGCCCAACGTGGGGCTCAAACCCACAAACCATGAAATCATGACCTGAGCTGAAGTCTGATTCTCAACCAACTGAACCCCCCAGGCGCCCCAAAATTAAAACATTTTTGAAACATGGTAATGTCAACTGGAGTGTCTCTTCTTGGGAATTTATTCAGACAGAAGTCCTTGATGCTATCAAAAACCATGACAGGGCTGTCTTCCAGAACTTTCTCTTATCTCCCCTCCTGGTGAATCCAAGACCTTCTCAGACTTTCTCTATCCAGGATAACTTCTCAGGGAATATGATCTCAGGAGAAAACGAGCTCTTCTTTCAGAAGAGCGGAGCCCTGTAGCCCTTGCGTGGCGGCGACCTGTTCTTCCTTCAGTTTCCTTTATGAAATAAACAAGTGCTGACACTTGATGGGGCAGCAGCTGTTCTCATGAATTAACTATTTCTGAATTTAGAAAATTGCTGCGTTCCACCAGACTATCTTTGCAGCTGGTTAAATGAAGACAAACAGAGTCAATTATTATAATTTGGTGCAGTTGTGGGCTGTTTCTGCAAAAGTTACAGTATTTCTATATTTTTTACATTAAAGATAAAAGAAATGAATGACTTCAATTTTCTTGGAACTTCAGTTACAGGGCTTGAATCGTCCCAGAGACAAGAGAGAAGTTGAGAATTCAGAATCCACAGATGATCCTATTAACGATCATCTCCTGTATCAGTAATGTACACAAAGCTTTGGGGTGTGCTGGGAAACACAAATATCCCCTTGTTTGCAATTATTTGATAGTTATTTTTGATATTTACCAATGTCCCAGGAAGGGGTGTGTCCGTGAGATTGTTTCCATGTGATGGGGTCATGATTTCCAAAGGGAATCAGATGTGCCTCATGGTTTTAACTTCATGTATCTCTAAGCCGTCCCAGGGGGAAGAAGAAGGGGCTTCCGTCATCACAAGCAGGAAACAAAGGGAGTTTAAAGGAGATATGTCATCAAATCTCAGATATAGTAATTAGCTTTCGCGAGCACTTTCACAATTTAAACAGTATCTCTGTTAACTTCATCCCTTTGATTCTCGCAATGACCCTGGGAGGCTGACCTTCTTTGATGAGGAAATTGAGACTCAGAGATTCAAGATTGCCCCCAGAGAACCCAATATGAATGCTACCATGTCTTCTTGTTCTGAATTCTAGATCATTCTGTCCTATGCTGCACTTCCCATGGATATACTAAACTTCCAGGCTTGCCCTCCTCTGTATCTGAGAAAAAAAATATTTAACACCATATAGGTAGGCTTGACCTGAGGTCTCATTATGGATCTCCTACTAATTTGTTTTTTCACTTCTCTGATGCTGGTATAGGAGACTAGGCAGACTCAGTTGGAATGATTTTATCTAAAATTAATTGATTCTCTGTGGAAAGACATTATGCATTATGAAAGAGGTATATATTTTATATATTTCTGTGTATGTACATATATTTCTTGAAGCTTTTGTCATCTACTATGCCAGAGACTGTCCATAACAATTGGAGTCAATCCTCTCCTTTGCCCAGTGAAATGGATACAAAGCTAGGATCCGCCAGCTCTTCAGACAGTTGAACCTGATGGATTCCCAGAGACCTTTTGCTCAGCACTTCCTTTCTTTTTATTTATACATGTTTTTAAGATGTAGTTTTACACTGGCTTGATTTATACAAAAAGCAGTCAGGAGAATAGAAAATTCCATTTTGATCCACCGCCACGTTACCATTGAGAATCGAGTCCACTGACATGCCGGTTTGATGTCCCCTGAGGTGCCTCACGATCGCTGGCTTTGTAAGCTTGCCCTGCTGGCTCCCAGGCCCTGAGTGGGCACCAAGTGAGGCATCGACAAGTGGGGTTCCAGAAGGCTCTGGGAATTTGGTGAGTGAGCACTTTCTCTCTGAAAGTCAAAGGAATCTGATTTCTGAGACTCTGCAAGAAAGCCTTCAAATTAAACCTAAGGTCTTATGCGTGAAATAGGGAATAACTGTTGGAAGTGAATCTCTGAAATCTTTCAGAAATGGTGTTTTTGGTCATTGAAATGAAGTTGTATGGACATAAGCACGAGATCTATTACAAATGGCACTCTATACATCCTTGTTAAGTAAGACAATTCAACACAACTACTTTTCATTTATATTTGTATCTGCATATGCTATTTAATAAATGGATTGGATTATGTTTTGGTGCCTGGTATCTCACTTAAACAGTCAGTGCTTTTCCGAATAGGTAGAGGTAGAGATTCATTTCTTATTAGACTTTCTAAAAACATTTCCCAAACTCACTGAATAATTTCATTGTGAACTACTTAACCTATAGTTTCAAAGTTTAGAAAGACAGTATCAAACATTAACAGCAAGGGAATCATGAACCGGTAAAAAGTTAGCGAAGAGCTGGGTTCACATAAATGTTTGCACAGTTGGTGCTGTTGGGCCTCTTAAGAATGGGGAGAATTTCTGGTTGAAATAACCAAAGAATTCATACTACTTCACAATGTAATTAGTCCGCAGTTGAGGTGGCATTTGCGCTGTCCTTGAAAATTGGATAATGCTTCAAAAATGTGGGTCAGGGAGCTCAAAACTGGAAACAAATCTCTTCTGAAGCATCTCAAGATTGTTCACCACTCTGTGCCAAAGCATAGCTGACATCACCTTACAGAGGGGCATTGTGGAGCTCACTTCCCAGTTAAATTCTCAAGCCAGATTTCACCTCTGTCCTTTCCTTCACTTGGCTTTATCAGGCTCATGTCTACAGTGCATCTCTTAGCCTTTTTGGCCAACATCGTCATCTAAACGCCGAAGGCTCACAGCTTTAGGGAGGCCAGTTATGATCCATTGTAATAGTTGAGCACTTTCTTTTTCTTAATTTTTTTTAATGTTTATTCTTTTGAGAGACAGAGAGAGAGAGAGAGAGCATGAGCAGGGGAGGAGCAGAGAGAGGGAGACATAGAATCCAAAGCAGGTTCCAGGCTCTGAGCTGTCAGCACAGAGCCTGATGTGGGGCCTGAACCCACAAACTGCAAGATCATGAGCTGAAACTTAACCGACTGAACCCCCAGGTGCCCCAAGCACTTTTTTTAAAAAAGTTTATTATTTAATTTGAGGGAAAGGAGAGAGAGAGAGAGAGAGAGAGAGAGAGAATGAGCATGAGGAGGGGAGGAACAGAGAGAGAGAGGAAGAGAGAGAGAATCCCAAGCAGGCTCCATGCTGCAGTGCACAGCCCAAAGCGGGGCTGAAACTCACAAACCATGAGATCATGACCTGAGCCAAAATCAAGAGTCAGATGCTCAACTGACTGAGCCACCCAGGCACCACAATTGAGCTCTTTCTAAGGTTAGGATGCCAGTGAAGTTTGAGACACAGTCCGGTCAGCCCAGTGTATAAGAACCTCTTTCACAAGTGAAGCTGAGACAGCTCTTCTCAAATACATGCTTGTCCCTTCTGTACTGAACGACTTAGAAAAAATGACAAGGGTCCAGTACAAAAGGGAGAGTCAGGAAAAAGGCAGAGCCAGGGGCTGCGGGGTGGGGGCCATGGAAAGAGCACTTCACAAGTAGTTGTATTTCTGGGCAGGCACCCCGGACATGCCCCCTGTCCCTCCATCCCCCTTCCACCATGAAAGTTAGGTGCAACTGTCCCGGTTTACCTATAAGAAGCTGTGGCCCAGAGAGATGGAACACTTGGTTCAGGTCACACCACTGGCTAGGAGGCGGCAGAACCATCTCCCTCTGGTTCCAGAGCCTACCCAGCGTCTCATTTTCTCCACCTACCAGGTTGTCTTCACACTCAGTCCCATTGATGAGCAGAGTCCTCGGGCCAGTCTCCACTGAAGGGCGTGTGTAAGAGGGTTGATGCTCCTGGCTGTCAGATCGCCTGCATGGAAACAAGTGGAGATGGGTTGGACTCTCTTTTTAGGTAAAACATACTTTACCTGAAAGCCTTTTGTGTTTCTAAAAACAAGAGGGAGAACTGGAAGTCTGTTTTGAGCGATATGCTCCATCCTGGGCTCACTTTGCCATCCTGAAGCCGATATTGAAGAGTTCTGTTGAATAAAAATTCATGAAGGAAGAACCAGAAACAGGCTCATTATTTTTGTTGCCCTTTTAAAGCCTTCATTGTAATCCAAGGATTATAAATGCATCCTAGCTCTTGAAATTATAGAATGAATAAAGACCTGGAAACTGGTTCAGAAAGCTTTCACCTGACCTACTGTGGAGTGTGATATCTGGCGCGGTAACTTTTATGTACGCTCCTGACATTTCTACCAAAAAGGCCAAGTCTCCTCTTTTACTGCTGTTCTCAGAGTGCAGATGATTCATCAGCCAGATTTGCGAGTGTCCTGAGGTGGAAAAAACAAAGTTGGGAAGGTCTGACCATTCACCTGCAGACGGTGCCTTCCATGGGGGTGAGGACTGGCTCGCCTGGGACCCTCCGAACCATGAGTCATCCAAGTGACCACCCACAGTTTTGGACGGCACTTCTTGCTTTGTCTTTGTTTACCTTGAGAACGCCCCATAGCCTTCAAAGTGAAGCTTGGGCTCTGTGACTTGCCTGTCACTGTCTCTTGCACTGTGTTCCCCCACCTCTTCTTCAGCCTCATGCTCTGATGTCCACTCTTCCCCTCCTATAACCCTCACAAGGCCTCCAACCTCCTGCTACCCACTGCTTCCTGGTTCTCAGCTTGAGAAGCTTTCTGAGCTCCCAACCCCTTAAGCTGTGGCCTTCTCAGGTCTCTGTTCTGTCCAGGCCAGTGAAACAACAGTGTCATTCAAAACTTCTCTCTGTAGCGGGGCGCCTTGGTGGCTCAGTTGGCTGGGTGTCCAATTCCGGCTCAGGTCATGATCTCATGGTTCATGAGATTGAGCTCCGCATCGGGCTCTGTGTTGACAGCTCGGAACCTGAAGCCTGCTTCGGATTCTGTGTCTCCCTCTCTCTCTGTCCTTCTCCTGCTTGTGCTTCCTCTCTCTTACTCTCTCTCTCAAAAATAAATAAAAACATTAAAAAAATTAAAACCTCTCTGTAGTGAAAGTGTTTGAAGCTCCCAGAAATAAACAATTTTCCCTCCCTCTGTATTTTCCTTGCAGTCAGTGAATACCTTATATAAAACAGGAGTACATACCTTGTGATCATCTCTTCCCCTGTAATCCTCCCGATTAAGCCCAGCTGCCATTCATTTTTGTGTTTGCTGGCTTGTCATGATGTGTGTTTGGCACAGGTAGACACACAGTAGTGATTTGTGAATCATTGTCAGATCTTCATGTGCCTAAAATGATGTGTTTAGTGCTTTAAAGATATTCCCCAGATCTGAGTGTCCAAGCAGGACAAGGGAGTATTTTCTTCATCTTCTCTATTTCCTCTTTGGCTTCCTTTCTCTTCTCTCGGCCCAGAGAGAAGCAAGCTGGGCAGATGCCATTACCTTTGAAGATGAACCCTTCCCACCAATGGCCCCAGCACAGCGGATGCCTGACACAGCATTTGTGGGACCAGCTTGTCACTCTCAGAGAATCGGGGGGAGATTAAAGCATAGGTCCCTAGGCCACTGGCTGGACATATTACGTTTTCTCCCTGCCACCTCTACAATCCTCAGAACTCACCTCCAGGTATTGGTTGGTGCCTAAAAGCCCCAAAATGAAGATTCAAGAGGAGACATGTGAAGTCAAGAGCAAGAACTGAAAACGCAAACAAAAGATTTCCAGGAGGAGGGCTGTAGCTTGGCAGGAGCCCTGTAGAAGGTAGCCTTGGGCTATGGCTAGACATTAAAAAAGAGAGAAAGAAAAGAAAAAAGAAACGCAAGTCGCCTGTCTGCACCAGGCAGGTGTTGCTCTTTGTTGCATGTCTCAGAAGGATCAGACATAATTAGGGATAAAAATTGTTCCCCCACTTTGCCGCTTCCTGTCTAATTACTAATTAGCTGGACTGTGTGCTGGTGGAGGAAAGATGTGAGTAATATTTAAGGCCTTTAGGAAAGGATAGTAGTTATGGCAACGAGTAAGTCCATAGACTTATAGAGGATAATGCTTGATTTTTGAAGTCTATTTATGTGAACATCTTTATAAATATTTATCATATGTCATCTAAGAACAGCTAAAACTGAGGCACTTGTAACCCAGATCTCTGTCCATTGGTGTTCTTGTCCATAAATTGGACCACAAATACCTACCTCTGGACAGTGTCATATTGATATCGTGAGGCAGTAGTGACCTAAAAGAGCCAAGACAGTAGGGCCCAGTGGATCCACTGGGTTAATTGATAAATAATCGTTCTCTGGGACAATCAGGTCAGACACCAAGTCAATTTAAGGTAACAATCATCTACTGAGCCTGGCATGTTGTCCTAGATGCCATGGAGAATACAAAAGCATCACAAAATCCAAGGCTTTCTAGAGAATTCCAAAGCAAGTATTTGCAACCTGCCATAGGAATTAATATATTACTGCACCAGATACTAGTAGCCTTGCAATTGCTTCAAACCATTTTACCCCGGGTCACTTAGCCAAAGACTACGTCAGTCATTCAGCTCCCTTATCAATGTCATAGATCTGTGTTGACAGCTCGAAACAGCGCACAGACCTTGATCTTACATGCAAGTGCCTTCTGAGGACTCACACGCCTGCTATCACAACCAGCTTCCTAAAGAATTACACAGGAAGTAGGTCTCACAGTAACACCACATTCACTGGCTCTTCAAAAATTCAACAGCACCTCGTATTTTTCATCTCTACATTATAAGAAAACTATTGTCCACACTTCACTGAGTCAAGACGTTGGCTCATGCAGGCTGTTTTATCATTTCTCATTGGGTGATCACAGAGTAAGTTACCTTGCCTTCCACAGATAATTTTACATCCTTAATTCAGCTTTTCTTTCCAGCACATAGAAGTCCTCAGCTTAGCCTCAAATAAGCTGAGGACGCCAAATGACAAGCCAGGGTCTCACAAGAGCACCTTGTATATGTGATGCAGATGTAAAGACCTGAAAACAACTGTGGCCAAAGAGACAGAAACTCTGGAAATTGAATGTACAGCAGTGTCTTGCTGCTGTCACCAGTTTCCATACTCAAAAAATATTGTGGGTGAAATCACTCTATATGATCTTATTTTTCATTTGTAGTGTATTATATTACAAGCTTAGAAATTGCATTTTAATTATTACTGATCAGATGAAAATTTGAGTGCATTATTAATGTCCTAGTTTATTTCTCAAATGACATGCGAAGCATTTAGAATGATATAGGGTATAACATATGTAGGGGGGCCTAAGGACACAATATCACGTGAAAGCCTCGTTATGGGGGCTGCATTTTATGGGGGGGGATACTTCTTAAAGGGCAAAAACCTGGCAGCAATCACAAGTTCTGGCCATCATTCTCCATCTGGTTTGATTTTGAGAGCTGGAGAATTGCAGATCCCTGTGGGCTTGAGGCGAATGTGAGTAAGCCCGTGGCCATGGTTGTTCTCTCTTAGGTAATGGTCTTTCAACACGCTCTCCTCAACCCCCGTGCACACATGCACACACACACACACACACACACACACATACACACACACACATGGAACCACACAGGCAATCCCAGCTTTGTCCCCAGGTCACTGGAGTGCTTGGCTGATGATACAGGCTAGTCTGATTTTATCTGCACAACTGATGGGCTTGGACAAAAAAAATTACCAGCAAGTTCTTGCAGATGAAACCAGTTGGCCCAGAACAATAAAAAGGGAAGTCACAAATCCAGGAATTCAGAGAATACCTTGAAAGATACTGGTAGCTTCTGTGAATCAGTGGCAAAAGACAACATCACAGGAGCAAGAGTGTGTGGCCGCCCTGCCTCCGGCTTTGCCCGGAAGCACACTGGGAGAGCCCTGGGCAGCGGACCAAGGGGCCCGGCCCCAGATTGCATGGGGAAAGGGAAGTAACGCAGCTCACAGCAACTTGCTCCGAGGAAAGCACATTCAGGAGGAGACCAGGTGCTTCCTATTTGTAGGCCGTGCTATATTTAGGTATTCATTCATAAATGTGCATGAAGGTGAGTTCGCTGGAGCGCTAAACCACGGACCAGGAATTCAGACGTAAATCACATGCCGCCCTTGCTCCTCCGTGCGATGCACGGCTAGTAACAATGAAAATAGCCACACTTGTTAACGTACGTATGTTGTGTTCGGCTCCCTAAATTCATTATCTCTAAATCTCTAAACACATCTGCAAAGAAGGTGCTCACTGCCTCCGTTTCACAGCTGCTGAAGAAACTAAAACTCAAGGAAGCAGAAAACTGCACATCATGCAGTGTCACGTGGCGGAATGTAGCTCTATCCACCCCTCTCCTAAGATCACTAACTAACCTCTCGCAGCCTGTTCTCTCGGTCTGAACGATTAAGTAGCTTCCTTTAGGCCTGTGTTCCCGCCTCTTACATAAGCATCCTCAGGGACCTGCAAGGCCAGCCTCCCTGGCATTGTTTCCGGGCTCCCCAGGCTGTGTCTTGGAGGTGGTCCAGAACGTGCTGTCATTCATCTCGTGTGGTCCACTATTCTCTCCCTCCTTCCCAGGCATTGCAGGAGTGGCCCACATGGGTGGCGACCGTGGCAGCATATGACAAGGACACACCAGGGCTGGGGACCTCCAGGTTCAGCTTTCTGGGCAGGCTTTGCTCTGGGCCAAAGGGGGAAAGAGGCCTTCCTCACCTCTTTGGCGGCAGTCTTTGCCACAGGGGCACTGAAGCTGAGCTCCTGGTACCCAAATACCTTACAGAGGGGACAGTAAGGCAAGCTCTGCCTCTTTGGGGCATTCTGAGTGACACACAGCCCATGGCGCTCAGAATATCTCTTCTGTTGGGCTCTTTTCCCTAACTTCCTCTTCCATACATTGTTTTTCTAGGAGGCTTGGGTCACACCCCTATGCCAGACATGCCAAGTGGAACATGGGGTGAATAGACAGCCACACTGTGGGTTCCCTCACTGCACATGCAGACACACATACACACAAATACACACATCCTTCTCAAAGTGTGTGTGTCTCTGCAACACAGTGACTTCACCTTCCTGTCTTCCCCAGGACAGAAGCTGTACTTGGTACATGTAGTTCACGCTTAAGCCATAAAGTCAGCTTATATCTTGAGACTGAGTGTGCAGTCAAAGCTCTGGAAGCATCCTTCCCTGGGGAAGTCCATACTCCATGTGCTGTGCCTCAAACCTCCAGGCACCAGAAACACAATGGAGGCGGTAAGGGGGGATGGACAGAAAGTGATGTTCAGGCAGTGCGGAGGGCCCTGATGCCGGCTCCCATAAGAGTGGGGAGGAGGGATGCCTGGGGGGCTCAGTCAGTTGAGCATCCAACTTCGGCTCAGGTCATGATCTCATGGTTTGTGGGTTCGAGGCCCACATTGGGCTTTGTGCTGATAACACAGACCCTGCTTTGGATTCTCTGTCTCTGTCTCTCTCTCAAAATAGATAAACATTAAAAAAAATTTTAAATAGAAAAGAATAGGGAAGACTCTGCACAGTGATGAGGGATGAAGAGGGAGATGGAAAGCGACAGAGGCCGGCCTCCCTCCACTGTGAGCCCCCGTACCCACGGGGACCAGTGTACTTCCTCATTTACACCATGCAGACAAGCCGGAGATGCCCGCCCAGTGGGTTTGCAGGGAGCAGGAAGCCTGAGAGGAGAGAAGTTGGGGTCCAGCCACAGGGGAGAGAGGGGCAGCCTGACAAGCACATCTGTGGAGTCTGGACAGCTGGGAGCGCCGCCAGCTTCCCAGAGAGAGCCCAGACCTCAGCCAGACAGACCTGACATCTCCTTCTCTGGCCAGAGAGACTCACGTCTCCCTTCAGCATCTCACATGACTCACAAACACACATGTGTTTCTCCCTTCATGCACTGTTTGATACATAGGTGTTGAATGTCCACTCTGAGCCCTCCTCTGGGTGCTTGAAACACAGCACTGAATGAAACAAGCAAAAATCTCCACTCTTTGAACTTCTATTTCACATGGAAAAGACAGGCAGTAAATATAATCAGTTGGCAAGATATTTGCTAGAGTAGAAGGGAGAAGGGCTAAGGAAGAAAGCAATGCCAGGAAGGAGCTAGGACAGAGCTAGGAAGTGCTGGGACCAGGAAGGAGGGTAGGGGGCAGCAGGTAACTGAAGTGTGAAAGGAAAGGCCTCCTTCCAGTAGGGGTGTGGAAGTGAAATCTGGAGGGGTGAGTGTGCTTCAGCGCTGAGATGGGAGCATGCCTAGAACATTCAGGAATGGTAGGAAGGTGAGTGTAGTCATAAAGGAGTAAGTGAGAGGGATAGAGTAGGTGCCAGAAGAGTAGGAGACACCCAGCACCTGTGAGGCACGTAGACCACTGAAAAGTGGGTTGGCCTTCATAGAATGCCGCCACAGCGTGGAACAGGGATGTGCGATGATCTGACTTAATTGGGGCCACCCCAACTCTGTGTTGAGAGTGGATAGAAGTGCACAGGGACAGAAGCAGCGTCATCAGTAAAATAAGAGATAATGGCAGCTCAGCCAGACTATTGGCCATGACGAATGCTGTGAGCTTCATGGAAGGCAGGAGTCTTCAGAAGGCAGAGATAGCAAGATTTGGGGATGGACTGTATGAGGGATTTGAGACATAAACTGGAGGGGTCAGTGGCTACAAGTTCATTAACCTGCAAATCTCAAAGGACAGAACTGCCACTTCCTGAGCTGGGGAAATCCATGTAAAGAGCACCTCTAGGGGAGAAATCAGGAATTCAGGGTAATGCACATTGGGTTTGCAGTGACAAATACAGGTGGAGATGACATGAAGGTGATTGGATGGTCGAATCTGATGCTGGGAGAGAGGCCTGCCCTGGATGCACGAGTCTACAAAATGTCCCCATGCTTAGTTGGCATTTAACTCCATGACACTTACTGTCATCACTCCTAGAGTAGATGGAAAGAGCAGAGGTCCAAGGACTGGGCCCAGGGGTTTTAACACGAAAAGATCAGGAAGAGAAGAAGCTGGAAAGGAAAATCAAGGAGGTGACGACACTCCAGATTAAGGAAATGAACAGAGAATGAATCCAAGGGCAGACATTGTTTCACAGAAAAGGGAAGTGAACAATCGTGTCTAAGGCTCTGGGAGGTCAAGTAGCATGAAGACTACCAACCATTTGAGTTAGCAACTTAGTTGTCCTCTTGTCGGTGACCTCAACAGGAGCCACTTCAGTGGAGTGACTGGGGGAGTGGGGAGGGAGGAGCCGAATCAGAGCAGTGGACAGAGCTTAGGAGATGCTCATCAGCCTCATTTCCTGTCCCTGAGCAGGGGGAGGACCATGTCTCTTTGTGCAGGTCACTTTCATTAAAGTCTTCTTTCAGGAACACAACTGAACTTCCTCTTAGATGCAAGGTTCTTACATGATCTATTTGTCTCTTCACCACAGTTCTTTAATCTCCCTCCTTCTCTCCTTCTCCCTCCCTTCGTTTTCTCTCTCTCTCTTTCCCTCTCTCTTTTCCTCTTTTTCTCCCTTTCTTTCTCTCTTTCCTTCCTTCCCTCTTTCCCTCCCCCTCTCTTCCTTCTTCTCTCTCTTTCTCTCCCCCTATTTCCATCTCCTTCTCCCTTTTCCTCTCCCTCTCTTTCTCCACCACTCCCTCTTCCTATCTTTCTCCCTCTCCCCTCCTCTCTCCTCTTCTCTTTCTCTCCCTCTCCCACTATAAGAGTTTAATGGGAAGACCAGACCCTTAATCTGATCTTGGCTGTGTAGCTTTATTCAATTCTGAAATGTCCTAAGAATTTTTCACTTGAAGCCTCATTAAATCCTCTATCTTGTTGTTCAGAGACTGGAGCAACAGGCCTTTCCAATTCTGTAAGACTCCACATGTCTGGACTCTATTTGCTTTCATTTTTGCTTACAAATTAGCTAGTTCATATTGAACACGTCTCTTGTGTCTAATGTCTTGCACACGACGGCAATAATAGTCTCCACACATCACTGACATTCTACACTCCAACTTTATCATAGAGCTATGATCGCAGTAAAATGGGGTTTTACCAAATAATTTGCTGCTGCTATATAACTGGACCCCTAACTTTCCAGTGTGTTAATTGACTTTTATCTACTAAGCCAATGCCATTTATTTTAGTTTTTTTTGATACAGCAAAACCTGATACCAATTTCTGTATTAGTCAGGATAAGTAATACTGGAGGCTATAACAAAAATCTTCTAAATCTCAGTGACTTAACAGAATAAAGGCTTATCCATTTCCTTTTCTGGGCACACTGGAATGTGACATTTTTTAGCCTCCCTTGCAGTTATGTTGGGGCTCTGCGACCCAGGTTTCAGACCAACAGTGTGAGCAGAACTCACTGTGCCAATTCTAAGTAGGTCTCTCTGCCCCCCCCCAAAAAAAAAACAACCTTGTGTGACCCTGCTCATGCCCTTCACTTTATGGTCAATCTGGAGACTGTACATTGAAGACAGAGGTGTCACAGCAGAAGTTGACTGGCTCCTTGGGTCCACCCCTAGAGGAGAACACCCAGGAGAGCCAGTCAACCTACACTAACCAGGATGTGAGAGAGAAACAAACATTTATTGTTACATCACTCAAATAATTTACTGCAAAAACTATGCTGATAGTACAGGGGGCCCCAGGGGAATGAGGGCAACAAGTAAAGAATTTCTTTGAAGATTTCTGTTGTAAAAGGAGATAAATGAGGTAATAGAGGGATAGTGTAAAAGAAGAGTTTGTTTATTTGTTTGTGTGTATGTGTGTGATAGGAAAGACAATTGTATGTTTGTACACTTATAGGAAAGATCTGGTAGAGAAGAAAAACTAATGGTGAGGTCAGACACCAGAGAACTGTCCAGGCAATGTCCTTTGGAAAGCAAGGAGATGGAACTGGACCATACGTATCAGGAATGACATTGGCTAGGAGCATAAACAATTCATGTCTGCAATGCTAGGGGAAGTGGTATATACACGCACAGATGCAGGTTGGTAGGTAGATGAATTGACAGAAGCTTCCAGAAACTCTCTGGGAACTTCCATTTTCCCAGCAAGATCACCAGCTGAGATGGAGAATTGGAGAGGAGGTTTCAGAGATTTAAGGAGAGGTGGGGGGAAATGAAATATTTGTCAAGGACTGTGGGACAGTGAATGGGCAAAAGAATTACAGAATGTTTACTGTGCTACTTTACTGGTCTACATAAAATTAATGATCATGAACTTAAAAGTGAGGCCTGAAATTTTGCTGGCCAAGTCCAGCTTCCTGTTGGTTCTATGCATGGGCCATGGAATTTCAGCTAGGCAAGTAGGGCAGTGACTATACAAGCATTAGACACAGTGAGAAACCTATGATATGATTCATAGACTGCAGGACCCATTGGAGGATGGCTGGAATCAGGGATACAAAAAGAAAAGAGCTGAAAGGATGACCGATGATAGAGAGGGAGATGCTTCAAATGGGGGATATGAGAAGTAATGGCTGTTCCTGGCAATGATGAGATCTCGTGCTTGATTGTAGGAATGAGTGGTAGAAGCGAGCAGAAGGAAAAGAGGAAAAAGAAGGAGAAGAGGCCAAGGAAATAGGATCCCAAATGTCAACGGGGTCATCTGGATGGGTACTGGTGCATCATGGAGATGTTGATGGTTCACATATGAAGAGTGAGTCAAGAGCAAATATGACAATGGGGAGTAACCTAGGAGTTGACAGATAACTTCCACAAGGAGAGGCAGTGGGATCAAACTATTGAGACAGGTAGAAAATTGGAGGGAGGATTAGGATATCAAAAAGAAAGAAAGGTCTGGAATGTGTGAGAAGAAGCAAGGACTATGTGTCTCCCCACATTTAAGCCCAAGGATGTGAACAGGTGGGAAGGAAAATACCATCATGGGCGGGGAGGCAGTGTCCATTTGGGAGAGCCACATTCAGGCAGTAAGAAGTAAAGGAAATCAGGGAAGAGAAACACCGGAGCAGATTACTGATGATTGTCCACATATTCCAGAGATCACAGGGCAAGTTATAGGAGTTAGGGAAATTTGAAGGAAATCAGAAAGAGGGATTACAGGCATTTCTGGGAATTAAGAGCTGACCTGGGGACCCTAAGTGATGGATGTAAGAAGTGGTGGGAGGGAGCAGATGTTGGGAGAGAAAGGACAAGGGGCTGGCCAGGAGCACTCCTTCCAGAATTCTGCAGGAAACCCCAAGCCATACAGAAAACAGTCTTACTGGCGTATGCCAACCTCCCATTTTGTGCCTTGAATGAATGAGTGAGTGAATTAATGTGTCTCTCAACTGGTTCAGGCCTTTCATTTTAAAGGGGAGGAAAGCAGATCCTGAGGGGAAGGCTCTTCTTCCAGACCACTCCGTGAACTAGGGTCTCCAGGAAAGGAAGTGAACCATGGAGGTGAGAGCACAGTTTCAGAAGACATACCCCCAGGGTTGATACTAACTCACATTCACCAGCTCTGTGACCTTAGGCAATTTCCTTAGCTTCTAGGAGCCTCAGTTTTCTCCTTTTATAAAGTTATGGGTAATAAAAATACCTGCCTCACCAATTGTAAAAGAAAAGGGATTAATGAGTCCTTAGGACAATGCCTGGCATTTAACAAATGATCTTCAGGTATTATCTATGATGATTAATATGAACCCTGGTCAATCTCTTCATATCTAGAGTTTAACAGACATAGCCCCAAAGCTTCCAATTTTGGCAGGGGGCTCGATCCTTTATAGCATATCCAAATAAAATGGCCTAGGACCCCATTCCGCATGCACCCTACCCCAGATTTCCAAGGATTCCCAAGGCAGATCTGCTTACAAAACATGAACACAAAGGGCTCACATCTGTAAAAAATAAAGCAACAGGGGAACTTGGGTGGCTCAGTCAGTTAAGCCTCTGACTTCAGCTCAGGTTGTGATCTCATAGTTCATGAGTTTGAACCCGCAAGGAGCTCTCTGCTGTCAGCACAGAGCCTGCTTCGGATCCTCTGTCTCCCTCTCTCTTTTTCCACCTCCCCTGCCCTTTCTTTTAAAAACAAATAAACATTGGGGAAAAAAAAGAAAGAAAACAACATTGTTCACTGCACTAACCAGTTCTGGAAGTCTGTGTTTCACTGTCCCTTGGAAAACGGGGGAAATGAGAGAGGGAAAGTGGGAAATGTTTTTTTTTAAAGGAGAAAGGGGGGAGAATGAAAGAGTGGAGACTCTGGAGAGATGACATCTGAGAAACTGGGGACCCGGGGACAGAGGGTGACATTTCCAGCAAGACCTGCCCTTCGCCTGCTGTGCCTCATAGCTAATCCAGGCTGAACAGGACTCTGCCTGAATTCCAGGTGAAGGCACAGGAGGAATCAGCTAAGCCCGTTCCTTTTCAAGCCTTCAAAAGGAAAAACGCCCAATCTTCTTCATGAAAATTCAAGCAGAGCCTGATTTATTGTTTACCATGAAGGCTCCCGTTTAAAGCAGGAAGTAAAGTATGACATCAAAATTGTAAATCAAACTTCAGTGCAGATTAAATCTTCATATGTTTTTTTCTCTTAGACCCAACTTCCAGTTCTTTTATCTGAAAAATATGGTTGGCTACATCCACCTGTTTTCAAACACAGCCCCCACCCTTGACATGAGGTCCCGCAGCCTTGCCGGGAGAGTCGGCCCAGTCATCAGAATCCTTGCGCAAGTGCGAAAGGAGGTGTAATAAGACAACTCTCCTTGCTGAGGTAATGTGAATTTGAATGTGAACTGTACCCTTCCATTCTAGCTCATAATTTGCAAAACAGGGGCAAACAGCAAGAAAGAAAAGAAAGCTCTTATGTGCGACTGCCCTGAGTTTCATTATCTAGACGTGTCTTCAAAGACATGACATTTTTTCTGAACGTTCCAAAAATGGGTGCGATGCATCAGCTAAAAATACGATAATTAACAAGCGTGCTTTGAATCACATGATCCCAAATGTCATTTTCCTGTAAGGTAGGAGTGTTAATCATTGAGTTCTGAGTTAATCAGAAACCAATTGCGCCTAACAGGAAGGAGCCAACAGGGCACCTGACTTGGCAGGTTCGTGGCAATCTCTTCTGGCAAACAGTCCTGACAAGTGCCTGAGTGTGTCCACACCCCCTGCCTGGGGGATAGAGAGTTTTCTAAACCTGGTGCACTGGGCTAGGGTTCAAGGGCAGCCTTGCAGTGATTGGGAAGCAACCTGCCCACCTTCCAGCTGACAAAGAATAGAAAAGCCAACAGTGCTGCCTTATTTCTCCTACCAGCTTTGGGTTACAGAGGAAACTAGGATTTAGTACTCTGGTTAGCAGTGTGGTATCACACAATAATCTGTTTTGTGTGGTCTTTTTTTTTCCAGTTAATCTATTTTAAGAGAGACAGAGAGAGGAAGTGGGGGAGGGACAGAGTGAGAGAGAGATTGAGAGAGAGAGAGAGAGACAGAGAGAGATTGAGAGAGAGAGAATCCCAAGCAGTCTCCATGCTCAGTGCAGAGCCTGACATGGGGCTCCATCCCAGGAACCACGAGATCATGACCTGAGTCCACATCAAGAGGCAGATGATTAATTGACTGAGCCCCCCAGATGCTCCTGATTGGTTTGTGCTGCCTTGATTAATTATTATTTTAGGGATGAAAATCAGAAAACACAAAGAAGGGAAGTCTGTAGTAAATCACTCATTGTATTTAATTTAACTTTTGCTCACAAACTCTTGTTCCACATGGGGCAATGGGCTGAGAATGGGCACCAGGCAGATACACAGACCCATACGTGACCGAGGACAGTGGGGCCCAGGATGGACCCCAGATGTGCAGCAAGAAGCCTAGAGATTTTCTGAGTAGAGCTTTGGACACAAGAAGCTGTGACCCTGCATGGGGACTGAGAGGACCTTGCAGGCACGAGTGAAGGCACAGAGGCAGAACCATGCACCCAGTGTTCAGGAAGCCATGAACATGCAATGTCACTGCCTACTCCAGGGTTTTCATTTTGCTTTGTGAAACACCGTCTGCAGGATCATCATACATGTCCTTGGTAGCAACGACATCCACCCTCTAGCCTTTCTTCCCCCAAGAAAGCAGTGCCTGTCCCCCGGAGCGTTCACTCATAGGACAGACACCTACATGAATTAGGGACTAAAGACAGAGAGGCAGAGGTGCCTCCAAGCTGTTCAGCGCCCCATCAACAAATGAACCCGTATGTGTGTGATAACACAGGTACCTGACGATGAACCAGACTTATGAGAAAGAGGACAATAACATAGAAGGTGGGCAGAAAAGACAGAGGATATGCATGGGCATCATGCTGCTCTGCGATTCTGGGCTTCATACTAGACTTAACTTTGCCAATAGCTCAGAGAAGCAGAGCACAGACAGTGGCATGCTGGGTGCCCCCTCATCTGCACTCCACTTCCTCCTCTGTTATTCCTCAAATGTGTATCTTCCTCTTGCTACTGAGATTCTGACTCAGGAACCAATAGGTCATCTGGTGACATTTAGAAAGGCAGACTCACAGGCCTCACTTCAAATCCTCCCCACTCCAGAACCCAGATCTGCAGTTAAAGATCCAGGTGCCTGTGTGGCTCAGCCAGTTTCAGATCAGGTCATGATCTCACAGTTTATGAGTTCTAGCCCCACATCGGGCTCTGTGCTGACAACTCAGAGCGTGGAGCCTGCTTCAGATTCTGTGTCTCCCTCTCTCTCTGACCCTCCCTTATTTATGCTCTGTCTCTCTCTCAAAAAATAAATAAAATTTTTGTAAATATTAAGGGGTGCCTACATTGCTCAGCCAGTTGAGCATCTGACTTTGGTTCAGGTCATGATCTTACAATTCATGGGTTGGAGTCCTGCATCAGATTCTGTGCTGACAGCTCAGAGCCTGGATCCTGCTTCGGATTCTGTGTCTTCCTCTTTCTCTGCCCCTCCCTTGCTCTCTCTCTCTCTCAGAAATAAAAACATTTAAAAAAATTTAAACATTCCCAGATGAACAACGCCGGGGTGGCTCAGTTGGTTAGGTGGCCAACTTTAGATTTTGTTCAGGTCATGATCTCACAGGTTCATGAATTCAAGCCCTGCTTCAGATCCTCTGTCAGGCTCAGAGCCTGCTTCAGATCCTCTGTCTCCCTCTTTCTACCCTTCACCCCACACAGGTGCACATAGTCTCTCTCTCAAAAATAAACTCAACTACCAGTAACATTTGAAGAACACTGATTCTCAAATTTGGCTGCACATTTCCATCACCCAGTTTTAACAAGTAAAGGTGTTTGGGTCTCACCTCAGAGAATTATTTATTTAGTAAAGCGTACAGCTGGGCCATTATCATTTTTAAAAGCCCCCCAATAGTTCTACACCGTAGCCAGGTTTGAGGACTGGACAGCCACCCCTGTGGCCCAAGAGCCAGAGCAGCATGGAAAAGGGGTGCCTGCGGTTATTCCAGAAGAGGCGAGCCGGGAGAAGGAAGGCCAGCAGGAGCAGCAGGGACAGAGAACTACAAGGAAATGATCTCCCAACACGGCAGGAGAAGCCCTCCAATCACACAGCTTCTACCATCATGCTCTCACCTCACAACAAGTCAAGGCCCAGAATGCGTTTAGCAACTTGCCACAGTCACAGATGAGAAGCAAACCAGAATGGGGCTCAAAGGAGCCTCCTGGAGAATGAAGGTAGTCAGACCTTCAGGCCTCCTAAATCCTTGACTGCTCTCATCTCCAGCCTCCTCTCTGGTGCTGAGCAAAATCCACGCTGCTTGTACTCAGTTTCCCGTGCTCATTTCACACGCCTCCCTCCCTGTCCAGCCATACAGGTCTTCAGTGTTTCCTGCGATCCACCTGCATGTGTCTCTGGCTCTGAGCTCCAAAAAGAAAAATACAGTCTTGTTACCAAAAAAGAATCACTGGCTTAGCTCCTAAAAGGAGGTCAAGCTCTCCCTCACCCTTACCTTTCAAAAGAGTTTTTTGCTGTAGGCTCCATATCGTAGGAGCTGAATGACCTAATGCATAGTACCTCAAAGACTTCCCTACAGTAATAGTTTTTATAAAGCCATTATGTATAATATCTCTGGATGTAAGCCAAGGAAGTAACATTAAAATGCATGAAAATTCTGCTGGGGACTAAGAACATATGGTCCAAGTGCACAGCTTGATGCAGGAATAAAAATTAGCACACTAGAGGAAGGGATAAATAGCATGCCCTTCAAGCAAGTCCTCATAAATATCACTTCCATTATCCGGGCTTTTGCTATGGCAGTAAAGGACTGAGGTTTAATTCACTGGCATGACATGTCATTGTCCTGTGTCCGAGATTGAAGGAAAAGCCTAAACAAGCAAATAATAGGGGCATCATCCATTTGTGAAGGTTCAGAACTCTATCCAAGACTCAGGAGAATACAGAATCATCCATTTCTGTGCAGCACTGGAGCAAGGGTATGTCCAAAGGACAATCCAGTTTTCTCAAGAGTCCTTCTCCATTAGGGGACATGATGATAGCGATGATGGATCAGGTCCTGAAGTTCTATACAGCATGTGTAGTGTACCACGTGGGCCTCGGCAACATCATGTCAGAGGACTTGGGTGTATGAGCAATTCTTGCCAGCAGAGAAGATGGACCTCAAAATAACCTTGAGAGATAAGGGGTGGTAAATAAATCCAAGTGGGTCAGGAAGGTTGGACCAAAGACAGCAACTACAGAAGAACTCTAGCTTTAGAGATGGCCATGACTGGCTTCCTGGAAGGGAAGTAGCCCGTGGCCGGCAGTCTGCCTGGCTGATGGGAACAGTTTGATGGGTGGGTATGAGGGGAGTCGTGGAAAGAGCAGGTATGGTTTCTTCCACCCAGTATCCACTCTTCCACTCTTCCACACTCAAGGGCTCAACTCACAGAAAGATGGTCAAGCTTGAAACCCGAACATCATGTGGACTCCTCCCTTAACCCTCACCTCCTGTTGTCACCATGTCAACTCCATCCATGGAGTGCTTTTCCAATCCATCCCTTCCAATCATCTCCACTTTTCTTAGACTTTGTCACCTGTCACCTAGTCCACTGCAAAAGCCACCTAACTCATGTCCTGTCTGTGGCTCTCTGCTCCAGATTGCCCTCCCCACTATGACCAGAGTGGTCTTCCTAAATGTCTCAGTCAGAAGATTTTCTTTTAAGACACATAACCACACTCCAGTTGGTTAGAATAAAAATTATCTTTAATATTTACAATGGAATACAAGAACAAAAGGGCCCTGGGCATCACAGGAAAAGAGGACCGGACTTAATGTCATTCTTTCTGATTTTATAATCTGTGTAATCACTACCTCTTTTTTAAATTTTTTAATGGTTATTTTTGAGGGATGGAGAAAGAGAGAGAGAGAGAACAAACATGAACAGGGGAGGGACATAGAGAAAGGGAGACACAGAATCCAAAGCAGGCTCCGGGCTCTCAGCTGTCAACAGAACCAGACTCAGGGCTTGAACCCAAGGACCTTGAGATCATGACCAGAGTGGAGGTCAGACACTGAACCCACTGAGCCACCCAGGCACTCCCTGTGTAACCACTCTCATTACTACTGATTGTCTCTGTTCTCTCTCCTCTGTGTTGACTACCTTCCTCTGCTTGCAACATTCCCGATGGCTTCCATCTCAAGACTATGTAATGTTACAGACCCAACACTCCAAATCTCTTAGGTTAAACTCTTGAGAGAGAGAATCTGATTGGTGGATGATCAGCCAATGAATTGTCTTGGTTTAGTTCACATGATCATTCCTAATCTTGAGGGCAAGGTGGTGTGCCATAAGCCAGGTCTTTAGCAAGGTGTATGGGCAAGTTACTCACTTTACAAATATTTACTGAGCACCTACTATGTGGAAAGCATTATACTGGAGTTGGGAATAAGCTTAAACAAACAAACAAACTCTAATGCACAGTGTGACAAGTGCTACGAAGGAAAAGAAATGGTCACTGCAAAATAGATTGGAAGGATAAAAGGTGAAATCGGGGTGGCCTTTTTGGGCAGATGACATAGGTACCAAGATCTAAGGGGTGGAAGGCATCATCAGTACAAGAACATGAGAGAGGCATGTGAGGCAGAAAGAAAAGCACCTGCGAATGTCCGGAAGAAGGTCGCTTTGGAGGGTGGGAGGAGGGATTGTGCCTCAGGCCCTGAGCCTGCAGTCACCAGCAAGGTTCCACCCAGGCAGGACCCTGCAGGCTACAGGACTTTGGAATGATGGAGAGAGAAGCCACTGGCGTGTTTTAACCAGGGTGAGGTGTCAGTGAGATGGAATTTGCCTTGTTTGGGATGTGTCTCAGTCTGCTGTGCGCGAATGGGAACTTAGGAGATTTGAGTGGAAGGAAGAAAACCCACTAGGAGACAGTGGCAAGAGTAGAGGCAAGAGAGGACAGGGGTTTTGATGAGGAAGAAGCAATGGTGACTGAGACAGGTAAAGGTGGGGTCGCCTCAGGAGGTGTAATGGGCAGAAAGGTGAAGGGAGCACCAACAAAAGGACCCCCAGCATTTCAGTTGAGCAATTGAATGATAATACCCAGGGAGGAAGGCTATGGAGGGGAGGCCAGCCAACATGGCCTCCAGGGTCCCACAGACTGATGGATTGCCCGCTGCTAAAATGTTGATGCTGCTCCTCTGTAGTTCATGGAAACATCCAGAGTCTTTAGCATGATGTTTAAGTTCCTTCACCATCTTGTCCCAGCCTAACGTTCAGCCAGCCCCACTCTTGCCTCAACCCTACTCATCACCCTGTCCACACTCCAGGGACATGTCAGTCCTCATGAGCTTCCAGTGCCCCTACAAGTGCCTCTCCTTCTCCTGAACTGTTTGCTCCCTTACCTGATTAGCTAACAAGACCCTTTCTGTCTCCTTCATCTCCGCAGCTATGGCTGGTGGTTCAGAATGCATCTAGATGCTTCCAGAGCAATGCAGCAGTTCACCAACCCCACATGTAACAGTCTGCAATGATCTCTTCCATGGAGAATCCAGATTTAATGTGTGGTGTGTATTTTCTAAAACTCAGTGCCCATTATAACTGATGTTGATGAGACAGATGTGTGACCTCACCTCACTGATGTGAAAATCGGGGATCATGCATGGTGATCCCTCTGGGTTTTCCCACCGCCACTTTTATGAGTCTCTGGTGACCGTTGAAATTGAAGAAGATGAGGACACATATCTGTATGCTCGCTAGAGTGAAAATTGGTCACTGGTCATCACCTCAGGTCATCAGTCATATCATGAGCAGGACTGATGGATATTTGTAAGTCTCTGAATAATATATGCAGGGAGGAAAAAATAATAATAGATAATATTGACTGAATGCATGCACATGCCGGAGACTCTCCTAAGCATTTAAAAGAGAAGCTTTTTTGCAATGTTTTTGTTTGGCATGGGGGATCTGAACAGTGTAGCAGGAGAGCTTCAGTGTGCATCTTATAGAGATACCCCATCCCAGGGGGAAGCGTGGACAGCCTGATTCCTGCATTGCACACTTATTTGTGTAGCTTTGTTGATTTTACTGCACACATGACTCAGACTCAAATAGCACTAAGAGTTGATGATTTTTTTTAATTAGAGGAAGAGAATTCTAAAATAGAATCATAACTGAAGATGGAAGAGGTAATTATCATTTTTGAAATCATCTGTGAATCCAGGAAAGAGGCATCACTTTTTTTTTAACTTTTCAAAAGTCTCTTTTTTGAAAAATGATGGGCAACTCCAAACAAGGAATTGATCTAGGCTCTAAAAACCAAATGGAGAAATCAGATCCCATTATTGAGGAAAGGGATTTCTTTTATTTATCAAGCTTATTTATTTATTTTGAGAGAGAGAGAGAGAGAGAGAGAGAGAGAGAGAGAGAGAGAGAGAGAGAGCAAGCACAAGCAGGGGATGGGCAGACAGAGAAGGAGAGAGAATGCAAAGCAGGCCCTGTATTCTTTGTGCAGAGCCCAAAGTGGGACTCAATCTCATGAATCATGAGATCATCATTCCAAATCAGGAGCTGGTTGCTTAACCAAGTGAGCTACATGGGTACCCAAAGAGAGAAGTTTCTTTAGTGACATCCGCAAGACCGTGTGAGCACTAAGATGTGGCTGGTCAGGGAAAGGAAGAGATTAGAATGATTCCTGGGTTCATTTCATTTCCTGATAGGGAATGAGAAGAATTTAAAGAGTGGATGAGTTCCGTGTTAGCATTCAAAGCCCCCATGGGAAATGCAAGTGAAGGTGGCCAGTAGGCAGTTGCCTGTGTGAGCAAACACGGGGTTAGACTTTTGAATGCAGGAGGTGTGGAGTGAATGCAGGGGGGTGGAGTGAAGCCCTGAGTAGATAAAAGTGAACTGGGCTCATAGACTCCTTCCGTTACTGGCAGAAGCCCCAAGCCTCGGACACAGCACCCACCATTCTCCATGGGCCAATGAGGGCCTGGAGCTCCAAGGCAGGAGGACACCTGACATAAGGGAAGAGAATGTCTGTCATTCCTCTCAGAAGCTCAGTTTCTCTATCTGTGAAAGGAGAGCAAGGAATCCTTCTTGAAACAGAGTGTCTCATAATACACATGATGGGACTGTGGGGAGATATATTAGAAAAAATTAATTGACTCTCTGTTCCAGGCTAAACCACAGCTACATTGTCTGCATTCACTCATTTGATGTACATTTGTTAAGTACCCACTCTGTGACAGGCACAGAACAGAAGTGACTGGGAAAGCGGAGTCAAGGAGCATCCGGTCTACAAGGGGGGGGACATAGACTTGATAACAGCCAAGTGCTCTACCAGAGGCATAAGTCAGGAACACACACAGAGGTGTTGACTCCTGGCCTGAGGTTGTAGGGAAGGCTTCCAGGAGTGAGCAATGACTGACAGAGGCCCCAAAGGGCCAATGAGTCCCCTCCAAGCAAAGTTTGGCAGACAGAAGTCTTAGGCAGGGGGCCTAGTACTGATGTGATCATGTTTGGGGTGCACTGGGCAGTCCTATGTAGCTGAATCACAAAAAGTGGGGAGGGTCACTGGTGAGAGGGGAGGCAGGATGCAGTGGGGATCAGCTGTGGGGAGCTTTGAAGACCACACCATGCTTGGGTTTTATCCAATGGAAGGGGAGCAATGGGCAATGGGTCATGACCTGGGCCGGACAATTATTCAGTTTCCTAATTCTAGCCATGGGTGAGAGGAGACAGTTTTCTTCTTATAAATAGCATCTCTTCTATGCCCCCCTTTCCATTGCATCTGGCTTATTCTTACCTTTTCACAGAGAATGGTTCCCAATGCTTCGCAGATTTGCGTTGTACACACATGCGCACACACACACACACACACACACACACACACACACACTGAGATCCCACCCGACCACATATATCCAAATAGATTCTGTAGGGTTCAGCCAACAGGGATTTTTTTAAAAAAGCTTTCCAGGTAATTCTAAGATGCCACTAGAGTTGAGAAGTAGTGTTTTAGATTCTAACTTTCCTATGTCACCAGTGGAAATGGTCCCCTCCTTCTGTGAGATGATGTCCCTAAGATTTGTAAAGGTCAAAGAGCCAAAGCAATTGCATTATTCAAAAAGCACATTTGAAAAACATTAGGATAAACCTACGGGACTTGACTCTAATACGTTCCTTAGTCCTCCGTGACCCCAAGCTTGATTTAGAGTCACCTTCTTTCCCGGTTCAAAAAAAACAAATCTAAGCGGCTGTCCGTGGAGCTGAACTCTGCTGGTCCTTCAGTCTGAAGAGGCACCCTGGATGGCTCACCTGTATCTCTGTGCCCACCCAGGGTGTACAAGACCCACCCCCCAAACAGGGAGGCCAGCTGGGAATCAGTTAGTGACCCACACAAGAGAAGCTTTTGAGAATTGAATTTTTCTGAAAATTTACTTATGATATTAAATCTGCAACCAGAGGAACACATGCTTTGTGAAGAGTTTTAGTGCGCACTGGGCCTGTTGCTTTTCCTGCCCCAAATATAACCCAGACCACCTTCGAGGAATGCTAATTAAATACAACAAATAACTCGTTGCTAATATGGGATACACACATCCATAGAACCTGCTGCCTGTATCTCTAACATATGAGACTTCGAGGCTTGGATGGGACAGTAACAATGACCCAGAGGAGAATATGACTGCAAGCGTTCCAGGGGACAGAGGTGCACATCTTTGTCAAGACCCTATGTTGACACACTTAGTGACCTTGCATAAGCCCCTTCTTTGGGACACAATTTTCCTACTGGCATTGTGGGGAGGGGGGTTAGTTACTGTCAAAAATCTTTTCCAATTCCAAATTAGATTTTTACAAACGAGCAATTTTTGAACATACATGAAAAGTCCCTTCCTTGGTCCAGATCACATCTGTTAACTTACTAGTTGTGTAATGCTTAAGTCACACCATTTCTTTTTTCTGTAAAATGGGGACATCGTCATTTGCTGAGCAGATGACACATGTAAAGCA
Source organism: Helogale parvula (assembly GCA_004023845.1). Taxonomy (NCBI): domain Eukaryota; kingdom Metazoa; phylum Chordata; class Mammalia; order Carnivora; family Herpestidae; genus Helogale; species Helogale parvula. Next base: position 235,305 of record PJEM01000848.1, read on the forward strand.
GAACGTTCAGACTTTCTAGGGGCTCCGTTAGGGTAAAAGTGGAAAAGCCATCCTGTACCAAGCGCAAGTGCCACGATGCACAGTGTATCTATGCTGTGAATGAATGATTCACTTAATGTGCAGCTTACGTTTCCCTGGAACCCATTGGGCTTAGAAACAAATTGGCGTGTTGTTTTCCAATCCTCAGGATACAGTGATTTCATGGATGAGGAACAGATACTGGCAGGGATGTGTGGACCCCCAGCAACATCCAGGTAGGCATAGAGGGGCCGAGGAGACTCCCAGATTCCAAAACCAGCTTCTGCTGCAGGTGTTTCCATGGCTGCCACCTCTCCCTCTGTGGGGTTCAGAGTGACCTCATCTTCATGAGCTTCTGTCACACAACCTCCCCTCCAGTCTGCCTTTCTCACAGATCGCCATCAAGGGCACATTAGTTGAAAACGAGTGAAGTGCCTTGTGATCTATAGAGCACACTCATGGCAGTGAGCAGTTGTTGATAATGCAAAAACTTCTCACACATAGAAGAACTTAAACCATCATGAAGCTTTCTCTCAGACCTACTTGTAAAGGGGTGGTGGGGAGAGGGAAGGGAGGGAGCACTCAGACCCCTACCCATTACCCTATGCAGGACACCTCGGATGCCTGTCATGAAGCCCCCCCCCACCTTCAACTCTATCCCCCTGACAGAGGACAGGGCACGGGCTTCTCCCCAGATGGTGCAGCTCCTAAGTGGCCTCCCCCCAATTCTGTGTGAAGCTTGGGGGATGGGGTTTGGAAAGCCCTTTGGAAATATCCTCTACAGAGGTTCAACACGAGATTTTGTATAGTATCCCCTTCTCAACATTCTCTTAAGAACAAAATCTTCATATATCCACATGTGTGGCCAACACAACAGTTTGGATGTGATCTCAGCACTTACTTCTTTTTGTTTTTAATTTTTTTAATGTTTTATTTATTTTTGAGAGAGAGAGAGAGAGACAGCGTGAGCAAGGGAGGGGCAGAGAGAGAGGGAGACACAGAATCTAAAGACAGTCTCCAGGCTCTAAGCTGTCAGCACAGAGCCTGACGTGGGGCTCAAACCCACGAACCATGAGATCATGACCTGAGCCGAAATCGGACACTTAACTGACTGAGTCACACAGGTGTCCCTTAGCACTTATTTCAAGAAGAGAGATAAGAAAGAATGAAAAAAGAAAGAGATAAAGAAATGAAGGAAGGCAGGGATGGAGGGAGAAAGGGAGGGAAGAAATCTATTGTCCTGTGCACTCCAGGTAACATCCTCCTGAAATCCAGCCCCATCGACCCCGTCCCTGGGTCTTGGATTCTGGAAACCCTTTTCCCAAAGAGCTGGTGAGCGGCACTGCCATTACGGGAATGGCGTAGGCACTTGAGGCTCTCAGCACCGCAGCTGCAGTGAAAGGCAGTGGTTATTTTCCCCATTAGAGAAAAAGCCAAGCTCTACTAAACAGCCGTGAGCCCATTAAGAAGGAATCTAGGTCATCTCGATTTTTCCAGTGTAAGCCTCAGTGGTGAAAGTGTCCACTTCAGAGAAATGTATTTGCAGTCGTAGCCCTACCCATGACTGAATGACAGGGTGAGATCTGACCTCATCCCTTCCTAAGCCTCAGTAGGAAAACACTCTTGCTACTTACTTTGTCAGTTGCTGTTCCAGGCACTGTGGGGGGGGAAAGAAGCAGGAATTTGTCCCTAGAGGAACCTGGAGGAGATCGCTGCTTCTGGAGGCTGGAGGCAAGGCAGCATATCTTTCTGGGGAGATAGAGAGTGAGAAAGGACTGAGAGAAGGAGGCATAGACATAGGAGTGGATCATGAGAAACCTTCTGATTGATAGCAAGGGCCCAGGCTCTATCCTGAAGCGTATTAACGACGTACTTAGAGATTTTAAGTGGAAAACTCAGTCGGGCATATCCGTGTTCCATGCTCGTTATACTCTCACATGTATATGAGTTCTGTGGCTTCCAGCTGGTTTTACACTTTATCAGATCCTTAAAGGGTCCCATGTATCTGTGGGTGCACCTACCCATGAGCAAAGGGCCAAAGTTGTTCCGCAAATCCTTTGGCGGGGCTCTAGGTTCTTGTCCAACTGTCAAAGAGTCGCCCACTTCTAAATTGTAAGAAATTTCTTTCTTACCTGAACCAAGGTTTGGTTTGAGCATAGCTGGACTTGAAGGTGAACCACACAGTTGGTCCTATAATTTCCTCCACGTGGTCAAGCTGCAGTACTAATATTTGCCTGGTGTCCGCCATCTTGAGGAGAGGATCCAGTATGGGAGCAGGAAACTCTACTTGCCATTGACCACCTCAACCGTTAGAAAGTTGTTCTTAGGGGTGCCTGAGTGGCTCAGTCGGTTAAGTGTCCAGCTTCGGCTCAGGTCATGATCTCATGGTTCATGGGTTCGAGCCCCGTGTCAGGCTCTGTGCTGACAGCTCAGAGCCTGGAGCCTGCTTCGGATTCTGTGTCTCCTTCTCTCGCTGACCCTCCCCTGTTCTCGCTGTCTCTCAAAAATAAATAAAAAAACATTAAAAAAATAAAAATTAAAAAAAGAAAGTTGTTCTTAATATTGAACTGAAATCCATCTGCTGGTAACATGCATCTATTGGTCATAGTTTTACCCTTTTGGGTCACACAGAAAATGCCAGCTGCCACTGTGGTGGAACATGTGTATTTATACGATTCTCCCTAGAACCGTAGGATCCTTAAGGATGGGGGTGATGCCTAGTTTGTATGAAATCCCCAGAATTCAGCACAATGCCCACTATGCAAGTGCTCAATAAATGTTGGCTGAATTAATGGGTACACAAAGATTAATAAATGCATGCCTGATAAACTACACCACTTGAGGATGAAGAACAATGTTTGTACTATTCAAGTCCTATAATTTCTCATAATCCTCTCTTCTCATGGCCATTAATTATAGGTCAAAAACTCTCAAAAATAAAAATCTGGGATCTTTGAGTGAAGACTTTTTCTTAGGAACCCCAGTCCAGACCAAAATATTCTGTTTGCCTGCGAGAACCTGTGAACCTCTCCAAACCCATTTTCCTTTATAGCATGGGTCAGTGTCTCAGATTCGCACTTTCTCACCTTGGGTGAAAATGAGACTCCAAGGAAACGAAATTGAGGGCAAATCCATTTGGCTGAGATAGACGGAGGTGAGGGACATCCAGAGAAGATGACTTCCCCTCATGACTTCCTTTGTCACGCCTCTCCTGGGCTCCCCAGAGAGCAGAATTATCCCTTCTCTGTGCCAGTAAGGAATCCATCAGCGCTCCTTCCTCCAGTGCACCTCTGGCCTGTCTGCCGTAAGCCAGCCTCCAGCAGCAGAGGACGAAGCGCTTTAGGAGCCAATAACTCTGTGCATCTGATTTATCTCTGTGACCTTAGCCCAGCACAGGGCCTGGCATACTAAATAGCAAACTGAATTCTCCCAGGGCCTGCACTTAGAATTAATTCACGCTCTGCCAAATGCAACCGACCATGGCTGTGTGTCTGCCTTTCAGAAGCAGGATTGCATTGTCAGGCGCCTCTGAGGGATGGTTCTTGTTTTCCCACAATATTTCCAGAAACGAAGGCCATTTTCATTCCCAATAAGTGCATCCCGGTTTTCTGCCAGAGCTTGCAGTTTTGTCCCCTGCTTTTAAAATCTGCACCCCCTCCTTGATTCAGAGGCCCTGGAAGACATTAGCTCAACCGTTTGTGCATATTAAGCAAGGCTACGAAAATCACATCATGTCGCTTTGCTTTGTCCCTTACATTGAGAATGACACCCCAAACTCTGGACTCGGGCCTGCAAGACTCAGCAGGGTCTGTCCCTGTACCCAGCCCAGCTGCACCTCCTGCCACCCCACCTCTCTGCTCCCTGAGCCGTGGGACACTTGCTCCTCTGTTCATTCCCAGAGCATGCCAAGCTCCATTTTGCTGCAAAGGCTTTATGCTTGCTGGGCCCTCCGCTGGGACACTTGCTGCCTGGCATTTCCAATGAATGACTCTTCTCATATGTCAAAGGGGGGCTTAAATGTCACCTTTCCAGAGAGGATTTCCCAGACACTCCTTCCACAGCCGAATCTGCCTTGTCTCTCTGAAAGCACTGTGGTCTGTTCCTCTTGGAGTGCTAATTTTCAATAGAAATTACCTTTTTAGTCATTTGTCTATCATTCGTCATCCCTTGATGGTGCGATGCATGTTTACCTGGAACGGTGTCATGTCTTCAGTGCCACATGCCACAACAGAACATTCTGCCAGGTAGGGGGGCCTGGGAGCCTGAGTCAGCTAAGCGTGCGACGCATGATTTCAGCTCAGGTCACAATCTCACAGCTTGTGAGCTCGAGCCCTGTATCGGGCTCTGAACTTTCAGTACAAGTACTCAGAGCCTGGTTGGGATTCTCTCTCATCCTTCTCTCTCTGTCCCTCCACCACTCACACACTCTCTCTCCCTCTCTCAAAGTAATTACATTTTTTAAAACTTTTAAAAAAAAGAATACAGTGAGATAATGTTTCCTGAGTGCTCGCCCCGGGCCAGACACAGCACTACATAGTTCAGTGGTGTCACCTGTTTCAATTCACTCCACAAAGCTAAGGGGGTAATCACTACCCCCATTTTATAGATGAAAAAACAGGAAGTCAAGCGACTTGCCTAAGGTCACACAGTAAGTGATAGAGTCAGAGTTTGAATTCATACTGTCTGATTTTAGCATCCGTGATCATATGATTTTAATCCAGAACTATAGCATTTAATAAACATGTTCCCAATAAATAAGTATGAAAAGCAACAACAGCAGATCACATCATTTCCACGATTGTACATCACTGGAAGATAGGAACCATGTCATATGTTATCTTGGTGTTTTTCAACACCATGACAGTGAAGGATAGAGTCACTGAATTGATACTTGCAAAAAAAAAGGAGCAACTTAATAGCAACAGAACCCATGGCGGTGTGCTGAGTACAGTGATGCTGGGCTTATGATATGTATCAAATCACAGAATGTAGAGCAAACTGGGTGCTGGAGATCATGAGCTCAACTCTTCTTTTATAGATTCAGTTGCTCCCAAGGTCAAGTTCCTTAACCAGGTGGTCCTCTACCACCCACCCCTGCCTCGTTCCAGCTTTGTCTCCTTTCCCTCCCCTCACCCATATCCCCCTCATCAGCTACAGGAACTTGGACTTTGATTTTTATGTAAAGAAACCAATGAAGGGTTTTATTTAGGACATGATTAGATCTCGTGGATTTAGGTGAGCCACTGCACACCATATTGAAATCCATAGCACACTTGCCATCATGGGTACATGGTGCTTCCACCCAGTTAGTGGATATTGAGTAAATAGGTGTGAACGGAAGAAAGCCAAGAGGAGAAGGAAATACTCCAGTTGAGTTGATGACCAGAGATTCTTTGAAGAGCATGGGCTTTGTATCTTGCCTACAAATATAAGAGCTTCCTAAGGGTAATGAATTGAAGAAAAAAAAAAAAGAATCCTGTCAAGTTGTGCAATTTCTCTGTCCTCCCTTCAACAAGTCTGCACCCAAAACTCACCATAGGTAAGACAGACTTCCCAATATCCAAGAACTCACAGGGCAGAGCTGACCTACAAACAACTGTAGTCTGGGAGGAAAAGGAAAAGATGAGGTGAACACCATTCTCAGCGGCTGCTGAAAAAAAAATTGTGCTAGTCCAATCTCCAAGTACTTTGCTGGTGAGTTCAGGGGTCTGCCAGAAAGGCATAGGCAAGGCAAATGGTACCTGGACCTCAGATTTCCAACTGCGGACTCTTTACAATAGGAAGAAGTTGGCCCGTCAGTGAGGCTCCCCACCCCAACCTTGGAGGACTCCACAAATGGTGCCACACCTCTGAAGTACCCATTGTTATTGATCATGATCACTGTGCAAGCTTCAAGGCTTGGAAACAAACTGCCCTTCGCTTTCAAAGCAGAACCCTCCAGCCACTTCACATTTTCTTTCTCGTGAGCTCTTGTGCCTAAGTCAAACCATTTGGTAGCTTGTAGAGCCAATGGGCTTTATTCTGTGAGCTCAGGAGGGAAACTCCCACCATCTTGTTCCCACCATGTCTCCCTCACCCTGTCCGGTCCCTCTCTGTCTGTCTCTCTGCTTGTGCAAGCCACCTAGGATTATTTCTACACTCACCCAGAAATAGAATGTTAGAAGGTCTCTTTTTTTATGTTTACTTATTTTTGAGACTGAGAGACACAAAGCATGAGCAGAAGAAGGGCAGAGAGAGAGAAAGAGAGAGGGAGACACAGAATCCAAAGTAGGCTCTGAGCTGTCAGCACAGCGCCTGACACAGGGCTCGAACCCAACAGCGAGATCATGACCTGAGCTGACGTCGGATGCTTAACCAACTGAGTCACCCAGGCTCCCCGGAAGCTATCTTATTCTTACAAATAATGGCCTGGGTTTTGTCTTCTTATGAAACCAACACACATTAAGAAATGGAGGTGTGGGTCTCTGTTTTTTCCTCACAAAGACAAGTTCGAAGTTCTCACCAGCTCTACCACTGCCTGTTTTCTTCTAGTCTAAGTCCTGGTCTGCAGAGCTCATTACTCCAGCACAGTTTGCATGGTTTCAGAAGCCCTGTTCTGAGCAGAGATCAACACTCTACATCACCATTCCCATTTCTTTCTCTGTTCTCACTCTGTGCCTACACGGTGGGAAGCAAGGATGCGAGGTATGGTTCCTGCCTTCGAGATACAGAAACAATAAGGTCTCTCATAGACCTGAGGCTGCTCTTACCATTTCGAACTCCAACACAGGTCTCTTCCCCTCACCCCAAATCAGACAGGGATGCCTATGTCCGCAGTTATTAAGAGGTTGCTCTGATTACGGATCTTACAGGACTCATATTTCATTCTGAAGAATGTGAAGCCTTTGTAATTTCTAATGTCCAGGCGGAGAAAAGGATATTTAAGGACTCTGAAATAACATAGCAGGAAATTGAGATTCACTTACTGCATATAAAGTGATCGAAAAATCCCCTCTTTCACTATCTCCTTCCCCCTTGGGTCTGTGGTTCACAAACTGCAGAGCATAAATCGTGGAGCAAACCATGCTGGAATATCAATAAACCCACATCGACCCGAGGCAGGAACTCAGCTTGCAGTGTTGGGATTTTTTTTTTTTTTTAGACATTGGTTGGCAGCCAGGTTGATGAAAGGAGATACCAAAGAGAATAACAGCTTTGCAGCATGAAAAGAGAAATTAGAATTCAGGAAATGTTATCCATGTGCTTCTCTCTAAATGCATGAGGCATGAAGTCGGGCTGGAGGGTCCGTGGTGAATGGTAAATATTGAAAGTGCAACACCATGCCGGAGGTCACAATACCCCAGGTCTCAGTAGTCCCCCAGTGTTATGGGTCGAATTGTGCCTCTCCTGAGATCCAGATGGTTCAGTTCTAACCCTAGAACTACAGAATGTGACTCTACTTGGAGAGAGCGTTTTTACAGTGGCATTCAAGTTAAAGTGAGGCCAGTAGGGCAGGTTCTGATCCCATATGGCTGGTGATCTTATTAAAAGGGGGCATTTACATGCAGACACACAGAGGGAGAAGCTGATGGGAAAAAAATATATATAAGGAGAAGACAGACATCTGCAAGTCAAAAAGAGAGGATGGAACAGATTCTCCCTCCCAGCCCTCAGAAGGTAAGGATCCTGCTAACTGACATCTCATGCTCAGACCTCCAGGCTGGAAACCGAGACAACAAATGTGTGTTATCTAAACCACTCTGCGTGGTGCTTTCTTGTCGAAGGCCTAGCAAACAAATACATCAAGCTTCTGGAAATGCCAGGAAAGGAACAAGATGGCCGCCATTTCTTCTGCCGTTGTCCTACTTGGAACGTCCAAATAAATTCATTACTGAATTAGCTCGGCTCTTTGTCCATTTTTGAATAATTTTTCCTACCTGTAAAAGTGCCTGTATAAAACAATAACTTATTTTTATTATCGTTCTAAAAGAATCAGAGGCAAAAAGCTAACTGCTATTAGAATATCTGGTCAACATGGAAAACAAGGAGGACCCTCTTGAAATAACATACTTCACCTAAAAGCAAAGAGACATGAAAGATAGCATTTTGATGGATAAGTGTAGCAATTCCATCCAGTTTTCAGAAATATGAGAAATATTTTGTCGGTTGCCTTCTCCCTCCCCACCCTTCCCACCCCCCATATGACTTTCACAGACACCTAGGTGGAATTAAAAATCTAGGCCTGGGCTTCTCAAGAGCTAGCTGTTGGCAGGTTTGTGTAGAATTAGAAACCCAATCGGTGATTTTCTGCTGATGTCACCCCTCCCCCACCCCAGCTCAAGAATATCAATTCACCCCTTCCTTTTTTTTTTTCCATAAATGAGGAAACAAAGCTTCTTCCATGCAGCCAGGGTCTTGATAAACCTTCATGAAGCTCACACTATGTGTTCAGGATGTTCTAGGCATCAGATGCTTGAAAAAGATACACTCTTTGAAAAAATAATAATAAAGCTAAAAAATTTGAAAAGATACAATCGTTTTCCTATGTAGGTGCTCCTCTTGTGAAGGATCCAGACATGAAAATAGGCCGTGATGACGCTGGGTTGTATGAAGTGAATGCCACCGAAGGGCTTCTAATCAGACTCAGCGAGTCACCAAGCCCTTCTGAGAAGTGTCTCCCAGGCGGAGGAGTTAGCCAGACAATGGCAAGGCAGCATTGTTGGCGGTGGGGGTACACGTGTGCTCAAGCGTGGACTTGTATCCATGGGGTACAGCCTGGTGGGAGGGAGAGCAAGAGGAGATTTGTGGCTGGAGGCAACAATAATAGACTATAGACAGCCTGAGCTGCTGGGAAACCAAGTGCGGTGCAAAGAGTAGCATCACATGAAGCTGTACTTGCCAGCAAGGCCCGGACTGGAGGCTTCCTCCGGTCCAGCAAGAATTCGTGATTTGCCCAAGGCTACTTGGCTGGTTAAGAGATGAGACTTAAGCCTTCTCTCTCCCAAGTCATGCTATCTTCATTGGGTAATAATAATGGTGAATGAGTATTAGTAGTGATGACAAGACATTACATGCATGAAATCAGTCAATCTTTACAACAATCCAATAAGATAATTGTTACGATTACTAACACCCTTTGTCCAATGAGAACACTGAGGCATGGGGAGTTGAGGGGCTGCCAAGTGATTATGATTTCCTTCACCATTTTTTCATGGTTCTTCTGAATTAACTGTCTTCCATGACAGTAGTCCATACAGGAAAAGATGGTCACCTTACGTGACATATCTCAGATAGGAAGAAAACATACATATTCAACAAAAGTTGTAAAATATAAGCTTATCTTTCCTGAAAAGAAGAGAACCATTTCATTACTTAATTCTTAATATGGTGAGAATTTACACTAATTTCAGGGATGCTTAACATTTGCTTTCAGTGGAAACAGCAAAACAAAACTCCAAGGGATCTCTCTCTTGCTTTAGCCTTCCAAATTCCATGACTGTCCCCCCTAGCACTTCACTGCATGTGATTTATTTGCTGATGCCTTTATCTTTGACTACCTCAGACTTATCTATTGTGAGATCATATATGAAAGGATTCTTCTCAGAAGGATATGTGATTTGATAAAAGGAAGTCTAACTTGCATCACCTTTCAGGATAGATAAGCATCACTTGTCAGAAAAGTTAGGATCACTTGGGGAGATACACCTTGAACCTGAGTTCTAATTCCCTTCTGTGCTCTACCGGGGCTGTGGTGATACACCTGAATATACTAGATTGCAGCAATGACTTGTAAAGAATTAATAAAAAAGAAAATGCATTCATCACTGTTTTTAGGACAATGCTACATATGTCTGTGTTCTTCTCTTGACGCTCTGTTAGACAGAGACAATACAGTATGGTTCTTGACGGAGAGCATGTGGAAGAACAGTAAAAACTGAAGTTGAATAAAAGGTTGGATCAGCAGAGATGAGGCAGAGTGGAACAGGAGAAACTACAATGGCGGTGGCCAAAGACCGGGGAGTCCAAGGAGCAAAGAAGTGAGAGAAGCAGAGATGTTTTTTTCTAGAAGCCTGGCCTGACTTTGTTACTTGAATTGTTATTGTAAGTGCTGAGCATGGAGTCACAGAGAACAGGCTGTGGTAGTCGCTGGAGGATGTGCGGATTAAAAGTTGGCCGGGTCAGGTGCTGAGTCTTAATAAAGAGAATGGTGTCCTCAGAAGGAGACAGAGTGTCCTTGTGGTTAAAGTCCCGCTGAAGTCAAGCCTCATGTGTTCCAACGTATGAACCACTTAGTGTTGGAGCTCCAGCAATTACATCACCTCTGTAGCCTTTTGCTTCCTCATCTGCAAATTTATGATAAATCACAGTCCTGATCTGATGGAGGTTTGTGAACGGCAAGGGACGTAATTCCTGTAAAACACTTAGCACAGTGCCATCCCAGAGTTAATACTCTTTAGATATTAGCTGTGATTATTATTATTTGAGGAGCTGACATTTGAGCAGGACTGTGAAAGATGAAGGGTATTTTGCTAGGTGGAAAAAGGTGGGGCAGGACATTCCAAGAAGCAAGATTAACATCGAAATGGATTTTCCAGGCCAAGAAGAAAAATACCTCTTTGTGAAAAGATCCTTTTTTAGCTTTACTGTTAGAAAAAGCAAGCCAAAAATTCACACGGGAAATGGGATCTGAAACGCCACCTTTCATTCTGAAATTCGGGAGATATAAGTTTGCATTTTATTATTCTCCTTTGGTTATTTTCTTTAACTTCCATTCCACCCTAGCCCACGTGCTTTGCTAAAGCATTTTTCTCTCAGGTTAAAAAGGAAATAAATTATTTGGGAGCATAAAGGATTGATGTAGGGATGCTGGTAAATGAAAACGGGAGCCATTCAGATTAATCAGCCCTTTAGTCATTTCGTTTGTCAAACGTGTATTGGGTTTTTACTCCGTGCCAAGCATTATGCTTCGTGCAGAGGACATAATGGTACTTACATCATCTTCGCTGTCCTTGAGGGGCTGTCACTGGGGAGGGAAAAGGGCAGATAACCAGACAATTTCAACTTTAAAGGACAGAGGGAAGACACACCAATTAGCCTAGCCTGCAGGGTCAAAGGCAAAGTCACATGATAGTAAAATCAATATGGGCCTCCCTTGAATCCCCCTCTTGAAAGAAAGTTGGAGTGAAGCCTGACTAGAGAAGATGAAGGTTGTTCCCCAGCTATGACCTGTCGTGTGTTATAAAGCGTGCATAACTCAGCTTTCTGTGTGCTTTATGGAGAGCATCTCTTTACTTGACAATTGACCTGCTTCGCACTTTCAATATCCTCCTTCTGAAAGAAAAGGTTTAATCATGGCTCAGATAAATTAGAAGTGTTAATGCTGAGATAATTAGCACTGCTTTCCAAGACTTCTCTTTAATAACTCATTTCAATCATCAGCCCTAAATGAAGTTTTGATCCCACCATCTCCTGTCATAACGGCAGCAGTCCAGAGTTGGAGTTGGATTTCCGGACCACATTGTTGTTTTCAGGCTACATATGATGGGCTTGTATCCGGCATGGAGGGTGACTTCCAGTCACTGCTCACTTGAGTGTTAAAATTCAACGTACAGATGCACAGCTACTCAGGGATCTTTGAGTTTAATGAAGTTGACTCACAGAGCTGGAGGGTAGGAAAGGCAGATTTTGAGGCTGATGGCATCTGGGGAAATCAAGGGAAGAAAGCTCCATGAGCAAATTATCTGAGACAACCTTTTTCTGTTCCAGTCCTACGGACTCCTTTTTCAAGTTGGAAAGTCATGGGCACAAGCACAGGAGGCAGAATCAGACTTGTCCTTTGCTCTTCTCCCCACCAGCTCTGATGCTTGCTACTTATATTTTGTCTAAATTTACTAAAACTGTAATTTTTTCATCTGTAAAATGGGTTGATATAACCTATCTTACAAGGTTGTCATGATAAAAATATAAAGAAATACTTCCCTGTCTACCAAAACCACTAAGAGCTAACATAAGAAGTGACTAGCAAACATCGCTATCATTTACTTATTTATTTTCATTATAGATTGGAAGCAGGATCCATGTTCTTTTTCTTAATGTTTATTTTTTGAGAGAGACAGAGACAGAACATGAGCAGGGGAAGGGTCAGAGAGAGAGGGAGACACAGAATCTGAAGGAGGCTCCAGGCTCTGAGCTGTCAGCACAGAGCCCAACACAGGGCTCAAACTCATGGACTGCAAGTTTATGACCTGAGCTGAAGTCGAATGCTTAACCGACTGAGCCACGCAGGTGCCCCAGGATACCCCATGTTCTAACACAGCTAGAGCTTGGTGAATATTTGATGAATAATTGTACTGTAGGGATATCTATGCAGGAGGCTTGGGTGTATAATTCTCTATTACATCTTTTTTGGTTTTTTTAAATTTTTACCATCACCACCATAGAATTCACTTTCCACACCATCTAAGAAAATTGACACCTGGAAAAAGTGGAGAATGTAAATTTACAGAACTGGAGACAAGGATTGCAGATCTATAAGTCATTTCACCTCCATAGACTTCGGTTTTCCCTTTAGACAGCAGATGTTTGGACTGGTGGATATATTAAATACCTTTCAGCTCTAGTCTCTGTTAGGAAGGAAGGAAGCCGACAATGTTTAGAGAGTGCTTATGACGTGCCAAATCCTGTAGTGGGCATCTATACATGTCATCTCATTCAGTACATTTCAAAAGCACTTTTTTTGTAAATTATACAAATTTTACATTTGAAGACACAGTGACTAAGGTGTACATTAGTCAGAGATTGTTTCCATTGAAAGAAATAGACGCCAACTTACTCTAATGTAAGTGAAATTCTGGGTTTATTAGCAGGGTCATAGAGAGGTTTCACTGAATCCAGAGGAAAGCAGGAATACCCTCTAAGTATGGCAGCTGCTGTCCAGGGCTTTTCCCTCCTTATTCTTTTTTTTGTTTGTTTTAATTTTTTTTAATGTTTTATTTATTTTTGATACAGAGAGAGACAGAGCATGAGAGGGGGAGGGGCAGAGAGAGAAGGAGACACAGAACTGGAAGCAGGCTCCAGGCTCTGAGCTAGCTGTCAGCACAGAGCCTGATGCGGGACTCGAACCCACGAATGTGAGATCTGACCTGAGCCGAAGTCGGAGGCTTAACCGACTGAGCCACCCAGGTGCCCCTCTCCTTATTCTTTTCACAAGACACACTGACTATGCTCCCCAAACCCCTGGCCTCGGTAGAAGAATTAAAAATTTTTCTGTGTTTACTGAGCTTGTCTGTCTTTCCAGAGAAGCCTTTTGATGGCTTCCTTTTGATTTTTCAGTTTCAAATATATTAGATACTTAAGAATCAAATTTTGGTCATTAGACATCATGATCCAATAGATCGTTCTAGTTTTGGAAAGTTATGAAGAAACTATAACAGAGAATCCAAATACTAGGCCAAAGGTGTTAAGCCAGAAAACAAATGGCAAAAATAAAATAAAAATTTTAAAGGAATCTGAGTAAAGTAATTTTGGTAGACAGGTTTGTGTGTGGTCATATGTGCATGTGGACACTGTGAATCTATCATCCAACTCTCTCCTGGCCTATAAGGTTTCTGCTAAGAAATTGCATTCTTTCATATGTGATGCATCTTCTTTCTCCTGCTCTCAAAATTCTCTTTGTCTTTGACTTCTGAGAGCTTGATTATAATGTGTGTTGGTGAAAATCTCTGCTTGGGAATCTTTGAACTTTTTGTGCCTGGAAGGCCATATCTTTCCCCAGATTTGGGAAGTTTTCAAGGATTATCGATTCAAATAAGTTTTTGTCTCTTTCTCTCTCTTTTCCTTCTGGGACTCCCATAATGCAAGCATTTTTCTTTCTGGTATTCCATAATATTCATAGGCTTTCTTCACTCTCTTTCATTCTAATTTTTGCTTTTCTCCTCTGACTAGATATCAAGAGATCTGTCTTCAAGTTCACAGATTCTTTCTTTTGCCTTATTGAGTCTGAGGTTGAAGTTCTATGTTTTATTTTTTCATTTTGTATATTGTATTCCTCAGTGCCAGAATTTTTATTTGGTTCTTTGTTGTGATATGTTTCTCTTTGTTAAACTTTGCATTTAGTTCAGGTGTAGCTTTCCTGAGTTCATTGAAATGTCTATCTGTATTCTCTTGAACCTCCCTGAGCTTCCTTAAAATTTATTTTGAATTCTTTTTCAGGTGACTTGCAGATTTTCATTTCTTTGGGGTCAGTTACTGGAAAGTTATTATGTTCCTTTGTTGGTGTTGTTCATCTTTCTGATGGCTTTGCACTGATGTCTGTGCATTTGATGGTACAGTCACCTCTTCCAGCCCTTTCAGACTGGCTTCAGTGGAAAAAGACTTTTACCTAAAGGTGGATTCAAGCACACTGGCTGGAAGGGACGCACCACCTGTGGCTCCTAGGGAAGTACAACAACAGTCTCCATGCAGCTCTGTCAGCTGAGGTCAATGTCAGTGCAGCTAAATCAAGATATACGAAATGAGGCAGATAAATAACTATAATTTACAAATAAATATACAGGAATAGAAGCAGTGATGTGGAAACTTAAAGGAGAGAGTTCATCACTGACCATCAGAGGCTTTTCAGACTGGATAGCTTTTGAAAAGATTTTTGAAACACAAATAGATAATTCTACATCAGTTAAAATAATTATCATCAATTTAAATTCTTAGTTTTATCAAAGGCAGAAAGCTTTTAATGAGTGCTAGAATATCGTTTTAACCTGTAATTAATATATGTACACACAATGTCTTTCTCAAATGTGTTCCAACTGTTCATTGTTTGCCAAGTACAAGATCATAAGACATGGTCCCGGCCTCTAAGAAGTTTATATTCTAGGAAAGGATACAGAAGAGTAAGTCAATTGAACAACAGAACAGTACGCTACGTGCTAAAAGAGGTATATGTACTACACACACACACACACACACACACACACACACACGGAGGAGGTAATTGATTCAGATTAGAGAAGTCAAGATAACATTATCTTCTAAACATTGAAATATGAGCAACATGCTACATCAATATTTTACTCAATCACAATATATTACAAGCAAGTATAATAGGAATTGCATTCACACAAACCTAGGTACCACTCCCAGCTCAATCTATCAAATAACCAACATATTTATCCTCACTTAAGCCAAATCCCTCATCTATAAAGTCTGGGGAGTTGAGAGGATGAACTTACCTCAATGAATTAATTGAGATAGTAGATATAAGTCATTGGAAATACCGAATAAACTTTAGTTATTATTAATTGTCTTGCTATTCATAACAATTAACACTTTTCCACCAATTAATTTCAGTAAGTTGGAAAAGAAATATTAACTCACTGGCAACCATCCAGTGCTACCTTTTGTTGTCATAATAGCTACATGAAGGGTCAATGTTGGGTCCTTTGAAATGCTGAAGGAAATCTTTGTTACATTCTCATGCTATTGAGGGTTACAGATATGATCAGAGTAAATCTGATGATGGTGTTACCACAGAGATACCGCTGCCACCCAAAGGATTCCTTCCTTACCAAAGTGAATCCTCCCTGTCAAAGCACCTGACACATTAGCCATCCACAAAAAGCCCTCCATAAATTCTTGACAAAGAGATGCATGAATAAATAGATAAACAATGGAGTGCATGAATGAACAAGCATATGAGTAACACTTGTCCTTTTGGGCAAGACACAGGACAAACCATTTGGTGTGACATCTTCATGACTCTTCAGAGTCAGATCCGCTAGCATATACTAAGTTCCATTACCCCAAGTAAGAGACTTTCATAGACATGATCTTCTTTCACTCTCTCAACAACCTTTTGAATTAGGAAGCATTAATCCCATTATGTGAGTTTGGGAAAGGAAATCCAAAAAATTGACATGTGTCATCCAAGAATTGCACTGCTGGTTCGGCAGAGTCTGAATCCAGCCAAGTGCATTCTCTATTTAGTGATACAGTTCTTGGGAAAGCTGTGAACTCAAAGTCTTTTCACCAAAAAATACCCTTCTTTTACTTTCACTTTTTTCTCTGAAGGCTCAACTGTCTACCAGTTACCTATTCTAGAAACCTAGACATCAACAGAGGAGCCACGTCTTCCCCCACTGCCTTTCATTTTTGATGAATTACCGATATTTACTAATCTCCTCCTAGAAATCTCAAATGTTTCCCCCATTATTCCTCCTGCATGCTATTCTCTTTGTTCAGCCCTCTGTTTTCTTTCACTTCATCTAATTTAAGTGCCTTACAATTCATCCTGAGCCCTCTAGCTTGTCAGCTTAATTTCATCTTTCATACAACAGTCACAACGGTCTTTATGGAACCCATGGATGATAACCTCACTCTCCTGCTTTTATTCTTCAATCACTCCTTTTATCTCATAAGAAAAATATGCATGAATATGAAGCCATAATGTTCTGATTCCCTTCACTTTGTCCATTTCTGTTCTGCACTATTTATTCCCTCCTCTTGCTACTGCCTTGCCCCCACCATCACACTGTGCTCACAATACCGTGTATCAAGAACTGTTCTAAGTGTTTTACTTCTAATAACCTCTTCAATACCACAACAACACTATGAGATAAGTACTTTGTTGGACTGTGAAATCTGTGGAGGAAACGATGTGACCACATCTTATTCAACTTTTCATTCCCAATGCCTAGCACAGGACATGGTCCATAGTAGGTATTTCGTGAACGTTTGTCAGGTGAATAAATGAATGGTTGAATATAATATGGGGTAAAGGTGTCTAATGCTGATACTAAGAATAATCTAAAATTAAATGCCACTATTTAGTAGCCTTTAACTATTAAAATTAAATTAGCCCAGCTAATCAGAACTCTATACTCTTCCCGTATCCCAGGTTGAAATCTCTATATCGATCATATTTTCAACATGCTGGTTGAAATCCAGAATCATAAAAACTCCAGAACTTAAAAACAATTTTTTAAAACGGTGAATTGCTATGCTCTCCTTTCCCAAAATCTTATGAAGTCTTGCCATGCAAGCCAATGAGAAGACCACAGTCAGTCCCCAAGTCTTTCTTTGAGTCCAGCCAATTGCATTCAACCAAGACGGGGGAAAGCAGACTTACCATAAAGAATCGCTGTTTCTAAACCTTCAGTAATTGAGCTGATTTGCATTTTCCCTCAACATGAACTGATTTTCAGTGGGAGAAAAATCAACTTCTGTTTTGTACTCTAATGGGAGGATAAAAGTTATACAACCATGAATTCCACTGATTAGAGATTCCTGTTCATTTTCTGCTGCCTGCTGGCCATTTGGTAGCATTTTAATTTAACTTTCCACTTGCATGTTCTCCATTAATATTTATGAAATTATTACTAGATGTGGTTCAGTCTTTTAAAACTGGATTTGAAGCATTCGGCAAAATACATTTGCTAGTAGTTGTGAACAAATAATGCTACAGAAGCTCTTAGGAAGCTTTCATTTCTTAATGGACCTCTTTTTGTTCCTGAAGCTAAGATCATTAAAAAGCAGTGTGTGCCTAATCAGCAAGTCGAAGTTTTAATAATTACACTATACGTTGTATATTACAGGAATCCTTAGACCTGTATCCTCAGACTTTTATCCAATTCCTGACTTTTTTAATAAAATCTGTGGAGTCATAAAAGCCCATAAGCTAAAGACAAAGTTGAATTCCCAGGATCTACATCAACTGATAAGAAACTAGGATGCCTAATGATCTTTGTAATTGAAGAGTTCTTGTTCACCTTTTTAAAAGATTTTATTCCCCCAAAACCCCTCCATGAGGCAGGTGCTGTCATTCCCCCTGTTTTATAAATTAGCCTTTTTAAGACACGAAGGCTCACGGAATGTCATTCATTTCGTAAACTCTGTCTGAATGGCAGTCCTGAGCCAGACTGTGTACCTGGGTCTTTCGTCCAGAGGACACACGTTACAGTGTGCACCCACAAGCTCACGGCCCCTGGGGGAGCAAGGCACTCCGGGAACCAGGCCATCGCGGTGTCCTGAGGGGTTAAAACACTGACACCAGCGGTTCTACTCCTCAGAAGGAGAACTAACCATAACCGAAATGGGGAGCCGCAAGAGCGACTCTGAAAAGTTAATCACGTTTTGAAGCTGCACCCTCAGGATCATTAAGCAAATCCAGGACAGGGGCATAAAATACCCTAACTTTTCAGGAAACGGCATCGGGACTCCTCTGTGGCAGCAAAGAGTGAGAGGCGAGGGGCCACTTGGAGAAGGAGCAGTGGACCAGATCACAAAGGGCTTTCTGGGTCACATTTCATTTTTTTAGGTGATGAGGAATCATTTTATTTTTAAAAAAATTTTTAATGTTTGTTTATTTATTTGTTTATTTATTTATTTATTTATTTTGAGAGGGAGAGACAGATCATGAGCAGGGGAGCAGCAGAAGGAGAGGGAGACACAGAATCCGAAGCAGGCTCCAGGCTCTGAGCTGTCAGCACAGAGCTCGATGTGGGGCTCGAACCCATGAACTGTGAGATCATGACCTGAGCCGAAGTTGGATGCTTAACCGACAGAGCCGCCCCGGCGCCCCTACTGTCTTTTTTTTTTTTTTTAAACAGTGAAACAGCATAACAAAAATCGCCCAGGATCAGGAGTGTGACAGAAGGACGTTTTTGACCCTTGGGTTTCTCTTCTGTGAAACGCAGGTGACAGTATCCCCTGGGAAGCTTCAGAAACATAGTGAGTGCTCAGTAAATATTTGTTCTCATTCCTTCCCTTTGGCCTTCATTTTCTCAATATTGGAAGTCTTGGTGCCATTGCTCCCAACCCCAGCGTTCTCTCTGACATCACTCTCACACTTTGTGCCACTTTTTCATCAGTAACAATTTCTGAACACACGTCGACAGCCGGTTTCCCCTGACCCAGTCCTGTAAGAGATGTCGTGTAGGTCTCTCTGTGTAATACAAGTGAAGAGCACATTGAAATCGCCTGATTTATTTCAGATTAAAATACAGCGTTTCGCAGGAGGCAAGAATTTGTTTTATTTGGTTGTGTTTTTCTTTACAAAAACCCTCCATGTTTCTACATTGCTGTAGTTTCTCTGGCATCAATAAAGCAAACCCCATTATTTTCAATGCTCGTTTTGGTGCTGATAAAAGAGAAATGAGTATATTAATGTTAGAACTTAAAATATTCCAGTGAAGAAGGAAGCCTTGATCATTTTTCATTTATGCAGTTTGAAACCACGGGCCTGAAGTGGTACATATTTATGAGCTGCTCTGAGAAGGAACGCAATTATTAACTGGGCAGCATGAAAGAGTCTTGATTAGCTGGAGAGCTCTCTCTAGGCTGCAGATGCGACACAGCACCTTGTAAACACTTAAGAAATACTTTCGTCTTCAAGGCAGTTCAATTCGGTTCAGCTAACATGGAGGCAAAACCAGCACAAGATATGTGGGGGGATGTTGCTTATTAGAAAGATCTCGGGTTCCTCCCCTCTCCCCTCCCTCTTCCCGGAGCTAATGCTTTATTCTTGAGGAGCCCTCTCCGATGTCTCTCTCTCTCATCCCCTCAAGGGCCTTCCTCTGATCCTTGCAGCCGGATAATGTGCCTCTGGTCGCTCTGCTGGCCGTGGGCTGGCGATCAGCACGGCGCCCCTGCATTGCATCATACTGCTCTCTTGCTTCATTTGCCATCCCCAGGAATTGTGAGCTGCTGAAGGACTGGGACCATTTACTTTACGCCTAAATCCACAGCACCAAGCCTGGGGTCTAATCCACAGCACCAAGCCCAGGGTCTGATCCACAGCACCAAGCCCGGGGTCTAATCCACAGCACCAAGCCCGGGGTCTAATCCACAGCACCAAGCCCAGGGTCTGATCCACAGCACCAAGCCCAGGATCTAGCCCACACAGGCATTCAATAAATGTCCTTTCAACAAAACAATGAATGGATGAGTCAATGAATGAACCAAAGAATGAGTTGAAGCATTGATTTACTCAAGCATTTTTGTGAATGATCCGCGGAAGGCATCGACCGCCCTAGTCCCAGTGAACAGGTAGCTCACTAGGACAAGACGCTGAACGACAGAGCTTATTTTCAGCACAACAGGCAAGTATCTACACTTCTGTTAGCAGCTGCCATCATGTGCTTCTTGCACACCTCCCAAAAAGTTATAGTTTAAGGTAAGATTGAAAGAGGATTCCACCGGGGTGCCTGGGTGGCTCAGTCGCTCAGTCGGTTAAGTGGCCAAATTCTGCTCAGGTCATGGTCTCACAGTTTGTGAGTTTGAGCCCCACGTCAGGCTCAAGCTGGAGCCTGCTTTGGATTCTGTGTCTCCTTCTCTCTGCCCCTCCCCCACTCACACTCTGTGTTAAAAATTAAAAAAGAAATAGGATTCAACTATTATAGCAGTGATAATAATAATGTATTATAATAATCCCATACATTTGTCCCAAGCTTTATATTTATAAATAATTTTTAAATACATCAGCTCACATAATTTTCCACACTTTGTAGCAAAGGGACAGAGCTCCAAGAAGCTGCGAAGTTTTCTTGTGGGTTCTCAGGCTCTTTATAACACCAGGGTCTACACAGGTCTACTGGTCTAACACCCCACGGGAGGTGGCAGTGCTCTGAGTGATTATTACTGGACTGAATTCTGGGCTAGGACACCCATGTTTTTCTACAGCTGATGACAAAGTGTAAATTGGTCAAAAGCAATAATAAAACGATGTTTCTTCAGTCATAATCTTCACATAGTGGTGATTTCTGTACCACACAGGGCCAGTATTCAGACTTTTTATATACCTGTCAGCATTCTAATCTGTTCTTCGGGATGAATTTTACTTTTGCAATTATTCTGTGTATCTTTTATATTGTTATCAAATGTGTTCTCATTTTCCACACTTTTTTTTATTTTTAATTTACCCTTCAGACAATGATGAAGAATTCCACTTTCCTAAAAGTTGTATGGCATTTCTAATTTTTATCTAAATGACAAATTTTCCGAAGTAGGTGCTATGAATCACAACCTCACACATGGATAATTTCTTAGCACTCCACATTGATTTTTTAAATCTATTTTAAAACAATCTGTCCATTCTCTAAGCTCTTTCACTAAGATGGATATTAATTTTAAATCTATCAGGTAGTTATTCTTATTTTGTTTCTTTTGTTTTTGCCACAGAAAATGGTAAATTTATTTTATTTTAAGCCACTTTTAATGTGTATAAATTTGGCTACCTCATGACATTATTTTGCCATCATTTGATAGGACCTCTGAAGTCTGAATTAAAGTTCTCATGAAAGTAGCATGTGATGTAGATTTAAAGAGAGAGTCGAAGGAGTGCCTGAATGGCTCAGTTGGCTGAGCATCCAACTTCAGCTCAGCTGATGATCTCACGGTTGGTGAGTTCAAGCCCTAAAAGGGCACGATTATGTTTCCAGGTCTGTTAGATGTTGGGCATGTGAGTGCACAAAGAACAGAAGGCAGCATTCTTTTTGCACTCCATTGTGAATCCATTATTGTTGGCATTACCCTCGGAGAGAGGATCAAGATTGAAGGGTCTAGGAAGCTCATCTGAACTGGAAGATAATCTCCCAGAATTAAAAAAAAAAAATCATAGCTGATAAGGGGGAAAAGTCGTGGGATTTTTAAAGTTTATTTATTCATTTTGAGAGAGAAAACACACAAACATAGGACGGGCAGAGAGAGACAGAGAGAGAGAGAGAGAGAGAGAGAGAATGCCAAGCAGACTCCACACCATCAGCACAAAGCCCGATGCAGGACTCAAACCCACGAACGATGAGATCATGACCTGAGTGGAAACCAAGAGTCCAATGCTTAATAGACTAAGCCACCCAAGCACCCTCTTTTTTTATTAAAAATTTTTGAATCTTTATTTATTTTTAAAAGAGGAAGACAGACCACAAGTAAGAGAAGGGCAGAGAGAAGGAGACACAGAATCCGAAGCAGGCTCCAGGCTCTGAGTGGTCAGCACAGAGCCCAATGCAGGGCTCAAACTCACAGATCATGACCTGAGCCAAAGTCAGAAGCTTAACCGACAGAGCCACCCAGGAGCCTGATAAGGGAAGGAAGGTCTAGCCAGAGTCAGGGACACACGTCAGGCCTGAAGAAGACAAGACTTAATAGGGAAAAAATGAATCATGAGGATTAATCTCAAGGATGTCACTATGGAGAAAAGGTATGAATATAGAAACTATGATCAAGACAAGATATGTAGACTCTCATCTATGTGGGGTTTTTCTGAGAGTTAGATTTTACCCATCTGCTTATCTATCTGATCGAGATTGAAGGGGACCAGTGGCCAAGGGCAGGGCATGGCTTATTTACAGCTTTGGAGCAACGCATGACCGTCAAAGCTGAGGGACTTTCTAAATTACAGCTTAGTCTGAACACAGAACGAGTTGAGAACTGAGTGGTTCAGGCTGAAATCTAGGTCACCAGGTTCAAAGAAGATTAAACCAAAGGGTCAAGATCAGGCAGGTAAAAGGTAAAGACATAAAGGAGACAAGGATGTGGAGCTTAGGTCTGGAGTACGGATCGTTTTAGCCACTGACATACTGCATCGGGGTAACTAGACCCCGTAGTTTGTGGGAAAGGTCATCCCAGATGCTCGTGGTGTCGTAGGAAGTGGGCTCCATGCTCATAAAGAAGCTGTGCACGGGCCCTGGGTCCTCAGCGGATTAACAATTTAGTTTCAGTATCATATGCAGTTTATCGACTCTAGGCATATAATAACTTGTAATTTTCCACACATATTCCTTACTGATACCTTATTTGCTTTGAGACCAACTTGCTCGAAGGAGAGAGTAAGTAGTAGGATCGGTTCATCCACCAGACGTGACTGCACCGAGCTCTCTGAGATGTTCCAACCAGTAACGTCCTTCAGATGGTTTCCTTTAATTTGCAGACGTCAAGGCCTCCCCCGGCTAAGAAAAGCAAGCGTGTCGGTCCACTGTGTGTCTGCCTTCCACACGAGGTAATATGGAACTTCAGAGGTACGATTATCTATCCCTCCCCGCCAGGAGAATGATTACGTCATGTCACATGAGTGGGCGGCAGGCTGCTGGAAGTCTCTTTCGGAGCGCTAGCATTCTTCTTCTGTTCGCTTCTCCGAGAGTATTTTCCACTTTTTGAAAGCTCCTGGCTTTGTGAACTCACAGCACCAAACCATGAATGATGGATGACAAGGAAACGTCTATCCTTTCTAGCTATGAAACTGTAAGGATCTGGACAAAGTTTCCACTCACTCAGACAACTCAATCATTTGCAAAAAAAAAAAAAAAAGCCAATAACATAAACAACAAAAATGATATCGGAAAACAGAATTATTAGAACAGGGGTGGAGGAAAGAAATAAAGGAGAGGAAATTAGAGAGAGAAAAATGTATGCGACAAAAGGGATCATTTTTTTCTCCCCTTTCATGTTTTCAGCCCTTTTGTCTGCATCAGGGAATCTATCTGAGAATAAGGCGTGTTTACTTACACGCACACACACACACACGCACACACACACACCACCCACCCTGTTTAAGTCTATCTTTTTTGCCAGCTGTGTGATTTTTTTTTAACTGGTCTATTTTATTTTCCGTTGTGGTCATTTCAGTTCAAACCAATGTCATGATGGGATAGTGACTATTTCTGAGTCAAAGAGAACAACACACAACTCAACCACCCTGACTTCCGCCTCTGGCACTGGCCTGGCGAGACGGCTGCCGGCTCTGGTAACTGGGGGCCACGGCTTTCATGCTGGTAGTCAGATGCTTAACAGTCTGAGCCTTCCAGGCGCCCCCCATCTTAGTTTTTCTTTTTACCAATCAATTGTGGGAAATAACGCCATCTTAAAGTTTCGTGTAAAGGATTAATCTATGTATAACATATGCAAAACCTATAGTATTTGAAACATAATGGGTATTAAATAAATATTAGATATTAAATCAGATTTTTTAATATTAAAAATTAGAGATTCAATACTCCTTGATTAGGGTTATTAGTTATTGCTTCACTTATTCCTATA
This sequence comes from Helogale parvula, assembly GCA_004023845.1. Classification (NCBI taxonomy): domain Eukaryota; kingdom Metazoa; phylum Chordata; class Mammalia; order Carnivora; family Herpestidae; genus Helogale; species Helogale parvula. The sequence goes on from PJEM01000848.1 coordinate 259,326, forward strand.
AGTGCCTTTTCCTGGTTATTACGCTTAATTTTTTTTCTGTAAAATGAGTATAATTCCAGTATCTGAAAATGAAGCAGTAAGTTACCCGATGGTAAAATAAAGAGAGAAGAAGAATATTTTTTATTCCTTTTTTGATTACTATTATCAACCAAGGTAATATCGTTCATGGACAATAATTCCTAGAAATCAGCTTGTGTTTCATTCTGAACGGTGCTGTGGCACTGATGAAAGTGCCCTGATATCAGAGGCAGGCGGACTGGACTTGGAATCCAGAACGTTCTCTTCATTGCCATTTTTCACTTGGGCACATCGCTTAAACCCTCATTCTCAGCTGATTCGCAGAATGATTGACTGAGACCCTAGCACTGCTTCAATGCTAGAGTGGCTGCGATAATAGTATAAATCCAAACCCCACAATTTCCTCATCTGTCACATGGAGACCATAAAACCCACCCTGGTCCCTTGCCTGAACAGCAGTGACTAACAGCTCTCTCTGCTTTTGCTCCGCCCCCACTCATTACCCCACTGCCCATCTTTTCTCCTCACCAGATCCAGACAATCTGCTGACACATCAGCAGATTGTACAGCAGGCTCTCTTCATCTCAGACCTCAGCTGTGACCTCCCAGCACAGGTAAAGCAAAATCCACAATTCTGAGCATGCCCACAAGGCCCATGCCGTCCAGACATATCTCCCTTCACTGTCCCTTTGCTCAGAGGGGTCCAGACGTACTGGTCTTCCCTTCTGTGAATAAGCTGATCTTTTTTCTATTCTACCTCAGGACCTTTGCACATGCTATTCTCTGAGCCTTTTCCCTTAGATTGTGTATGGCTTGATCCCTCCCTTCAATAAGCTCTCCCCTCAAAGGTAACCTCTCAGAAAGACCTCTGACCTCCTCATCTAAAATAGCCACTCCCAGGGGCACCTGGGTGGCTCAGTTGGTTAAGCGTCTGACTTCGACTCAGGTCATGGTTTCACGTTTCATGGGTTTGAATCCTACGTCGGGCTCTGTGCTAACAGCTCAGAGCCTGGAGCCTGTCTTCGGATTCTGTCTCCCTCTCTCTCTGACTCTCCCCTGTTCATGCTGTCTCTCTCTCGATCTCTCAAAAAAATAAATAAAACATTAAAAATTTTTAAATAAATTAATTAAAAAAATAAAATAGCCACCCCCAATGTCTCTACCTCCTCACACCCTCTTTGCTCTTACCCTGCTTTACTTTTTATGCATAACACTCACCAAGACCCTAAATTCTATCACCTGTCAGTATATTTGATTATTTATGGCCTAGTTTCCCCACCAGACTATAATCTTCATAAGGGTAAGGTCCTGATTCCATGTTCATTGTAGTGTTTCCACTACTGTGAAATGATGTGCCTGGCACATGATGGGTATTCGTACATATGTACTGCCTTCCTGAGCAAATGAACATTTCCAAAGCTGTTTGATGATTAGCAAGATAAGCTATGTAATGTGACAGCAGAGTGCTTCGCCCCAGGTGGATGCTTAATGCGTGAACTTCAAAGGCCCGGCGCCAGGATGAACTAGAGCAGGGTCGAGTGAATGGAAGGCACGTTTGCAGCAGGGGACGAGGAAGTAGGTGGGCACAGCTAACAGGGGGCCACACTTTCCCTGCAGGTGGGACTGAGAAGAGAGAGGTCTTACCTAGAAAGGAAGAGTCAGGCATCAGCTCCTGGGCAGATGACCAGCAGGGCCCTGGAGATATTGGAGGTCCATCCCCGAGTGTGAAATCTTTCAAGGAGATGGGACATCTCTTTTTCTGTTGGCCGCATGAACTTTTCTCTTCTCGAAGACTCCCCATCTTTTTACCTTCTTACATCAGTCTCCTGGACAACTGCGTCACATTCTACACAAGTGCTCTGTCGATCCCAAATCCTTGTCTTTAATCCACCCTCCAAAATGGATGCTATCTCGTATCGCTCCTCCAAGGAGATAACGGTTCTAAGTCCTGAGCATGCCATCTGATTCCTGACTTTCTCTCCTGTCTCATAGCTCGCCCTTTCCCACCACAGATCGTATCCTCCAGCCCGACAAAATTACTCATGATTTTCCACCCACGCTATGCTTTTGTTCTGCCTTCAATTCCACTCCTAACTTTTTGCACATGGCACAGTTCTTTCCTAGTGCTTCCCTAGTACAGCACACACACTTCTGCGCCACCACCCTCTCATGGAAAACACTGGTAGCTCCAGTGTTGTCTAATCCCATTACTGATCCCCCTTTTCCTGTTAATCATGTCAACAGCGCATGTCTTTCTCAGAACAGGGCTGCCCAAGGACACAGGTTAGCCAATAAAAATACTCCATCCTTTGGCCACAGAGAATTATTCTGTGAGACGAACATGTTCCAAGCAAAGCTAATCAGTTCCTTCCCTGGAATTGATATATGAAAGTGGGAGAGATAAGCATCTTTTGTTTGGCTGTTCTATGAAGATAACAGGATGTAGGTCCAACAGCCATGAGGTCAGATCTTGTTTACAGAATGAAGCCAGACACAGACATGCAGAGCTGAGAGGGGCAGAGACACAGGGCCCTGAGGACATCTGGCACAGAAATTGACATCGAGTGTTGAGTCAGTCAACACAATGAACACAATAGTATTTATTGAATAATGGACAGATGCCTAGGTAGATGTGTGGACAGATGGAATAATGATGGATGGTCAGATAGATTGATGAGGAGGTGTGCACCTGCACCGTAATTAGGACCAGACGAAGAATGTAGACCTGTACATAGTGTAGATTTCCTCTTCTTTTCTTTGTGTTCTACACTGCTTTAAACAGCACCACACCTTCCTGTTTGCTTTGTGAAGTCATACCAAAGCCACGTTGCCTGTTTCTGAGAGTCTCTGTGATTTTCCAATGGCTTCCATTGTTCAATCAAATGAAACATTTTTCAGAACGTCTCATCTATGTGTGTTTCTAACAGCTTTTTATGATTCGACATTGACCAAGCTCACTCTGTATAGCTTTAAGTGACATTATATTTAGATTTATTGTTGTGGCTGACTTTATTTTTTTTACATTTTTAATTGGATTATCTTCCAAAGGGAAAATATTAGAGCTTGAGTAGAATTATATTAAGTTAAAAAATCTGCCTTGGAAGATTTCAAGGATTGATGATGCTTAGCGTTATAGAGAAGGGAACTCACATACCCAGCTGATGGAAGTTGTATATTAGCAAATTTTACTGGAAAACAATTTGGCAGTATGTGTCTGATTACCAATTCCACTTAGGGAAATTTTTGCCTAAGGAAGTAACTGAATAATTGTTCAAATGTATATATGAAGTATATTCACTACATCATTATTTTTTTAATGTTTTATTTTTGATAGAGAAAGAGAGAGACAGCTTGAGCAAGGGAAGGTCAGAAAGAGAGGGAGACACAAAATCCAAAGACAGGCTCCAGGCTCTGAACTGTCAGCACAGAGCCCAATGCGGGGCTCAAACCCACGAACCACGAGATCATGACCTGAGCCAAAGCCAAACACTCAACTGACTGAGCCACCCAGGCTCCCCTCACTGCATCATTATTTTTAAAATGATTTTAATTTTTAGGTAATCTCTGTACCCAATGTAAAGCTCAAACTCACACTCCCAAGATCAAGAGTCATGTGGTCTACCAAGTGAGCCAGCCCGGTGCTCCTGAATCATTATTTCTAATGGTGAAATACTGAAATGTCTAAACCATCTGTCAATGTGGGATCAGTTAAATAAATTAGAACACACGTAGGTTATATAATATTATATGTAAACTAAAAAGATAAGATATACAAATGACATATATATGGATATTTAGATATAAATACAGAGGAATATGTAAGTATATAGTTATATAGACAGATATATAAAAAGAGATGAGAAGATCTTCCTGATATGTTGTTAAATGTAAAAATACACATTACTGTTTATAATTCCACTTTTATAAAAACTAATATAATATTCATATGCATGTACTTATACACATTAAAACATCTAAGAGCTAAAAGTATATTTGCCAAACTATTACCAATAGTTCTATCATAAGAGTAGATCATAAAGACCTTCCATTTTATTTTTTGTATGTCTCTGTATTGTTTGGTTTTTTTTAATGAGTTAGTAGGTATACTTTAATAATAAGATAAATAATAAAGAGGTTTCTATTTAGGGAAAAGTAGCTTCCACATGTTACTCTTTGTTCTTCGGGGTATAGACTGATTATAGTTCTGACTATATTTTACAAAATGTACCTGTGCAAATGGAGGCTGTTCTGTGCACATACTAGCAATGCATCCAGTTGTCTAGAAATGTGTGTGTATACTTATTAGGGTTTGCTTTGCTGTTTGGTTTGGAACAGTAGAGACGTAGAAAACATAAATGCGTTCCTTAATACATTTGCCTCATGATATTGTCGAGATAAAACTGATTCTAAAACCCAGTATGAGAATGTAAACAAAGATTAAATCCTAAAAATCAGAAAATCTCTTGTGGGGGCGCCTGGGTGGCTCAGTCGGTTAAGTGTCCAACTTCGGCTCAGGTCATGATCTCACGGTTTGTGGGTTCAGGCCCCACTTCGGGCTCTGTGCTGACAGCTAGCTCAGAGCCTGGAGCCTGCTTCAGATTCTGTGTCTCCCTCTCTCTCTGACCCTCCCCTGCTCACGCTATCTCTGAAAAAAATAAATAAAACGTTAAAAAAATTTTTTAAAGAAAATCTCTTGTGTGTGGGAGTGTGAGAGACCAATCACTAAGGCTGATCACTTTAGCATAAGTGATGGAAACAAAAACTCGGAAAGAAAGCCAACATGAGTATGAGGCTGGAGGCCGTTGAGGGAGGATGGCCGGAGAGCGTGAGAAGCTTCTGAGGAACGCTCTACCCATCGTAGACATACTGCAGTTTTGGTTTCAATTTTAGGGTTTTTTTGTTTGCTTCCTTGTTTAATATGAAAACTTGCTTTGTCCCTCCATTCTAATCAAAGGTAGCCTACTTATTTCAGGAGGAGCATGGTTAACAAATCACAAATTCTAAATTCACAGGACTGAGCTACATATTAACTTGGTGACCAGAGCTATGTTACGTAATTCCTCAAACTTGGTTTCTTCATTTGTGAAATACCAGGACGAGGTTCCTTCTCAGGATCCCACGTCAGGGTGTGTGTGTGAAAGGGTTTTTGTAAACTAGTAAAGCATTTACAAAGATCTCAGTCCTTTTTATTTTGTCATTTATTTTGTCCCTCAAAATCTCCAGAGACCACCTTGGCCCCAAGTTTTCAGGAAATTTAAAAAAAAAGTCACCTTGTTTGAGTCCAAGTTGAAAGGATAAAGACCTAGAGAGACTTGGGATGGGTTTTCCCTCCACATCTTCCACAATTAATGCCCACAGGCAAGCCAACATGGATGGAGAGACGTGTACCCTCTTCGGAACAATGGGATTTCTGATCCCTGCTTCACAGCATGGTGGTGCGGCTCACATTAGACAATAATTTCAGAAATGCTTTATGACGTCTTCTATGTCAGACAGATGTTGGCTGTCATTAATAATGTTGCTATTGACACTTGTTAATGAAAACCAGAGCTGGACAGTAGTTCAAGTTGTTAAGAACAGATTTTATTGAAGAACTATTGTAATCGGGGAAAAGAGACCTCAGGATAGGAGTGGGCTCAACTCCAAGTACAAGTACAAGAAGATGTGGGGACTGACAGCCAAGAGCAGGTTTGGGGGGTTAGGGGATGGAAGAGTTACTAAGAAGAGACACTGAGGGTGGAGGGGATTCCTCGTAGCCTGACCAAGCAGGATTCTTACTCAATGCAGGCCAGGCAGACCAGATATCACCTGGGTCTTCACCTCCATGCCTTATTTCCCCTGCTGGGCTAGACAAGGGGGATGCGCAAAATAAAGTGATGTCTATGGAAGGACATCATAGGGTGTGAAGAGCTTATACTGATGTTGACTTTCTTCAAAGTTTTGAGCTTCACCATTTATGCTAACAACTATACTGGGAGCAGATTGACCCTGGGCAGTCTGCAGGGCAGGCGCCTTGAGTCCCTCACGTCTCACACTATTCTAGAAGGAATTTTGGAAGAGGGCTCTGACAGCATTGTGACCCTTATCATCTCCATGCGAACCTGGAGCTATCTTTGTCCAAACATCTGCCAGAAAGATTGTGGCCAGAAGCAACTGGTAAAATGTAAGAATCTAACATACCCTGTCACTCACTTCGGTCCAATCAAATCCATTTGCATTTCCAAAATGCATCAGTTCTATTCAAAGCCTCCCACAGAAATGGAAATGGCCTTGGGGGAACAGAATCAGTGATCCTGGGGGATGAGACAGTCACGGACTTTGAATACCAATCTCGATTTCTGTGCAGGAGACCCTACCTGTAAGCTTCCGAAGGTGAATGATGGAAATGCCACTTGCCTTCTCGGTGTGACTGAGTCCCAGCATCCTGGCATCTAGAGCTGTCAGAACTGATTAAACCCTGAGGACTTCCTCTAGACCGCGTGAAACGAAAGTTACAAGACAATACCTGTAGACCAAAAAGCCATGCTTAAATCTTCATCCAGTGAAGATGAGAAGAGCAGAAGCATCCATGGGAGTGTCGCCAGCCCCTTTCCACTTGGTTGAGGACAGTGCCACCCAGGGAACTATCCCAAGACATTAGTCATCACCCCGAGGTCAGCCAAGTGCCCCCCACCCATTTGTGGAGGCTTCAAGAAGTCCCCAAAACATAAATCTGTGTGTCTCAAGGCCAGATTGTTCTCAGCACACAATAATAAGTCACAGACATAGATGCAGGAATTAACACCATAATTTCTTCTATTCCCCAAAGATTCCAAGGACTCATAATGAGTATTCATTTGCATGTTGCTAAGCCATCATCTGGAGTGTGTGGCCACCGAGTCATCAGGGTGGCCGTGAGCCATGCTCCCCCCAGCAGCCATGTGTTCATCTGGTTTGAGGTCTGCTGCCCCTCACTGTGTCCACGACACATTCTGTGAAAGATAAAATGCCTCGGTGGGCAAAGCAACTCTCGCATTTTAAAAACTGGGGTTAATACAATGTAAAATATTCCTCATGTAAAGATATGCATGGAAAATAGGTGTTTGTTGACCAAAGTGTGGTTTGGTTTGAAATGGACAGTCCAGCCTACCGTTCTCTTATTCATGCATTTAGAGATTTGACAGTGTTGTCAGGATTGAGCCCTCTGGCTGTTGAGGACCTGCTATATTTGTCCCACCTGCTCTTTTGAGAATTCCAAGTCCTCCCCAAAGTGTCTTCTAAATATTCAGGGAGCCTATAGGAGAAGCAACAGACGTTTGCTCCAGAACCAGCGGTCAGGCACCTACACTGTGCCATTCGTGATGGCCAGCAACCAGAAGGCCAGGGTGGTGAAACCAGATGTGGTCCCTGGTCATTCTTGACGCACACACAGGGCATCATTTCTTTCAATCCCGTTCCAGCTCCCAGTGGGGCCACTGTCTAATCGCCTGGAAATCCCAGATCCCGCTGAGGGCCAGCCACAATGTTACATTTATTTCCTACTGCAAATATGCCCATCACGATTCCCTGTCCTTCCTCAACTTCTCTAATGCCTGCCCTCTCACAGGGCCCCTTGTGATTACATCAGGCCCACCACATAACCTGGAATAAGCCCCCACATCTCAAGATCATTAACTTCATCACATCCACAAAGTCCTTTTGCCACGTATGGAGATATATTCACAGATCCTAGAGATCAGGTCACAGACATCTTGGCAGAACCATTGTTCCATCTACGAAGATTGTTGGCTCTGCTAAGGTTGCTGGCTGCACTCTGACCCCAGAGGATGGGATATGCGTACCACGTGACATCACTAGAAAAAATTTTTTTCACAACCTGTTCATTTATTCTTTCTGGAAGTATTTATTAAGTATCCATTGTGTGCCGGTATAATTCAAAGCTGGGCTCAGAGCCACAAGCAAGGTAATGTTCATGTCCTCAAACAGCCTCACTTGAGGGAGTAGTGGGATGGGGGCCTAGCTCCAATCAAGTAAAAATATAACCAGTATCATTTGAATATTGGTAAATTCTGAGGGCACCTGGCCAAGCTCAGTCAGTTAAGCATTGGACTTTGGTTCAGGTCATGATCTCATAGTTCATGGGTTTGAGCCCCACATCAGGCTCTGCACTGGAAGTGTGGAACCTATCTGGGATTCTCTCTCTCTCTTTCCCTCTCTCTTGGTCCCTCCTTCACTTGCATTCTCCTTCTCCCTCCCTCTCAAAATAAATAAACTTAAAAAAAAACCTAACTAACTAAATAAATACTGGTAAATTCTGTATAAGAAGAAGGCAGAGTGATATTACAGTGTGTGCCTGGGGGAGGCCATGGAAAATTCCTCGGGGGAGGTGACATTGATGCCTGAGACCTAGATTTTGTGAGGAAGCAGACATGAGGAAGCCAGAGAGTTCTCCAGACAGAAGGAACCTCGAGGCCAAGGCTCTGTGGAGGAGAGAACTTGGCCCACTGAAAAAGACCAGTGTAGCTAAGGCATAAGGACTCTGGGGGAGAGTGGAAGGAGATGGAGCTCAGCCATGCAGACTGAAGCCAGGTCTCATGGAGCCTTTACAGACGTGGTACAGAATTTTGCTCTTGTCCTGGGAGCAACGAGACAAATCTAAAAGCAAGAGAGAAGAGACCCAGTCTAAACTGTCAGAAGAACTCTCTGGCACCTGTATGGAGAATGGGCTACTTGAAGGCAAAGAGAGGAAGCAGGGGGTATGGGTTTCAGGGTGAGCTCAGTAGTTCAGGCAAGAGATGACGGCCATTTGGTTATGTGTAATGGACACTATGGGTAGATTGGGGATATATTTTTGAAATATGGTGGATGAGGACGCAAGAAAACCCAACAACACCCCACACGGCATTGTTCTCAAGAAGGTGGGAGGATGCGTGGTGTCTGCGGTTTTCATGAGGAAGAGTGGGAAGACAGAAATGCAATCAGATTGCAGACTGTGGTGAGTTGGGTTCCATGTTGGATAAGTCAGGTTGGATGTCCGTCAGAATTCAAAGAGCAGATGCAAGTCAGCAGTGGGGTATCTACTTCTGGAGCTTAGAGGAACTAGGGAGAGAAATACAACCTGGAGTCATTGGAGAGGCCAAGGCACCACATCATTTTGTGCAGGTGACAGTGGATATGTCAAGGACCCACTGACTCTGGGAAAGAGGAGAAGCCCCTGGGCATGGGGAGGCAGCCTAGATGGCCACCATCAGCTGAGACGTCACCGGTATATCACCACTCCCTCAGAACGACATAACCCCTGGGCCTTAAATAATTAAAGAGCCAGATAATATTGAGTAAGGAAATGTCACCTCAGCCCTGTCTATACTGCTGCATTCCACCAAACAGAAGACACAGATCCATTTGCTCCGGAACCCCAGTACCCCCCAAGGGAGCTTGCTCTCTCATCCAGATTCAGGGACACAGGGCTCTTACCAGAGAAGAAAAAGCATCCCTCACTCCTCCCACTGTTGGCTGGTACAGAAGATTTTCTTTTTGCAGAAACATGGCCCAAATGATACCCAGGTAGCAGCTTCCAACACGATCTTTCCCAGCCCCCTCCCCTTATAAAAATTCCAGCAAAAACAAAGAAAAAAGTGACGATCCAGGGTTCACTGGGGGAGTGGCCTGACAGGTAGCTAAATGCCACAACATGGCTGGAATTTCCTCCTACTTAGAACTAATTTTCTGAGGAAAAAAATAGCCAAAGTTCAGTAAATCGTAAACCTCCTTTTCTCCAAATAAAAATGTAACAATCTAAAAGATTTGAGGCTATTTCATAAGTCCTCAGTATCTTCTATTGCTTCAGAGACCCCAGGCTTATACCAACATGCTCAGCCATCTCTCTTCTTAACCTGTCAGGTGGCAATCCCTTCTTTCAACCAAGGCTCTCACCATCTTTAACCTCCTAAACTGAGTCTAGAAAAGGAAGAATAACTACACGTGAAAATTATTTAGATTTGCACTGGTATATTTTATCTTCCAACTTAGCTCCATCAGAGTTTACGCAGATGTCAGACGGGACTCTGTAACTGCTTTACTCTCTGGTTAAAATGGCTTCAACCTCACCCTCCATGATCTGAAAATGTCATAGTATCTACTACCAGTTCTGTGCACTCCAAAGATGCTAGCATTTCCTGGATCATTCTTTCTCTTCTGGTTCAGTACGTGTTACTTCGGCACTGCATCAACCCAGATCTCAAATGTATCGCCTGCCTCGATTCAACAACAAAAATTATAAATACAATGTACTTATGAGCAGAGCATAATTCGCTAGAGATTTTCATGGCTGGAGCCACAGGGAATAAGGGAGAATTTATAAAACAGAGCCGAGCTGACTCAATAAGGTAAGACTAAATTAACAAATGACCCCAAATCTTAACAGCTTCCAATAATGAAGTTTTACTGTCTATTCACCCTACATGTTCATCACAGTGGGCTCTGGCTCTGTTCCCGTTTTCTTCTCTGTGGATGGAGGCTGATGGAGGACTTGCTACCTGGAACACTGCCAATCTTCACAGAAGAGGGAATCACTCGCTGACTCTTCAAGCTCTTGCTTAGAAAATGACGCACATCAATTTCACTCATGATTTATTGACCAAAGCAAGTCACATGACCAAGCCTGAGTTCCGAGTGTGGGGATATACAATCCTCCCACAGGAAGTGGCACCAAATATAGATGATCAGTAAGACCATCTACTACATCAGCATTTTTAAATGTGATAGTGGATGTTATCACCTTAAAGTGCTTTGGAAACACCCCAAAGGGCTTGGTAGCCTCTCCTTCCTTCCCCTCCTCTTCCCTCTTCTCAGGCCATATGATTCCTCCCATGGCCTCATGCAAACCTCCTTCAATTTTAGCTCTGTCAACACACAACCCCATGTACACCCATCGCTTGTCAAAGTATTTCTTCCAAACAAAGGATCCTGGCATCTGCTGACTATACAAGAAACCTCAGTACACAGGATGGGAGAAAAGCAGAAACCTGCATCCTGAAAATGACAAGTTTACATCATAATTTGTAACCATTCCAAATACCAGGAAAACCATAAGTAGGGTAAGAGGAAGTTCCTTTTTTAATGTTTATTTATTTATTTTGAAATGGGGGGGGGCAGAGAGAGAGAGAGAGGGAGAGAGAGAGAGAGAGAGAGAGAGAGAGAGAGAGAGAATCCCAAGCAGACTCCACGCTGCAGTGCAGAGCCCAACACAGGGCTTAAACTGACAAATCACTAGATCATGACCTGAGCCAAAATCAAGATCAGATGCTTACTCGACTGAGCCACCCAGACGCCCCAGGAGAAAGTTGCATCTTGGTGGAGGAGAAGAATGCCAGGTGATCGTTTAGTAGAAGCCAGGAATTGAGTTGAGACTTGCTCACACCCACCTATTCTCCAGCTATTGATCTAGCTAGAAGAATTTCAACAGCAATGCTAGTAAACACAGGACAAGACCCATGGGTCTCCCCTTCCAATCTGTTGGAAGGATCTATTCAGGACAGAGCTTATCTTTGTTTTGTTTTAGGGTTGATTGGAGAAAAGACCATCTTTTCATAGCCTTATGGATTCTGCATAACTTCTTCTGTGAAGTGTTTGTTCAAATTACTCACCCAATAAGAGAAAGTCAACTAATTCTATTTTTAAAAGGGGCAAGAGATTTGAACAGGCACTTTGCAAAATTGGGTGCTTGAGTCTCTGATAGGGAAATGGAAAGACACCAACATTCATCTAAGAAAATAAATTAAGATGAACCAAAAAATACTAAGTTTAATACTAAGTTTTGATGAGGATATAGTACAACTGGAAATCTCAAATATTGGGAATATCTGGATTTTTCCATTAAACGTAAACACAGACCTACCCTATAACATCACCAATCACACTTATCACTTTGTCTCCGAGAGAAATGAGTATATTTGTTAACCAAAAAGTATGAACAAGTTTATTCACAATTGCCGAAAGCTGGAAACAACTCAATTATCAACAGAAGAATGGATACATAATTATGGTACACTCAAATAATGGACTCCTACATAACAATGAAAAAAAATAACCAACCACTGATGCAGACATAACATGGATGAATCTAAAAAACATTACTTCAAGCAAAAGAAGTTAGACACAAAAAAGTGCATACTGCATCTATATGAAGTTCAAGAGTAGGAAAATATAATTGGTGGTAACAGAAGTCAAAGTGTGGTTATATCAAGGGTGGAGTATTGATGATAAAGGGGAAGAAAAGATGAACCACAGCAATATTCTCCATTTATTCTGTATGGTGGTTGGACAGATGTATATAAAGTTTTTATCAAGCTCCACCTAATTTTTTTAATGTTTATTTATTTTTGAGAGAGAAAGAGACATGGAACACAGGTGGGGGAGGGGCAGAGAGAGAAGGAGACACAGAATCTGAAGCAGGCTCCAGGCTCCCAGCTGTCAACACAGAGCCTGATGGGGGCTCGAACCCACAATCCGTGAGATCATGACCTGAGCCGATGTCGGACTTTCAACCGACTGAGCCCCCAAGGCACCTCCAAGCTCTACTTAGATAATTGCTTTCTATGTAGTTTATTACATGTATGTTACACATCAAATTTTTTTAAAAAAGTAAATTCAGACATCTTATTTCACCAAAGAAATGAAATCTTGCCAACTCCCATGAGAAAACAAATATTCCCATTTCAAAACTAAAATTGGATTTGAAAGACTTAAAATACATATATTTGTGGCGAATCTTGAAAGATGGGTAAGGATTGCTCGGGTAAAGAAGGAAATCAAGTTTTGAAGACAGAGACGCAAGAGAAAATAAGAACCGTTATGGGCATCACAAGCAGTATAGATTTAGCATAAAATACATGTGGAAAACTCTGGGTGATTAACATCTTTAGAAACGCACCCCTGGGTTTCCAGAAAATGGGAATCATTAAGAAAATGAGAAGTTGTCTAACAGACCTAGTTCAGTGATTCATTTGCATGAATTAGTATTTCACTCTGGAAAATAAACAAAGAAACTGGGGCTCTGTTATTTCTGAAGATGGGATCCAGCAGTTTCCGAAGGGAGCCAGAGCCGTCTGGCTTGAATTTGAGCATCTGTGTGCTCGCCCCAGATGCACGGCCAGAGGATTAATAAAAACACACGTCAGATCGTTTTCTCTATAACCACCAACAGCGTTCTTAATTTGTGAGAATGGAGTCTTGGGCTCCCTTATTATCATTCTTCTTGCCCTCCTCAGCTGTTCCTGGGCAGAATGCTGTGGGGTATAGACCAGCGATTAAAAATGTCCTATTCATTACCATGAATGTCAGCCTTTCAACGCAGACCAAGAAACCCTGGACTGTGCAGGGGACGGACAGAGCACAGACATTCCGCCGCTAATAGTAGGCTATTGTTTCAATTCATTACGGCAGCACCTTGGCCTCCTCCATGGTGACTGAGGGGCAGACAAGAGACAGCCTCGGGAATGCTTATCTGGTGGGAACAGGCTAGATGCTATCGGCTCCCACATTGTAACATCTCAGTAACATCTCTCTTCTTTTTGGTGGCCAGAGAAAGTGGGTCAGTGGGGAGGGCCTGGTGAGCCACAGAGGCCGAGCCGGAGACTCACATGCTCACACCATCTCGGCGACACTGCCCTTCCCTCCCCCGCAACCGGTCTTCCCCTTTCCCATCACTGCTTAAGACGGGAGGCCCCACCTTGTGGTTTTCATCACTTCAACTGCCTGCTTGATTGGAAGATACCTCGGGTCTTTATCTCCTAACTGCAAACACCTGATAAGAATGCGGACGCGGTGTGAGAATTTGTAACTGATTGTAGGAATTTTCGGACAAAGCGGATGAAGGGGGAGAGAGAGAATGATTACTGATTGCTGCTATTGTGTGTCATACCTCTCTATTCTTTCATGTCTTTGGAATTTGCCTTGAAAAGAGAGAAAAACTCCATTGTGCCTCTTGGATTTAACTCTGGAAGACATAGGGGTCAGAACTGACCACCATATTTCCTGAGTGTGGGACTCCAAGACAGTTTCTTAAACTCCATGGATTTAGAGTAATGCATCTGCATAAAAATGTCCTCAAGAGGTCCCTTTCATGGCTGACATCCTAGAATTCTGTGAGCTTGGTTTTGGTTTTGGTTTTCAGATAAATACAGAGAGATAAATCCAGTAACTGGATCAGAGAGGCACCTACTCCTGCTCTTACGCCGCAGGGCACAGGGTGGCTTGTCTCTGCTCTCAGCTCCTGGTTGTGTGAACGGGGCTCTTTCCTTATACTTCTTAACCCTGTATCCTTGTCTGTAAAGCATGGACAATCATACCTGCCTCTCAGAGTCGTTACATTTCCTCAAAAGCCAGGTAAGATCCCCGTCTCGGAATAACAGCTATTATTACGATGATCCACAACGTATTGGAACACAGACACTGGAGCCGGGCTTCTTATGTTCCATTTTGAGCTCTGCCCATTTCTGTCTGTGTAGCCTGAGCAAGTAACTCAACCTCTCTGCCTCATTCCTCATCTGTGCAGTGGAGATAATACCACAACATCATTGGGTTTTGTGAGAATCAAATGGGTCCATATATATGACATCCTTGAAATGATATTCAGCACATAGTAAGGGTTATGTGTTTTGCAAATTAAGCGAATATATATATATTCTCACACACACCTGTGTATACATGTACATTTAAATGTGCTGGCACAAATAAGTGTTTGATAAATGCTGGGTGTGGTGATGATGATGTTGACGACCACAGAAACCATTTTTCCAGGACTAGAGGTGGTGCCTGAGGAGACAGCTCCTGGGAGGGACTCTGGGTTGACGGAGGGGATGGAGAAATGGGAGCATGTAGTAGGAGAAGCCGTGAGGAGGATCTAGCAGATCTGACCGCTGAGTGTGCTCGCACTCAGAGACGGAGGCAAGGCAGGAGGCTGACTCAAAGGATGACTCTGGATCTCTCGCTGGGCACCATGGTAGATGGTGGCGCCCTTGGTTGAGAGAAAACTACAGGGAAGAATTAGGTAGAACGAGCCCATGTTTAGATATGTTGAGTCTGAGATGCCAGTAAGACCTTCAGAGGGAAAAGAAACTCTCTCATCTGAGAAGATCTAAGTAAAGAATGGAATCCACCATAGAATTTGGCCAAGTTCAAAATTCCCACAACTACTACATTTTACCTGTAACAAATTATACTCAGTTCTCAAAAAACCTGACTCAGAACCAGCCTGGAAGACACTTTGGAGGTCCACAGGTCCAATGTCCCCTTCAGACTGATGACTGTTGACATCGTTCAGCCACGTGTCACTCTCAATGCATTTTCATGTCTCTAATCTATGTGAGTTTATGAAAACATCAGCATCCCCATTTTATTGGCTGAAAATAGAGGTGGGATTAGATCCAGGTCTCTTCTTTGTCTAGGGATCTCTTTATCATCATTTAACTGGGGTCGGCAGCACTGTAACTGGTTTACATATTTAACCCACATAATCTAACTTAATCCCCAGCTCAACTTGGGAGACAGATGCTATCAGCCCCCTTTTCAAATGATGTAAAGGAATTTGCACACAGACTCATAAATTTAAGTGACAAATGTGGGGTAACCAAGTCCAAATTCGTGTTAGATTTCTGTGCTTTTGAGGGATTTTATTATGATAATGTTGAGATGAGTATGCAAATTTCCTTCAGGTAGACTAACCTTGCTAGGTCCAAATCCTGGCTGTGTCTCTTGCTAGCTGTGGGACTTTGGGAAAGTTACTTAACTTCTCTGTGCCCCAATATACTGATCTATAAGATTGGGATTCAAAGGTCTTAAATAAAGAGCATACAACAAGTTAAAAAAGAAAAGAAGCAGTGAAATCAGAACCAGAAAAGAGAAGCAAAACTTGAAGCGATCCTTGCTCATTAAATTTATGACCTGATGTGTACGTTTACAAGATTTGGGTACCAAATTCAGCTCTGAATTTCTAGCAGCCAATGCAAAAAAGGCAAATATGACTGGAGAATCCAAAAGATTAAAATGCTCAGGAGAGGCACAGCGAGATGATAGTTCAGAGAGGAACTTCTGTTGCTCCTAATTCAGTAAACACTGGACAATATGCTCTCAAATGTCCCTAGTATGAAGCCAATTTGGCCAACAGGTGTCAATCTCTTTAGAAGGTACTGACCCAAAAGATTCCACAGGGAAGTAGCCATGGTGGATCAGAAGCTTTGTCATGAGAAGGATTCTGTTTCCACTGGACTTTGGACTCCCTTTGCCCCCCAGATGGCCCTTCTTTCACTTCTGCATTGGTTTGGTTTTGGGGTTTCACTGTGAAAAAATAACAATGTTCGTGATTGGATCCGACATCAGACACTGGATGTGTGGGTCTCAGTGTGTTGCCTTCACTGTACATGAGAAGCCTATGGAAGAGAGCAGAGAATTTTCAGGCACCAGGCTAAGTGCCCTCCTGTCTCAGGACCCCAGAAAAGCAACCCAGTTATCCACACTTCCCACTTAATGGCCTCAGAGCCATTAACCCCTCCCCATTCCCACTTTGGGGATTTCTAAAAATGGCAGGTTCTTCAGCATAGTCCCAGACGGGTAAGATGCGCCTTCATTTATCTCAAAATCATAATCCTCTTAAAACTCAACAAGCGTTGGTTTTTCCTGAGACAGGCAATGATCTTCCTTTCCCTCGCTGCCTCCCCTCCTGGTTGGTTCCTCAGCCTTACCAGCTGAACGTGGCCCATCTTCCCCGTTCTGCAAACAACCTAGACTTCTTTCCCTATGGCACCTCCCTTACTGATCACAGAAGTTAATACAACTCCAGCTCATTCCTGAAAGGATTTAAAATAGCTGATGCTACAGATAACAATTTTTTAAGTCATAAAACTATTAAACTGGGTCTTCCATTTCTCTTCTGTACACATAATCTCTCCCATCCCCAAACTCCTCATGCTTCTTAATTCTTTGAAGTTGCTCAGCACATTTTGCCTGCTTTTACAGTTATTCAGATTCGTAGCTTAACCATCCCTTCTAGACTATGGCTTCCTTGAGGCAAAACCGATACAAAATCCATGCAGGTTCTCTGAAATACTTGACGAATGGATAGATAAACACTTATCAGACATCTTTTGGGGAAATAGGCCAATGGAAGGAGCATTATTCTGAAGGAGCTCTTTCTATAAAGTGTGAGACAGATTCATGGGCATGATCCTAATTCACTTTTGTGAACACAATGATAGACTAAGTTAAGGATCTATAGGAACATGGAAAAGGAATGGTCCATGAAGAAGTTGGCCCAAGCCAACTTAGGCAAATAAATTAAAGGAAGCATAATAAAATGACATGAGCAAGGGAAAAAAAGGAGGCTAATGGGAGACACTGACAAATAACATAACACTTGGTACTGAGCAACCCAGCAGCCAAGTTGAAAAGAGAAGCAAAGGGCTGTGTAGATAGCTCTGGGGATCAAACACCCCAATGTAAAGGAAATGCAAACTTTTATCCTTCTTTGTTTTTGACTTCTGAAACCTCTGAGCTGCATAATGGAAAGCAAAACATAAATAATAGTTTCAAGTTATAGAAATGACCAATTCATAGGCATAGTGTAGAGCCCTTCAGGGGGAAGGAAATTCCTAGAAGAAACTGAAGAAATATAAAGCTAGTGAGGAAATGAAGAAAATAGATCATTTTAGTTAGTGGAAATATATTCAGCCAGGCTGGAAATCGGTTTGCAGCTTCCTATAAAACTAAATACACAGCTACCATATGACCCAGGAATTGCATCCCAGAGTTGTTGTGGGTTGTTTTTTTTTTTTTTAACACAAAAGCTTGTATACGAATAGCAACTTGATTCTAGTAACCAAAAACCAGAAGCAAGTCAGATGTCCTTCGATTGGAGAATGGGTAAACCATGAAGCACCCTCAAGCCACAAAATACTCCCCGGACATAAAATGGAATGAACTACTGATAGACCCGATCCATGACTGGACGTATCTCCAAAGAATCGTGCTGAGTGAAAAGCCACAACCCCTGGAGGTTACGTACTGTATGATTCTATTTCTCTAACATTCTTGAAATAGCAACCCCACAACTCCTTACTGGTTGCCAGAAGTTAAGGAAGCGGTGGGATGGGAAGGAAAGAGGGGGACTGGGAAAGAACCATAGGAGAAATAGTGGGGGTCGGAGGAATGGCCGCCATCTTGACCGAAATGGTATCAAAATCCCGGCTTGTAGCCTTATACCTCAGTTTTGTGAGATGTTGCCACCAGGGGAAAGGGAGTCAAAGACACATGGGCTCTCAGGATCATTATTTCTTACAACTGCGTGTAAATCTACAGTTGTCTCCAAACAAAAGTTTACTTTTTAAGGCAATGAATCATTGAAACAGCCATTTTGAAAACTCGTCTGGCAGTTTCCTATAAACGGGGGCACAGACTTACCGTAAGACCTACCAGACCTACATGACCGGATTTGCCCAAGAGAAATAAAAACATATATCCACACAAAAGCCTGTGTGCCGCAACTTGGTTTGTAGCATCCAAAAGCTGGAAGGATTCAAATGTCCATCAAGTCTTGAATGCATAGACAAACTGGTACATCTACTCCGTGGAAAAATACTCCACCATAGAAGTTCCTAACATGCCCCTTTGCTCACGAGTATGGACTGAATCAAACACAGCAAAAAGCTTGTAATGTGTTGTCTGGGCGACACTCGTGTTACCTTGTGCTGTCAACCCTCTCAAAGAGGCACTGAGACCTTGAGAGATCTCACCACTAATAACATGAGACAGGGCTGGCATTCCAGCCCAGATTTCCCTAGGCTGGAAAATTGTGCGTCTTCTATGGTAAAGCACTGTGTGACGTTGCGGGTGAAGAATTTGAATGGATGGACTACAAACTGCCAATTAGACGGCAATCATTCCGTTGGGGATGGTGTGTGCATTCTTTGTGAAAACAAAAGAACCCGACTTGGAATTGGAATCCTGATGTGCCCTCCAATCTACTTGGACACAAAGGGGCCACAGACCTACCAGCTGGGTCTGGATCTGCCTGGCAAAGGAGATTCAGATCGAACTACGATGCTAGGACGTCTCGAAACCTCCAATGGAAACCAGCCCAGCGTCCTGGCCAGCCTGCTGATGATGCAGCACTTGGACAGCCAGGATTCTGCACCAAAATAACCAGAATGCAGACCAAGGCTGCTGCAGGCCAGAAAGGCTGGCAGGAGGAGGACAGAGAGCTGGTGGCCACGTTTATCTCCCCCTAGCCCATGGCCAGGGCACAGAGGCCCCAGGAGGAGACACTCAGGCTGACCAGGAGGGACAAAGGATATAAGTTATTGCCCACGAGCAAGAAAACTGGCTCCAAAGAGCCTGACAGCACCATTTTGGCTTCCGGGGGGAATTCTGTGTCCAGCATCTGTTCACTCCACATGTGTCTGGAGATGGCCTGGAGTGCCCCGTTGTGACAGGAGGTAGTTCCCAGGTCATCCTACGGTGAGACGGTCCCGTCTTCCTGGAGAGAAGCCGCTGCCAGGAAAGAAGTGAGGAAAGAAGCCCCACCCCCACCCCTGCTCTCCCACTCTTCCCGGGCAGTGCTCTGGGGCCTCCATTCCCAGCACACCACACTGTTCCTTGCAAAGCTATTCCCACCTGTCTCTTGAACCCCATCCCTTTCTGTCCACCTGCACTGCCTCAAAGTTCTGACCCTCGTGTGGCTTAGCTGGATTTTGAAATAGGTTTCTGACTTATCTCCCCGATACCACCACCTCTGCAAATCTTTCCCCAGCAGTCTGGGACACTGGCCACCGCCAATGCTGCACCCCGTTCTCCTTCCTCGGCTGCCAGAAAATGGGGGTGCGAAACCCTTGTGTAGGTGACAGAGGCCCGTGGCTGCCCAGTCTTCCTGACTCCTGCATTATCTCCTCCCTGGGCCCCCGGGCACCATGCTCCGCTCCGGTCACTCTGGGCACCCAGCTGGCCCCTGAGCCACAGGCCCCCGGTCCCGGGGGGACGCATTCTCCCTTCCTAGAGTGGCACCACCTGCTCCTCCACTAAGTCTTTCCAGGCTTCGGGACAATGTGTCCCTTCAGGGACAGAACATTTCCTCCCCTGCCTCCCCGACCCAGACAGAGCTTTTGGCTATCTCCTTTGTGTCTCTTTTACATGACCATGAACTTCCAAGGGGCCAAGAGCAAGTCTGTGATGACCTCACAACCTTGACTTCTAACCTGGTGCTTGGAATATAATAAAATATCAATACCCATTTCAAAACGGTTTTTTAATGTTTTATTATTTATTTTTGAGAGACAGAGAGATACAGCATGAGCAGGGGAGGGTCAGAGAGAGAGGGAAACACGGAATGTGAAGACAGGCTCCAGGCTCTGAGCTGTCAGCACAGAGCCAGATGCGGGGATCAAACCCATGAACCGTGGAATTATGATCTGAGCTGAAGTCAGATGCTTAACCGACTGAGCCACCCAGGTGTCCCTCAATACCCATTTCAAATGAACGAGGGAAAGAAAGAGGGGAGAGAAGGGCCACTCTTAACTCGTGGGATAAGGGCCAGCATAGTTAGAGACGTTGAAGTGGGTGGCTTGAAAAATGAAGCCGAGGAGGGCCACAATGGAATGACACTGTCTTAGGCGACTACAGACTCTTGAAGGTACGATGGAACTGGAGAGTGATCCACAGACAAGTCAGAAATAATAATACTGCCACAGGTTAGCATTCATTCACTCAGTAACTACTTACTGAAGGCCAGGCAAAGCTACATCTACATACATCATCCCATTGAATCGTCCCCCAAACCAAATTAGTCCTATAATTATATTCATTCTAATAGATAAGGAAACTGAAGCTCAGAGAGGTTAAGCAAGTTCTACAACATCACGCAGTCAGTGAGCACAGGCCTCTCTGATTCAAACCCTGTGCTTGCCCAGCCGCATCTCCCCACCCCCCACCTTTCGTTCCCTTACCTTCCCCTGCCCCTTCCATTTTCTGCTTGTTCAGAAGTTAATCACAGGCACAGTACATTCAAACACAGAACAGAGTCCCCTTATTCTTGAAAGGCCAAAGGCATGGCATCTTAATTGAAACAAGGCAATCCAAACATTTACTTCTCTTCAAGTTTACAAATTCCATCTCATTGGCTTATATTTGCACAAAGGACCGTCCTGTCAACGTTATTTTATTTTTATAGAAGGTAAAAAATAGAAAGGAAGTTTTAGAACCAAATGACTTCCAACATAGTTTAGTCGTTCTCCTTGGCGGTGTAAGGAAAGAGCAGCATTTTCCAGACTGAAACTTGGAAACCACTTAGCACCATTCTTCCAGAAAACCTGCCCGCGGGCTCAGACACTTAGTCACCTGGGGTCACCGACAGCCTGTCATTCTCTCCTTCAAAACCCCTCCTCACCTCTGACCCCAAGATAATTTCCTAGCAGGGTCCTCCTTGCAAAATCAGACCTAGAGAGAAGGGCTTTTATCAGGGGCCATGGTGGCCGAGAAGATGCTTTCAGCTACAGGGACCCAAGTCAGCCCTGCTCCCCTCAGAGGAAGAAGTTCCAATGTGTATCAGATGGCACAGTGCCCAGCACCTATCAGGATTTCGTTCCCTTCGGTGACTGAGTCCTATCCATTGTACACATACGTCCATTAATGGACATGGGTCCTCACCATCTTTTGAGTATTGGGAATAGTGGAGGTATGAAACATACATGTACCCATATTGCCTGGACTCTCTGTTTTTAACCCTTCAGGGTGTACGCATCACTCCCGCTGACAAGGGCCACTGGAAAACACAGGCTCATCTCCCTGAATCCCACCTATGTACACGTCATGTACCGGAAACCCATGTGATTGATGTTTGGGAACAGAGTGGAGGCCGCTGTTGGAGCAGTGCTAATCCCCTTTGAGGAATATATGACATGCACGGGAAAGAAGAGGCCACTGCCAGCACTCAGGGACGTGTCCCCTGGCCCCCACCTTGGGAGACAGCGCACTAGAAGGGACCTGTCATTTTAATAATCACTGGCTCTGACAGGCTCAGGGACCCAAATATAAACCCAGATGGGATGATTTTAAGGCAATCTTTCGATCAATCCAGATCATATTTTATGCTAAGTTTTAGATTATCATCAAAAGAAAAAGGAAACTTTTTTTTAACATTTTCATGGAATTGACATCAACACCAAGACCTTGGGGCCCCTGGCTATTAATAGACCAGGGATGAGGAATGCGTGGCTAAGGCAGGCCTGTTTGGTTCATTGCCAAAACCAAATGTGCCAATGCCCAGAATGCCCCACGCACTGTCTGGTGCATGAAGATATTCAAGACATGCTGCTGAAAAAATAATGGAGTATCGTATGGGGAGTCAGAAGGGCAGATGTGGGTGGTGAGGTAGGCAGACACCTGATATGTCATGGCCGGGCTTTTCTAGAGTGTGTTCTGTACCATCCTTGAGAGCCATCTGAGGGCCCTTCCCATCTATATGTCTCCCTTGGTAATTAGCACTTACGGCTTATTACACTTTTCATCTCCATTAACAGGGAGGAGTGAGCAAGACAAATCCCCATGAAGGGTCCAGAGCTGTGCCAGGAGAGGTGGGGTGCCGGAGTCCAGCTCCAGCAGGTCCAGGGTTCCCTGAAGGATGGACGGTGTCGGCAAGAGAGAGTGAGAGAATGAGAGGGTTTCTTTCTGATCACCAGGCAGGCACCTCTGCACTGATTGAGACTCAGCTTTATTTATGGTGAGTGTTTGGGCACAACACAGAAGTAGCATTTGCCTTAGACAATGATTTCTGATGATAAATTAATTTGATACGTAAAAATTTCCCAGAACATATATTTGTAGAAGACTCATACATAACTTTTATCATAGTGATTGATGTAGGTGATTTAGATGTGTATCACATGGGGAAGGAAGGTGTCTTCAGCATTCAAATACAAGACAATGTTTTTAGCACAGCAAAGGCAAAAGTTAGTTCTTTGTGAGCAGGGGTCAATAGCCTATTTCCTTAAGGAGAAGTATAAGAAAAACAGGATTCTCAGGAAACGCAATGTTTGCTCCCATAATCACAAAAGAACATATTCCTACAATAAGTTCCTTCAACAAGGTGCAATTAGGGCCAGAATAAGGGGATAAGTCACTCCCGATACCAATCAGCAAGGTGCCCGGGGTGGGGGTGGGGGGTCAGTGCTCAGGCAAAAACAATTGAGTGGGGGTGGATATCAGTCACCATCTGAAGGCAGGAGGCCATGCAAACTTGCCTTAACCTCACAAGGAGTTTTCTCAACTAGAGAGTTCAGAATGGCTCCCAGCAGTGAGGAGATTAGATATGACACCCATGAAGAGGCACCTGGGTGGGCTCAGCCAGTTAAGCGTATGACTCATGGTTTCAGCTCAGGGCACGTTCTCAGACCCCATGAGTTCCAGCCCCACATCGGGCTGGGCACTGACAGTACGGAGCCTCCTTGGGATTCTCTCTCCCTTCTCTCTCTGTCTCTGCCCCTCCCCCACTCATTCTCTCCGTCTCTCAAAAAATAATAAACTTAAAAAATATATTTTTAAAAAAAGAAAAAAAAATGAAACCAGTGAAGAAAACAGCCCCAGGACCCTCTCAATCCAGACTCCCTGCTCTATGCCTCTCCACTTCTATCTCCCTGTCCCAGGAGGAGCTGGAAGGCGCTACACACCGGATATGAAAGCGGAGATGTCCGTGAACCAGGATATTAAAAACAAACCCAAGTTGTCCAAGAGGATTGAAAATGTGGAGCAGATAACTTACAGCACTGGACACATTTGCTTGTGGTTTCTCTTTGCCCGGGAGAGGAGAGAGGATTTTGATGTTCTTTATTGGGTGCAAATCCCTCAGACAGGAATGAGGAGTTGTTCTGGTATGTTCTCGCAGGGACGGCCTCCCAGGAATTAAAGAAGCATGGGCAGGTTCTGTCCGATACAGCATTCCAAAGATTTCTAAGGAAAGACGTTTCATCCTTGAGATGTAAATATGGTACTTTTCACTTTATTCTTTTTAAACACAGTTTGGCTCAGAAAGTTGAAAGGAAAGCTGACCTTAGCCAAAATGTCAGAATCAGGCAACAGAAAGTGCATTCAACAATAACCATTATTTCCTATTTATATAAACGATTTTCTTTCCAAATTCCCAAAACTCTGAAAACCTTCAGGAATTAGACTGTGCCAACCTATTTCAACAGGACTGTCAGTAGGAATAATGATGCGGTTATTCTTAAGTGACACAATTTCATGAAATCCTTTAAAAACAACTTGTATTAATGCTCACATTCTAATTAAAATACCTCAAGGAGAAATTCCTTGTAATCTGGTAGTTACGGAGAAAAAGAATGACACTGTGTTTCCAACCTCGATATGTTCAGAGAAAGCCTAACAGTTGTGCAGATCCTATTTTACATGTTAGCTGCAGTAATGAATCCTATGCCCTGGTCTCAGGTCCACCCCCCTGTGTCAGCCATATCTTTTCTCGAAAACACCAGTTTCCCAACTATAACAGGAAAAAGGGGGCCATGGGATTTCTTCTAACACGATTCTGTGAATTCTCTGCAAGTCTGAAAAACACAAATACATTCTATAATGTTGGAGGTGCATTTCATCTCAGAAATAAACGATGTCTTTTTCCTTTCCAAAATATACACTTTCTTTAGAAAAATAAATCTCTCCTAAAAAAGTATGGCAGACATTTTCTTTTATAGACCTTTCTAACGTATGGCACTAAGTGTTTCCACCTGTGCCCAGCATAGACTTGGCCACTTAATCAAGACGTGATTGTCTGCCTCAGAGGTTAGCCAGAGTATGTGTTTAAAGAAGTGAAGAGCAGAGCCCTGTGGTTAAAGGTGAAGACTTCCAGGCCCCAAGCATTCCTTCCCCCAAATCTGTTGGGAATGAACGTTCAGAAGGTCATAAACTTTAGGGGCTCCTGGGTTGTTCAGTGAGTTGAGCGTTCAACTCTTGGCTTCAGCTCAGGTCATGATTTCATGGTTCCTGGGATCTAGCCCCACATGGTATTCCCTCTCTCTCTCTCTCTCTCTCTCTCTCTCTCTCTCTGTGTGTGTCTCTCTGCCCCTCTCCTGCTCATGTTGTCCCTCTCCCAAAAGAAATGTTTTTTGAATAATAGGCCATAAACTTTCAAGGACAAGTATGTTGTGTCCATAATTAGGAAGAAACGCGAACACAAATACTCACCACTTGTCCTGCTCAGCTCATTCTCCTACTTCTATCTCCAAAATATCTCTGGAGCGTGTTGCTAGATAATCCCTTGGTTACTGTCCTAGCTCAGGGCCCCCTTTTCTCTCTTTTTAAATTCATGTCCTTACTTCCATTTTCCCCCTTTCGAAATCATCCTCCATGGAGACAGACTAATATTTCCAAAACAGAAATCTAATTATATCACTTCTCAGTCTAAAGACCTTCCAAGACCACCCCGCAGTATCAGAGTGGAAATTTTCTGGCATGAATTTTGAAGTCCTGAATAATACAGTCTACCTGCTTTGGACTCTAGCCTGTGGTCACTGGGTATAGCAAAGAGGAGTATAAATGCCCAGTTAAATTTGAGTTCTGGATAAACAACAAATAATGCTTTCAGTATAAGCATGTCTCATTCAATTTGTAGGAAATGCTGATGCTAAAAAGAATATTCAATGTCTATCTGAAATTCAAATCAGCCAGGCCTCCTTTATGTTATCTAGCAAACTACTCCAACTACACGACTCTAATCATTATTTCCAAAACAAAGGCATTTGCCGACGCTGTGCAATTATCCATGCCATTTTCATGACCTAACGTACTATTTTCTCCACAACTAGAAAACTCCTACTCATCCCTCAAAACCCAGCACATCTTCTATGATGCTCTTCTGATTGCTAATAATGTAATGAAGCATCCTCTCCCTTGCCTTCCTTTGTTTATCTCCCCTTGTATACTCAGCACAGTGTACTGTCATTACTTGGGAGTCACCCTCTCCCACCAGAAGTGGAAGGGACAGACTTTGCCCCCCTTCAAACTCCCAGGCCCACCACGAGACCCACACTGGATAGGTGTTCAATAAAATGCACCAAATGAATGAAGAGTGAACAGCTGTGTAAGTCATGGGCATCGCTTCAAACACATTCTCCCATTTCCCATCACAGTATAATTCTGAAAAGAAAAAATACAAAAATTCTGAATTCTTTAAATCCTCCTTATCAGGAAACAATAGTGAAGGAGGCCCTAGAAAAGGTCTGTAAACCCCAAAGTAAACATCTCCTCTCTCGCAGTGCCCACACCCTTCCTGTTCAGTCAGGTGAAGGTGGCATTAACACCAAAAGTCCCCACTGGCAGACAGAGTCACAAATATTCCCTGGTCCTCCGCGGGTATTAACCATGTCAGCCCCCTCCCTACATGTGAGTGTGAGATTGTATTTGTCCTGAGTGATCTGCTTTGGTTTCCCAGAACACCTTGCCAGCTGCTTCATGGTCCAATTACTCCTCCCTCATTTGGCTCTGGCTGTTTAAGGCGGCAGATCCATCTCTTATTGTCACACGGTCTACACCCAGTGAGGAGACTCACTTGATTAATTCCCAGTTGTCACCTTCAACCATGTTGTGATCTACCTGATGTCCTCGTTTCCTGACTCAGTCTCTCCCAATTATTCTGTTCAGGTAATGCGCCTGGTTGGGGCTCCTCACTGCAGTCTGCTATCTTATCCATCTAAACAATTCTTCTAGTTTAGTCACGGTATATATTTGTTAAATTAAGGAATGGATGCTTCAGTCTTGCTCATTCAAGAACCACTCATCAAGATTCTGATATAAAAGATGCCTGAGGAGGCGGCTGGGTGGCTCAGTCAGTTGAGCATCGCCCTTTGGTCCAGGTTATGATCTCTCATTTGTGGGTTCAAGCCCGACATCAGGCTCAACTCTGCACTGTCAGATTCTGCACTTGGAATTCTCTCTCTCTGCCCCTCTGCTGTTCACACACACACACACACACACACACATTCTCTCTCTCTCTCTCTCTCTCTCTCTCTCTCTCTGTGTGTCTCTCTCTCAAAATAAATAAATAAATTTTTTACAAAAGTGTTTGCTAGGAACCAGCCCTGGCTATGTGGTGGTGACTGTGACAGAATTCCTAACTGTGAGGAACTTGAAATCTAAAATTTGAACATCCATAGGGGCAACATCTCTTAGATATATATTCAACTCAAGGAAAACGTGTTGATCCACAGGAAACATCTAATTGGTGGAATAAAGAAAGAGCATCTTTTAAGAAAGAGCATCGTGACTGCTTATGCGTTCTCTCACTATGCTAAGTCTTGTTTCTGAGCCCATAGTTTCAGACCCAGTGCTACTTTTTCCCCTCGGTGAGTGTCTTTGGGGTCCCTTAAAGGTGAGCAAGAATAAGGGGCAATGAAGTTCCGATGGTCGACGATGAGTAAGAAACAAAGACATGGAGGATGCAGACAATTATTCCTCTGTTAAAAAGGCTAAAAATGCTATCTGTCTGAACTAGGTCAAAAGAAATGATGAAAAACCTTGGTGCTCAGAACGTGAAGTGCTGAACTAGGACATTCACATATGTGCCAGGGCTCATTTCTTGACAGTAGTGACTCAATGAGCCAGGACCGTACTCTATTTACTGTATTTATGTCCTTAGTTTTTCAAAAACACCAAGCAAAAGCCTTGCTCCATGTGGAAAGAAAATATCTGTAGATTTGCTTAGTTCTGAAGTTTCTGAAGCTGAGCGTATCTGGGAGCTTTGAACTTTGCACTTGTTCTGGAAAGCAAGCACTATGCTATCCCTTGCTCCATATGATCTCTTTTAAATCTTAGGGTGTCAGGGTGGCCGAGCGGGCTAAGGCGCCAAACTCTTTTAAATCTTAGAACTGCCCTGAAAATTAGCATTATTATTTCCCTTTTTCACAGGGCACTCCAGCTCAGAAAACTTGCTCCTTATCCAAAATCACACAGCTAATAAGGGTCTCAGTGTAGGTTGAACTGAATCTTCTCTCTAAAGCCTGTGTCCTTCCCATGGCATCATGATAGCTCACTCGGAGCCCTCATGATCCATCTCACAATGGATGAAAATTACATTCAGATGCTCAGTCAGCAAACTCATTTGTAATATGTGGTGAGCACAGGACAAGGGCACGTGGCCAACAATGGCAATGGCTGCCCTGCAATCTCAGACCTGGTGGGCACGTTGGATAAACCGAGTGAGGAAATGTTCTTGTGAAGTGTCAAATGCTGTAGAAATGTGAAGTGCAAGCTTGTTTGTTCAACAAGTCTTTAGGTAAACAGAGACTTGAATCGTTTCTGGAGGTTTTCTAGAGCAGGAAGTGGAATGGCTGCACTTGATCATGAGAAGCCCCATGCTGTCAGGGCTCCTGCTTTCAGCGAGGCCGTGTGGCACACAGAGGAAGCTGAGTCACCCCTGCTCAGCGAGGCGCCTGTGGTCCTGAAGCAGTCAATTGAGTCTTCCTGTGAGAAAGCGGAAACCCAAACCTTGCTGTCCCCACGGTCCCTCCTGAGAGCTGGCCCCTGTGGTTGGCCAAGGTTGGCCTCAGGGCCATGTGGTTCCCTTCTGTGGCTTGGCTGACAGAAACAGCCAGTGTGGTGTGTGCCCTCTTAGCCCACAGCCCTCTTAGGAGACAGACAGAGAGCGATAAGAGCCAGAGATGCCAAAGTGACTTTGGACCTTGGTCACTAACGAAGTCTCTCTGTCAGAACGCGTGTCTGTCAAGCTTATTGCTCTGGTTTCTCTTTAGTTGCCCGACACTGGAAACTTCCAGAACATGATTTATAACTGGGATGTCATAGGAGGCGTAGGGAGCTAACTCGTGGGCAGGGTTGGAAGGCCAGTCTTCCACTAACTTTGAAACAAGATGGATTCCCACAGCCTTGAGGCCAGAGTGTTCCATGGAGAACTCGAGCATCCCAGAAGCCTGAACAGGCAGCAGATGGCATAAAGTCCAGAGAGCCACACACCAGAGAGCAGAGGAAAATGTTCCATGGCCTGGTTGTCTTTGTCTTGTCCACTCCTACTTTCTGGCTTGAGGAAAAGACAAGATTCAAAGGAGGTGTTGGCCATTTCGGGGATTGGTTTATTCAGATATCAACAGGAATAGGTATACAAACCTTCCTAGGGTTGCCTAAGGACTTGGAGGAGAGCAAGGTAGACAGGACTTACAAAGATGGGAATCATATGCACCAGGATTCAACCCTTAGCTCACCCCTTATTCATTGTGTGCCTTGTGATGTCAATAAAAACTCTCTTAGCTTCCATTCTTTCTCTTACTCCAAAGACATCATTCCCACCCTGCCCCAGTTCAGTATCCCCTGTGGGGCTATCGTGAGAGCCAGAGATGATAGACCTTATACCTCTCCTTAGGTATAAAAAGAGGTGTCTCTGAGGTTCTCAACTAAAGAAAACCATGTTGCTGTAGCTACTGCTGTAGCTACTGCTGTAAGGAGCCCACAGAGCAAAGTGAACCCAAAGTTGGTTTGAATGGACCCAGATCATCAAAGAGACAATGCTGAAGTCAGAGAGTGGAGCCAGAAGGCAGAAACAAACTCTAGCACTTTGCGTAGATGTCAAGGTCCTATTGAGCAGGCTGGACTCAGAAGTTACAAAGCAATGTTCTGGCAAGATTAGAGGCAAAGTATCCTCAGCAGAGCCTCAGAAGGTGGGGCTCAACCTTTGGTTAAACACTATCTTTTCATAGCCTTCCCTGCTCAGGTAAAGACTTCAGGAAGCCCCCAGCCTCATCTACACCCACTGCAGTCTTCTGTAATGCTAACCAAGTCTGGTTAGCCACACAAACACCCTAGCTCCCTAGCTTGGTGGTAAGAGTTGAATTGTATCTGCCTAAATATGTTGGACGTCCTAAACCCTCAGTACCTCAACATGTAACCTTATTTGGAAATAGGATCCTTGCAGCTTTAATCAGGTTAAGATGAGATCATTAAGGGTGGACCCTAATCCAAATGACTGATGTCCTTACAATAAATATTTGACAGAGGGCCAGATATGCACAGAGGGAAGATGATATGAAGACACAGAAAGAAAGCCAGGTGAGGGCAGGTGGGTGGAGTGATGCGTTTACAAGCCAAGGAGCACTGAAGAGTGCTGGCCAACTGTCAGAAGCTAGGAAGAGGCAAGGAAGAATTCTACCCAGAGTCTTAGAGAGAATTTGGCCCTGCCAACACCTTGACTTTAGACTTTTAGCCTCCAGAAATGAAACAGTAAAATTATGCTCTCTAAGCAACTCAACTCATGGGACTTTGTTACACCAGCCATTGGAAATGAATCCACCTGGGAATGTGGATCACTTAAGTTCAACCCATATTCACTGAGCTCGGTGTGTGGGTACCAAACAGATAAACGAACAACCCCTTACGAGGAGTGCACTGACTGTATTTTTAGAAGATAATACAGCTAATAATGAGGGCGACATCTT
Source organism: Helogale parvula (assembly GCA_004023845.1). Classification (NCBI taxonomy): domain Eukaryota; kingdom Metazoa; phylum Chordata; class Mammalia; order Carnivora; family Herpestidae; genus Helogale; species Helogale parvula. The sequence goes on from PJEM01000848.1 coordinate 289,808, forward strand.
CAAGAAAAGCTTCTCCAAGGGCTGATGGCTCAAATCTTACTCATCAGGTAAAATGTAAATAATCTGAGTTCTGTAAATTCTGAATCATGACTCTTCACCATTATAAAAAGGGTGTGTTCAGCCAATGAAAAGTGTGAACAGAATTGAAAGAAATAGAAGCTAAAACCATGAAACAATTTAAGAAAAACAGGTCAAAGGACTCTGTTCCCTGATAAATTCAGATGACTCGTCTGTTAAGGCATGAACAATCGCTACAGCTGGAGTTCAAAATTAATATACACCTTTAAAAAGTCTTGTAATTAGCTCCTGGTTACTGATGCAGAGAGGCATTTCACCATCACTGACATTGGCTGAATTGTCTGTGCCTGAAGCTCCCAAGAAGAACTTCACCAAGGCTGTAGCTCAATGTCTGCACACTGAAGTCTGTGCTATCCCAGACCCAGCAGCCCAGCGCTGGTGACATCACTGTCACATGCCATGGGCTCTTGGTGACAGAGATTGGCCTTTTCCTATCCTCATACTCCTGCGGCCCATCCAGAATCCAGCACAAAGAATATTCAGCAAACACTCGTGAAGGGGATTAGCAAAAAGACACCATCCCAGACTGGTCCGAATCACTGTTTCTCACCAGAATCTGTAAATCCTTAGGATTTTGAGCCATGAATTCAGATTTGAGACGCATGCCTCTAAATAGTGATTCATGGCTGCCTGGATGGCTCAGTTGGTTGAGCGTCCAGTTCTTAGTTCCGGCTCAGGTCATCATCTCACGGTTTGTGAGTTCAAGCCCTGATCAGGCTCTGTGCTGTCAACTTGGGATTCTCTCCCTGCCTCTCCCCACCTCATGCTCTCTCGCTCTCTCTCGCTCTCTCTTTCAAAAGAAATAAATAAAATAAACATTAAAGATAAATAAATTTTTAAAATAAAAAATAGTGATGCAGACGTGCTTATAGTATGATTACTTGATTTCAGATATTTATCTAGGCTACTTCAATAATCACCATTCAATGATCTATTCTGCATCAGTACCATGCCAGACAAGGGAGTATGGACAGAAAGCCATGCTTGGTGCCTTCAGTTTTGCATATTTCTATACCTTCTTAGATTACAGAATATCTAGTAAAAAAAAAAAAAAAAAGCAACCTTGGAATGAGAGCTGATTCCATCTCCTTCCATGTTACAGGAAGAAACATCGAAGCCAAGAGAGCTCAGGAGCCAGACCGATACTCAGCTCATCCTAGATTTGGGGATGTTACTTCCTCTCCCTGAGCCTCACTGACTTTATCTGCAAAAGGAAAATACCAGCCAACAGGGCTTACGATGACTGACTGGGGTGGCGCGCGAAAGCCCTAAGCTGAGAACCTTGGGTGTAATGAGACTTCAGCAAATCTCCGCTCCCACTGCCATTGTCAAAGCCACAAGACTACTCGGCGGCAGAGCTGGGACCAGGAACAAAGTTTCTTGACTCAATATTCTGAAACATATTTTGCTTTCTGCACAAAGCTTAGTAAGAACAATATAAATGACTCCATTACACTGTTAGAATATGCAGTGCTCTTTTTATATATATTATCACATGTAAGTATCAAAAACATCCCATAAAGGAGCTATTACATTCCTTTTTCAATAAAAAAAAAGCTGAGGCCCAGCAGTGGAAATAGTTGAGTAAGAGCACACGGCCTGTGAAGGATAAAGCCAGGACTCAGATCTTGGTCAGATCTAGAAGACACCCCACTATTCCTGAGACTTTTGTCACCCCCTTACTAATTTGAGTGTCGAGCCCCAAAGTTCTCCATATGGCCTGAATTTCTTTTCATAGTACCAAGCTAACTAAGTTCATCATTGGTCTCCAACAATAGTTTTATCTACTTAAATGTTCTTTATCTAATGATCCTTTAAATACATTTTCCCATTTTACTTACTTATTTTTATTTGAGTGTAGTCAACACACCATCAGTTTCAGGAGTACAACATAGTGATTCAATCTCAAAAAAAAGTAAAAATACCAGTGATTTCCTACAGGGTATTTGCCCAAAGAAGATGAAAACACTAATTTGAAAAGATACATGCACCCCTGTATTTATTTCAGTGTTATTCACAATTGCCAAGATAATGATACAACCCAAGTGTCCACTGGCTGATGAACGGATAGAGAAGATGTGGTAATTTATATACAGTGGAATATTACTCAGCCAGTAAAAAAGATGAGATCTTGCCATTTACTACAACATGGATGGATCTAGAGGATATTATGTTGAGCCTGTTCTCCCATTTTAAGGGAATATATGAGAATTTGAGGTCGGTTACAGCTCCACATTTCCCCAAGATCAACTTGAGCTTAGTTCAGTTCTGAACGGTTTCCTATGTGTCCCCCAAAATGACATGTGCACGTTTTCAGCCTGTGAGCTCAGCGTCATGTAGAGTCAGAAACTTTCATGGGCACACAGATCACTTCAGAATTTTATTAAAATCAGTCTCTGATTTGGTAGGTCTAGGGTTGGGCCTGAGATTCTGGCACCCATGCTTTGAGCAGTTTAGACCATAGAATTCCAGTCCCCGACCACCCTGGAACCTGCCATTTGGGGTCCACAGTCCTTGGTGCAGCTCCATGGAGCCCAGTGGCATTCTGGTCTGACCACCTCCAGGCTCAACTAGGAGCTGCCTGAAGACAGAAATCCGGCCTCCCCTCCCAGGACTGTTTCCTCTGCACACCACGGCCTCCTTGGGGGCAGGCGTGTGTCTGACTCATCCCTACTGTACCACAGCACCTAGAAGGGCACCTAGCACACAGCAAGTGATCACTTACCATTTGCTAAAGCTAAAGAAATGGATAGATTCCCCTGCAAGTGGAGAGATTCTGCCTGGAATATAGCAGGTGCTCCCTAAAATGTGGATTCAATACAAGACCTTGTGCCTAGGATGTTAAGACAAATATCAACACGACAACTAGTTGTTCTGACATATTTATTCACTTACTTCTCAATCTTTAGTAACTACTCTAAACCAGACACCGGGAACGACATAAGACATAATAAATCAGTATACTAATGCCCCTGTCTTCTTGTAACTTACATTCAAACAATCACAGCACTTCCTCGAGCACTTGCTATGTGCCTGGTGTTATTCTAAGTGCGGTATGTGCGTTCAAAAATTCAACAGCTTTGACGGGGGGGGGGGGCGCTCGGTTGGCTCAGTCAGTTAAGCGTCTGACTTCGGCTCAGGTCATGATCTCACAGTTTTTGAGTTCCAGCCCTGCGTCAGGCTCCGTGCTGACAGCTCAGAGCCTGGAGCCTGCTTCGGATTCTGTGCGTGTCTCTCTCTCTGCCCCTCCCCTGCTCATTCTCTCTCTCTCTCTTTCTCTAAAAGATAAATGAACATTAAAATTTTTTTAAAAGAAATTCAACAAGTTTGGGAGACCAAGACTGCTACTATCCCCATTTTGCAGCTGAGGAAAATGAGACTTTGAGGGGTTAAGCAAGTTGTCTAGAATCATATGGTTGGTCAGTGACAGCACCAGAATTTAATCCCAGGCAGTCCGGATTCAGGTCACTACCCAGCTTTGAATGGAAGGGACAAATGACAAATAAATTAGCAGACACATAGACAAGATAATCCAAGATGGGGATAAGTAGGAAACCAGAAATTCGATAGTAAATAATAGGAGGAATGAACCCTTCACAAGTGGGGCTGAACAAAGGGAAGAGAGTTAGAAACACCCCAACCCCTGTGTGCCACCCTGCCCTCCATAATGCTTTCTCCCCCACGAGGCGGTTCCCAGGCGTGACATGTGAAGGGGGGAAATTTTAAAAACCCTGGGGCCAAACAGGTGTTTCTTCTGAGTATCTTCCTCATGTAAAGGAGACAATAAGATCCATCATTTATCCATCACACAAGTATCTATGCAATGCCTTTTCGGCGCCAGGCACCATTCTGAGCGCTGCAGATCTAGGGGTGAGCCAAACAGTCAACTATCACTGCCTCAGAGAGCCTATCTGTCATCTAGCAAGAGGAGAGAGACACGAAACTAACTCATCAGATAAATAAATAAACACATGAAGACATTAACAAACAAATAAGTGTAAAGTGCTCTAAAAAATAAATAATAATAATAATAAGTGGAAAGGAAATAAGAAATGTCAGAGCCAGAGGAAAGTGCCGAATCAATGTTTCCACGGGTTCCTTTTGATCTCTCAACGTTTTCCTGCATTAAGAGATCCCTTCCCTAAAATGTTTACTCAATCAACCATATTCAACAATATTTATTTAGCACCCACTCTGTGTCAGATGCTCCCTTCCTTTGACTGTCCCCTTCCAATAGGGATGGTTTTCCTGTCCCCACAAGTGTCTTTTCAACCTGCCACCCTCCATCCCAGGCTAATCAAAAAGAAAGGAAGAAGGCATCTTATTTTCATGAAGCATTGATTCGGGAAATATTTAATGAGCTTCTAATGATTCTAAAAAGCATGTGTACTGCACTTACTGTTTATCAAATACTTCCGCCACTGTGGTCTCCCGTGGCTGTCCATCAATCCTACAGTGAAGGTAGAGTAGAAACCATTTCATTCATCTTGTTTGTGTTGTTGTTGTTGTTGTTGTTGTTGTTGTTAGAGAGAGAGAATATACAAATAGAAGACAGGGAGAGGATCCCAAGCAGATCCCATGCTCAGTGTGGAGCTCAACGCAGGGCTCAATCTCACCACCCTGAGATCATGACCTGAGCCGAAATCAAAAGTCAGATGCTCCTTTGCACTCCTTCTGAATAGGATTTGGAGACATTTATAAAAAATAACGACCAATAGGATTATTACAACCATTTCATAAACAAGGAAACACAGTCTAAGAAAGCCTATGGGACTTACCCAACATGACACAGTAACCAATAAAGCTGGAAACAAAACCCAGGTTTTCCAACCTGCAAACTCACACACAACTTATCACACACCAGGTCCCCATGGTGCCCACACACAATGATGGAGCAGAAGGGGCTTTCCTCTCAGTAAACTTCAGTGAAGACTATACCCCAAATCTACACCAGCTATAAAAAGACACAAAGACAAACATGAGAGGGATGCATATGAGTTCAGAGGAGCACGGGCTCATATGCAACTTTGGCTGCGAAAGTCAAAAAGAAAAGCTTGGGACAGGACATGGACTACTTGAAGAAGTAGGCCAGAAAAAGCATTTCAAGTTGAAGAAATATCAATTGGCCCAGGTGTTAAAAAACAACACTGGGCGTATATGCCAAAAATATCATCACGGCGTTCCCTTTCCTTTCCCTTGTTTCCATAAACTACTTGGCTTTGCCAACTACTTGAGCCAGAAATATCTCCGGGAATGCTCTCCTGGTTCTCTTTCATACCTGCTCTAGAACAGGTAGAGAAAGTGCAATGGGAAGAAATGACCACTCATTGCGCACTTACGATCTGCCAGAAACGTTACGGTATGCTAAGAAAACAGTCCTCACGAGCCCTACCAGATAAATAATTTTCCCCATTCCACAGCTGGAGAAGCTGAAACTCAAGAGACTAGTTGACCTGCCCAAAGCCAACTAACAAATAGAGAACTCTGAAATTAACCCAGGGCCATCAGAAGCCAAGGCCAGATCTCTGCAGATGACTCTGCACTTTGAACCACGTGGCACAGCCAAAAATCAAGAAGTGTCTGCTCTGTGAACATTTGTGAGGCTGTGAACACATAATTCAACGCCTGGTGGAATCAGAAAATCAAGAAGATCCAAAGCAGTTTTGAGAACCCAAGAACCCAAGTCACTAGGAGAAGAAAACAGGAAGTTGCTATTCAGTGGTTATAAAGTTTCAGTTACTCAAGATGAATAAGTTCTAGAACCTTGCTCGACAGCATTTTGCCTATAGGTAATAATGCTGTTTTGTGTACTTAAAAATTTAAGAGGGTAAATCTCATGTTAAGTGTTCTCACCACGGTTTAAAAAAAAAAAAACAACCCTAAATCCCAAAGATATTGTTACAAGTAAAAAATAGATCATTGAATATAACATAGACAAGCATGAATCCTATCATAATTCCTCCGACAGGATTTTTCCATGTGGTATAAATGCTTGTTTGATCACCATATTTTTCTAAATTCCACGAGGAGTCCTTCTAAGATACTGCGCGTCCTCTTTATGTTTGTGTCTATCAGATCACACAGAAGCAATTACGATAGCCCGTTGATTCATAAACATGAGTGTGGACATCATTAAATATTTACATAAACACATTGATGACTTACATTTATAAGCCTACAAAGAAACACTAGGCTGCTCTTTGGTACAGCGTTGGGGGAAAAAATAAGTTTCCTTGCAAATACGGTAATCAGCTCATATTCACTACTCATTAGACTGACTCTTGAAATAATCTTCAGTTTGTCTGCAGAGAGGATTCACATCTGCACCAGCACATCTGTGGCGGAGGCACAGTGTGTGTGGCGGGAGGTGTGCTCTGGGTGCCAATGCAGAGTGGCTTTCTGCATGTGTGGGCTGGGGGAAATCCCGGAGCAGTAACAACGCAACCACCCAGAGCAGCAGCAGGAAAAACTAAAGGATTTCCCAGGAAAAGAAGGTCCTATCACTCGAGGTGTTTGTGTTAGTAGAAAACTGCTGCACAGAAAGAAACTGTGACAAAAGACAGGAAATGAGTTGTTTCCCCACCTTTTATCCCCACTGTACTGAGTTCGGATTCTGATGGTAGACTGCATTCAAAACTATCAAATGCCCAGAGGGTGGTAATCAGTCCGACTGTGAATTCCCTGTTACCTGGGATGCATAGCTTTTAATTGCTATTTCAAAGTACCAGCCTTTGAAAAAACAGACAGAAACTGTTGTTAATTGCTTTGTTTCCAACCCTAATCTAAGAGTTCCCAATTCACAAGACATCCCTGTGAGTGAGCGCAGGAAGCACTGAGCGCCGACACCCGTTAGGATCAGTGCCAAGGTGTGCCATCAATCCACAAGCTTCCTGGATATGTTCTTGGCCCCCCTCAACCCCCCTACCACTACAGAAAAAGGATTTGCCACCTTCCCTGTAACCCTCTCCCCATCAGATCCTACACACCCAAAACAGCTTAACGGGAGAAAGGAAAAATAATCTAATGGTAATCCTAATGTCAAACACCACATGTACCTGGAAACAGGAAGGGAGATGATCCCGCTTTGCTTCCACAGTGGATGTGGGTCAGTTTCTGAGGTGAAGGTAAGGGTGTGTGTGTGCATGTGCACGTGAATGTGTGTGTGTGTGTGTGTGTGTGTGTGTGTGTGTGTGTGTGTGAAAGGCCGCATTTCAGCTAGCTTTGCCCTGTACTGAGCAAAGCTAGCTGAAATGTGGCCTTTGCTGACACCAGCAGGCCAGAGGGGTCAAGGTGGGGGACGCGGCCCTCCCCCCGTGGCTCCTGTAGGTATTGGCTTCACTGGTCACAGCCTGTGATCATCAACCCCCGGGGTCAGGGCTTCCAGAACAGAAGCTGCAAGGTTCTGCTCCACTCTGTGACCACAGATTTGCAGAAACAGCTTCAAGGCATAAACGAGGCTCAGAAGCGAGGATGAGGGCAGCCTCGTGCAGACCCAGCCCGGGGCCAGGAAATCCCTCAGAGTGGCTGGCTAATGAGTGCGAGGCCATAGGTATCACTCTTGCCCGTGAAAATATGGAGGCCTGCCACTAGCAGGTCTCCTCCCAGAGCCTGCAGGACACCTAAACCTCCTGCCCCGGGCGCTGGTGGCCGGCCCCTCCCAGCGGAGTCACACGCCATCCTTGCTCTCAAGGAGCACATAGTCTAGGGGAGAAGACAGGTAGGCCAACGAATCAATGAGTACAGGCTTCTAGAAACATCGCCTCCGTCTGTGTGGACGCCCAGAAGGCGGAGAGGAGAGTGATCGATGGCTCGCGGGGAGAAGTTTCACAAGGTGAGCTCGAGTGAGGGGGCGGCCCGAGCAAAAATGCTGGGGTGCGGGGGGTGGGGGGGCGGCGCTGGGAGGAGCCCGGCTGGATGGTCCACGGACCCTTAGGCTCTGTGTCACCTCAATGACCTGTTTCTCACCCTGTTTCTCTGGCTCCAACAGGCACCCCAGCCAGAAACGTGGAAGGCCCCACAGGCTCCCTTCCTATCCTCACCTCTCACATGCAAACAGCTACCCAGTCCGGCTGACTTTTCCGACTACGTGTTTCTCAAATCAATCTTTGCTTTTAACCCCTACCGCTCACCACCACTGGGACTGGAAGTCCCAGAACCTCAAGGAATGAAGAAAGGCAGGTCAATTTCCTAGAAGAAAGGATGTTGCGGTGTCCATAAGAAGAAAGACGGGCGCGTTAGTGCCTCAGTCAGTTGAGCATCCGACTTCAGCTCAGGCCATGATCTCACAGTTTGTGGGTTCGAGCCCCGCATTGGACTCTGTGCTGACAGCTCAGAGCCTGGACCTGCTTCAGATTCTGTGTCTCCCTCTCTCTCTGTCCCTCCCCTACTCATGCCCTGTTTCTCTCCATATCAATAATAAATAAACATTAAAAAAATTAAAAAAGAAGAAAGAGATTCTAGAAACCTAAATTCAGCAGATGTCCAGGGCACTAATAATCAAGTACCAAGTTCTAAAATGTTACTTTTCTCGTAGATGTGCACATTCAAGGTTATCTCTCACCTATCTCTCTACTAATATGTGTTCTACAGTGAGACAGACATGGAATTAGAGCAAACTACTTGCGATGGAGCCTGAGAAAGTTCCCCAGACGACAAGCCCTAGGTCTTGGGCACTGCGCCAGGCACCTGGCAGAAACAAGAACCAGGCGGGGGGGCCCAGCACCTGCTGGGGACCACCGCACAAGCAGGAGTGAAAACAACAGGACTAGGGAGTGAAAATGACCAGACCAGAGAGTGAAAACGACCAGACCAGGGTGGAACCCGCCCCCCCAACACCCCCCCACAGGCACCAAGACCTCAAATCATTTAGAAATGAGATCTAACTCTGTTCTAAAAAAGAAAACCCAAAACCTGCTATTTGATTTTGCTGTTCTCTTTGCCGACTTCCAGATCAGGAGAACTTTTTGCTCCATGAAATTGCCTAGGAGGCTGCCCGTCCATCGCTTTCCCACACCTGTGTCAAGGACCCATCTCGAGCTCCTACTGAGGCTGATGGAATTTTCAGGTTCTGCTTGAGGACTGTGGGAAGGTTGGGTTTTCCCCCCCTTGATCTTGATGAAAAAAAATAAATAACTTCGTGGCGTTGCCACTGCTGTTGTTTTGAAATGTTTCGGTTTTATTTTGAGACTTGTATTTTATGAGTATCTGTTTCTACATTTGGAGGCTCATGCAATATGCATGGTTTCTTTATGAGATGTGATATGCATTTGTGGAGACGGGACTGTCTGCCAGACTTTGTTGAGAAAATACATTTCAGTTACACCTGACCGGAAAACCATCTGCTGCTGCCTCACGGACACATGGCCAACGCCAAGATTGGCACGAGGATCCCAGACAATTGCTCAAAGCTCTCTCGGATAGGAGACGTCCCCAAAGAGGAGTGGTGGATTCGTGGCACTTGAGGAATACTAATCATCTGAAATAAGTATTTCTTGTTTTAAGGATTTTCTTTCCCCGGGGAAGTGACAAACAACGAAACATTTAAGAGATAAGAAAATGTGTGTACCTGGATAGTTTAGTCAATTAAGCGTCTGACTCTCTTGATTTTGGCTCCAGTCGGGATCTCATGGATTGTAAGTTTGAGCCCCACCTCAGGCTCTGTGCTAGCAGTGTGGAGCCTACTTGGAATTCTCTCTCGCTCCCCTCTCTTCCCCTCCCCTGCTCGTGTTCACTCGCTCACTCTCTCTCTCTCTCTCTCTCTCTCAAAATAAATAAATCAACTTAAAAATAAAAGCACCTGGGTGGCTCAGTCTGTTGTGCCGCCGACGTCAGCTCAGGTCATGATCCCATAGTCTGTGAGTGTAACAGGGTGATGATAAAGACCACCAAAAGCCAAATAGAAGCAAGGCAAGATTTTATTTACAGCCAGGCGGAACCTGATCTCCCTGGTGTTAAGGAGCAGAGAATGGCCCGAACAAAGGTGGCAGTGAGCTTATATTGACTTTAGCAAGGCATCAAACATCACCATTTAGTTAACCAATTAGAGTTTACAGCAATTTTAGGACACCCAGTCACATCTTTACAAACAGACAATAGTTCTGGCGAGACCCTATCAGTTTTAAAGTTCTTTGTCTTAAGAAGGCCTTGGAATGACCAATTATAGTTGGGCACTCCAGGTTCTGTGAGACAGTGACTACGTGACTTCCCACGCGTATACTTTGTCCTGTCAGCTTCAAAGAGGAGGTGGGAGTGCAGTTTTACGATCTAAGTTGGCATTTGGAAAGCACGCAAATTTACAGGCGAGGTTAGCAGGTTCTGATAATTCCAACAAAGAGCCACATAGTTAGAGCAGTGAACAGAAAGATACATTTGCAAAGCAGTTTACAGAAGCCAAAACAGCAAGTTAATGATTTTCAATTTTTACTCAGTTTGCTAATTTACAGCAGTGAGTTCAAGCCCTGCGTCGGGCTCTGTGCTGACAGCTCAGAGCCTGGAGCCTGCTTGGGATTCTGTGTCTTTCCCTTTTGCTGCCCTTCCCCTCTCACCCTCTGTCTCTCTCTCTTTCTCAAAAATAAATGAACATTTAAAAAAATTTTAGGGGTGCCTGGGTGGCTCAGTCAGTTAAGCATCTGGCTTCGGCTCAGGTCATGATCTCGGGGTTCGTGGGTTCAAGCCCCATGTCGGGCTCTGTGCTGACAGCTAGCTCAGAGCCTGGAGCCTATTTCAGATTCTGTGTCTCCCTCTCTCTATGCCCCTCCCTCACTCATGCTCTGTCTCTGTCTCGAAAATAAATAAACTATATTAAAAATTTTTTTTAATAAAAATAAAAATTTTTTAAATAGAGAGAGAAATAGAAACTGTTACCAGTTCCTGACTGATCTCTCTGTTTCAAGAGGTATAGACACAGGAGCAGAAGTATGAGCATCCAGCCTAAAATGGAACTAAAACACTATGGAAATTGTCACTGCTGCCGTTACCTCTCGTTTCTTATTCTTGTGGCCTGGCGGCATCTTCAGAAAGTGACAACTATATCATTACTAAGTATTAGCACGTTCGTTGTGCCTTGCCTACTTGGCTCAGGATCTGGGACATAGTAGGTGCTTAATAAATGTCTGTCTCATGACTGAATGAATCATTGGTGGAGGAGGTTGGCCACAAAATCATCGGCAGATGAAGACACGTATTCTCCTGACTCAGTGGGGAAGTACACAGATGACGGGCCCTGGAAAACTCTCTCTCCCAGGAGAAAGTGGGCCCAGCGACCCTGATGCATCCCAGTGTCCTGGCTGAACCCATAATTGTAGCTGTCATGTGTCAAGCTGGCACTGGAGTAACATTTTCCAAGTCCCTCCGAGCCCTTGAAGTCACTCGGCGGCGGGGACCGCATGCTAGGCAGGAGGCTGGAGGCTGCTTCTCCATTTGTAGGAGATGCTGATTAAAGAGCTGAGTTGCAAACACACACTTTGTGCACGCGGAGCACACCCATGTGGCTTTACTGACAGCACAAGGGAGAAGGAGCTGGTTCCGTGGCAGGGAGCTCACTCCACGTGCTCTGCACCCCGGGTCAGCAGGGAAGCCAAGCTGGGAACAGCAGAAGCCCTTGGGGGTGCTCGTGTTTCTCTGCACGCAAATCGGGAGAGAAGGTAGTTCCTTTTTTCTTCTTCTGTCCCTCTCCATCTCTCTCTCCTTTTGAAGTCCTTGCTGAATGCAACCTCCCAGATGGTAGAGTCCCAAGCAGGTCATGACAGTGGAAATGGCATGAAGGTGAGGCGATTTCAACCCACTCAATGACACTACAAGGCAGACTTTATTCTACCCATTTTAAATGAAGGACATGAGTCTAGAAAGGTCAGTAAATAGGGGAACTAGAGTCGGAACCAATTTTATCTGGCTTCAAAGACCAACTTTCCCTAAACTCTGGTTACTTTCAATGAGGAGAGATGAAAGATCAGATGCCATAAAGTGTTGTCATAAAGGACTAGACAGACGGCCAGTTTTAAAGCACATTCTTCATGAATGAGAAGTTCTTCAGGAACGAGTGTCAGGGCTTGGCGATCAACTTTCCATCGGATGAACCCCTCTCCCGATTAGGTTATTTCGGCCTTCTCTCTTCCAGTCCCTGGCCTGCCCATACCCCATTTCCTGGAATCCCCCCTCCCAACTCTGGAATAGTGCAAATATCTCAAGCAACAAAAGTAAAGAACCTCTGTTTAAACCTTTGCTCAAGAACCTTGAAAAAATGATATTCCTTCTGCGATCATCTGATTTCTTTTCTGTGAACCAAGAACTAAGCAATGCTATAACCTTCCAGGGTTTCCGGGTGAATTACATGACCTCCCACTCTATGAGCTTGAGGTCCAAGGACAACCCCTATAAGTCTAACCCTAAGAAGATCCTGAAGAAGACAACCGGCTTCCACTAAGGGAGGAGCTTCAGGATTTATCGCTTCGCTTGGGCCACAGACCGTATCTTATCCCCCAGGACTTTCCTGTGTGCTCTGTTCTTTGGAGTAGAGTTTGGTCCAAGGCTCGGTTTGCCTACAGAGCCCAAGAGGAGAGAAGCTTCTGCAAGAGACCAAGCCTCTGGAGCCTCTAGCTTCTCACCTGCCTGTGTTATTACATCAGTTCAGCCTACTATGGCTTCCCTCATTCCCCAGGTCCACCAAAGACTGACAGCCTCAGCCAAGTTCAACTGGACCACATCCCTCAGACACTGCGAGTGGGCTGCTAACCATGGTGGCCACGGAAGCCTGCTCTGTTCTCCTTGTTTCCACGTCCGACAGCAAAAGACCTCAAACTTTGAGATCGGGAGAACCTGGGCTAAAATCCTGGCTCTGTGCTCCCTTCTAGTTATGCAAACCTTGGGCGAATTATTTATTATCACTGGTTTTATGGCTTCGATGATTGACTTTATGCATTCGTAAAGCAGCTGGTGCACAGTTAGTACTCAAAGATGATTTGTTTTTATCAGGCTCCCTCATCTTTCTCACAAGATTATTGCAAAGTTCAGAATTCTTTATAGCTGAATTCATCCCAGTTAAGACACTGTGGATGAGAAACCTCATTTGCAAGTGTCAGGAGAGATCGTGACTACGATCAATCATGCTTTCCATATATTACCCTCACTACCACCATCGTCATCATCTGTCCACTCTTTGTGGAGCCCCTTCTGTGTGCTAAAATTTCTCCCGGGTGCTGACAAATCACTCTCTCTAATCATCATAACCCTACAAGGTAGACTTTATCATCCCTTTTTCCTCAGACCGGAAAACTGTGGCTCAGGAGGCAAAGTAAGCAACTCAAAGCCAAATTAGGATGGTCTAATTGTAGCTAACTAATTGTAATCCTCCTCTAAGACTTGGGTGAAAGAGACACAGGAGGGGTGCCTGGGTGGCTCAGTAGGTTGAGCTTATGGCTTCTGCTCAGGTCATGATCCCGCGGTTCGTGGTGAGTTGGAGCCCCTCATCAGGCTCTGTGCAGACAACTAGCTCAGAGCCTGGAGCCTGTTTTCAGATTCTGTGTCTCCCTCTCCCTCTCTGACCCTCCCCTGCTCATGCTGTCTCTCTCTGTCTCAAAAATAAATAAAACGTTAAAAAAATTAAAAAGAAAAAGAAGAAAGAGAGACACAGGAAAGAGAAGCAGCTGATGTGATCCCTGGTCTCCCTCGGGGGTGCTTAGAGAGAAGGGTCAGGGGCATCAAGGATGAGGCAACACTGCAAGACCATGATGGTCTGAGATCTGATTGCACGGAGGAGGGACCAGGAAGTGTCAGGGAAGAGTGGGGGAGCTGCCTTGAGGAATGGGGGACAAAGAGGGGTGGCGGCTCTCAGGGGCCATGGCGGGAGGGGACAAGAATAGAGCGATAATGCTCCAGAGTGACACGAATATTTACTGAGCGTCTCCTGTGCCTGTGCCCAGTGCTGGACTGAATACATACATTTAATCCTGTCAGAGCAATCAGCCAGGTCATTTTTATCCCGTCTTACGAGGGAGGAAGCAAAATCATACAAATAAGAAGTAGTGAAACAGAGGGAGTAACAGACGGGTCATGCCCGAGGAACGGGTCTACTTCAGGACATCACCAGGAAGTCTGTCTTTACAAGGACTCGTGAAGGAAAAACGACCAGGTCGCCCTCATCCCGAGGGCCCAGCACGTTTTCAGGATTTCACTTTGTTCCCATGTGCCCGAGAAGTAGGCTTCACATACAGACCAAAGGTGCTCTTCCTTTCTCAGCGCAATGTGGTGGATCTTCCTGTGAATTCATTTCATTTACTCAACCAGCCCCCACTGTGTGGCTCCTGTCACAGATGCTGGGACACAAAGATCAATCACGCCAGAGACCCTGCCTCCCACTCTGCTCTCACGTGGCCCCGAACTCACGTCACATGCTGTCCTGTTGCCAGATAAACGTAACAAAGAATGTAGTGAATTTTAATTTTAACATGGAGTAAATCCAGCTCAACTATGTTTCATTGTCCCTTTCCTCAGTTGTCCAATCTGTAACCCACTGACCAGCTATAAATACTCAGAATTCTCTTCTTTCACCATGTGCTAAACCACTCATCAGCGTCATGTCTACCAAGTATAGTGAACAGGAGTCAAACAGATGGGAAGGAAATCATACCCTGTTTCCTTGCCCGGGCTTCCCTTGGTCTTCTCTTGGTTGGTTTTCCAGGCCAGACTTCCCCACTTTGCTACAAGGTTCCAATTCTCTGACTAGGCCACCCCCCCACCCCCGTACTGGGCCACGTGACTTCAGGAGACGTCGCACGTCGCATGGGAGGGTGCCTCCATAGCTTCCATCTGGCTGGTCAGATCCCTGACACTCCAGACCCCTTCTCCACCGCACAGTCTCCTCCTCCCGGTCCACTGCGTGGCCAGTCCCCCGGCCCGAAGGCGCCAGTGTTGGCTGCCTCGCCAGGAGAGGCCCATTAGCACGAGTATTTATTCTTTAAATCTGTTGCCTCTGGCGCACAAAGGGAAATGGAGTGAGAAGAGCTTGGCTGGAAGCAGGGCCCAGTTCTTGCTTCCTGTGGATCTGGGGAAGGCACGTTCCTCTGCAGACCCTGCCCTTCCTCTGGGGTGCAGGTGACAGCCACCCCCTGCCTGGGAGGCAGGTGAAGAGCAGACATGAGGGTGCCCATCTTCTGGGACACGTGACTGTGCTCACTTGGTGGGGTCTGGGAGATCCTGGGAGCGGAAAGAAGGGGGGGGAGTTCATCAGGAAGCAACCCACCCTCTCCTGGATCCTCTGGTGTCATGCTCCCTGGCGTGGTGCTGTGCTGTGTTGTGCTGTGTGTTGTGCTGTGCTGTGTTGTGTTGTGTTATGCTGTGTGTTGTGTTGTGTGTTGTGCTGCTCTGTATCAGGTTACTCTTGCCAGAAAACGGCCAGCCTCCATCATCTTCTACTCGGGCCCTTTGGGTCTCGCAGGGTGAGCCCGTGGCAGCCTGCAGCGTGTGGCCCCTCTACCTTTCCCTCCACCTTCCCTTCCCCCCAAGTTGGTCACTCAGGACCCAGTTACCCCACCCTCCGCCCCTCCTCAGTGCAGGGGGGCTTCTTCCTCTCTCTGCCGTGGGGGCGCACCAACAGCCACATGGGAGCTGCCAACGCAGAAGTGAATGCATCATGTCACTAAGAAAGCTTGTGAGTCTGGGCCCCTCACTCGCACGAGCCCCTTCCAGAGCCCTGAACCTTGTGTGTCATCATAACTCTGTCTTTTGTTATAGACTGAGCTGAGCTCGCCCAACATTCACGTGCTATGACCTTCCACCCCCAGTGCGTCAGAATGTGCCTGTCCTTGGAGATCAGGTCTTTGAGGAGGTGATAAAGTTAAATGAGGTCACTAGACTGGAGTTCTTGTAAGAAGAGGTTGGGATACACACACACACACACACACACACACACACACACACACACACACAGGAGACCACGTGAAGGGAAGGTGGCCGCCTGCAAGCCCGGGCGAGAGGCCTCAGGAGAAACCAACCCTATTGATGCCTTGATCTCCAACTTCCAGCCTCCGGAACTGTGAGGAAGTAAACTCTTGCTTAAGGCTCCCAGTCTGTGTGACTTACTTTAGCAGCCCTAGCCAACACAGGCGTATTCTTTCTCAAACAGTCACCCAGAATGTAAAAGCGTCAAGCCTCCCGACCCCACTCTGCCTTGGCCACACCATGAATGCATGATTGACTAACACTTCCGTGACTGGTCAGGGCGCCACTAGGATGGGCTTGGGAAAACAAAGTCCAGAGAAAGACATATGCGGCCAGAGTGAGACCAGGGTCTCTGCAGAGGGGGGAGGAGAGCTCCGGCCACAAAGGACCAAGTCTCAGCTTGGCAAGTTCCCTTCACGGTAGACTTTGTTCTTGAGTCTTGAATCACTCACTCTGTCTGTCAGCCACTGGCCAATTGAGTTAACGTGTATGAGATACCATGTGGGGCAATACCCAGCCCCTGTCACTGCTCTCTCTCCCTGAGCCTCTGAAACGGAAGGACTGGGACAACCAGAAATGGGCTCACCTCAAAGGGACTGCTACAGCAAAGCAAAGCAATTTCTGGAATATTCTCTGAAAGGCCCAACTCCCAGGGCAAAGGATTGCCCAGAAAATTCTGATTTAGGGAAATTACAGCCCTTTTAGCTTCTCAAGTTATCTTATAATCATCGAAATGAGAGAGAAGCAGATGGAGTATCTGCCCAAGAACTTTAAAAGGAAAGGGTGGTAGAGGTTAAAACCATGCATTATTCATTTTTCAGGAGGGAAAGTGTATTTTAAAATACAGCGACAGTTAACGTCAGATGGCCCAGTGTGCAAAGTCACTTTCTCTGTCTCGTGCGACCTGACAAAATAATGATCCTGTGATTAAGCAGATGAGAAAGCAGACCCGAGTTCACCCAGGCAGTAACACCGTGAACCTCGAACCCTTCTATCGCAGACTCTTCCTTCTGCTCGTAGTAATGCGTTCAAACGTGTAGCCCCTCGTATATGTGGTTGCAAAACACTGGTGCTTACTATTTTTAAGAAATGGTTGTTTAATTAAAAGCATCTCTGGAGGGGTGTAGTTTCTGATATTTGGCCTGGGGCTGACTCCTTTGGCCAACCCCCAGAGCTGGAATCATCCCGGATGGAGACTGTGACTGTTCTCCTCTGTGACCCACACCCCTGCAGCATCTGGCCCTCGGAAGGTGCCCTAAATATTTGCTGAGTCCAAGTCTCCCTGCCTGAGGCTTCCCAGCTCCAGGGCCACCTCCCAGGTTGGCTTCTGAACTCCCAATGTGGGGGGTGGAAAGTCCATTCCCTTCCCAGACCTGGGGTCTGGTTTGGTCCCGTCCCAAGGCTTCGAGCTCTGCAGCTTCCGAGTCGACTGCATAGTCGGAGTCTTCTCAAACCTCACCTGTACAGTGTCTGAGCCACCTGATCTGGACCCTCCTTCCCTCTCGTGGGCCCTGATGGCTCCGGTGTCCCTAGCACAACAAAATGAACCACCTGTTTTTGGTACTCCGTCTTTGGAAGAAGTCCTGCCACTTTCTAGTAAGAGAATACAAATAGCTGACATTTATTGAGCTTTTACTATGAGACAGGTATTGTAGAAAATGTTTTACATCCATAATCTCCATTAATCCCCACTATACCCACGGTATTGTAAAAGGCATATATTATGGCTCTGGGTTAAGAACTATCATCGTCATTTCATTAACAAGGAGACTGAGGCACAGGGAAATTGAGGGATGTGGAGTAGGGACAGGACCCAGGAAGCTAATCCCGTACGTACCGTTCGTTTGCTCCACACCAGGTTCACAGACATTGAGGAACTGAGACGCAGGCTTGCAATGGTCTCATGGAGTCTCGTGCTTTGTCCTGAGCTGACTCAGGACTCAGATCCCAGGAGTGGTCCTCTGTCTCGCACACCTGCACACCCCCCTGTGTTCCTAGTCACAGAGGGTCTTGGGCAAGGAGATGGCACCCAGAGCATGACAAGGAAAACCTGGGGCTAAGGCCCTACTCAGATCAGTCAGCAGAGTGGGAAGCCAGTAAGAGGCCTGTGTCCAGGAAGCCAGTCATGGACTCCTTGTCCAAGGAGAAGGTACGTGGCTCAGGAGGAAGAGAGGAGAAAGAGGAGGGCCGGCTGCTCCACACATGAGCAGAGGCCAGAAACCTCTGAAAAGTTTCTCCAGTGCAGCCATGTTGCTCTTGGTTCAATGGCTCAATTAGACATACTGCGACCTTCCCTGGGCCTCATCCCAAAAGACCCCAAAAGGTTTCAAGATCTCCCTTACCTCGAATAACTGGGATAGCCTCAGGATGGAACAGACTCCATCTCTAAATGTTGAGGCATCATCGAAGGTCGCTTAATTGGTCATAGACTGGAATGGGAAATTTGGTTTAAAAAATTTGCTAATGTCTATTTATTTTTGAGAGAGAGAAAGATAGAGCACAAGCAGAGGACGGACAGAGAGAAAGGGAGACACACAATTCGAAGCAGCTCCAGGCTCTGAGCTGTCAGCACAGAGCCCGACGTGGGGCTCGAACCCACCAACTGTGAGATCATGACCTGAGCTGAAGTCAGATGGTTAACTGACTGAGCCACCCAGGCGCCCTGGAAATTTGGTTTTAAATGTTTATATTTCTATTTATATTATTTATATTTACTTCCCCTCCTTCTTTTGGATATCTGGAAATGCCATTAGAAGGGCCCACAGAAGAGGCAACGCCAGAGTAAATCAGTCCAACTTGGTTCTGAAGGAAGGTCTGGGCTACCTTTGCAAACATGAACAAAATAATGACAAGTCATACCTTTCTTCCCAGATGTGAACCCTAAAACCCAGCCAAGGTCTCCTTCAGTTTTTTACTGATGGAGTAACATGGCTACACCCCAGAGGCGTGGCTCACTCATCCGTGGGGCCAAGTCTTGTAAACATTTTATGTTTGCAAGTCTTTGAGCTTGCTGAGCTGTGACGATGTTGCCCATCACGGCCCATCCGATGCGCTTGGGTTTGGGGCACTGCTCACACACCATTGGCATCTCAGCACATGACCCGCCAATAAACATAGATAGCGTCTACCCTGAAGGGTTCAAGAGCTTTGTTTATGGTTATTATCATGGTGGGTTGTGGTTTTCTTTTGTTTTCTAAAGCCCACAGAATTATTGTTATGCTTTTCTAACAATGACACCATGTTGTTAGAAAATTTTGAGTTGGGATTCAGAAGCCCTGGGTCCAAAACCCAGCTGGGCCATTTACTAGCTTTGTCACCAGGAGGAAATCAACAAAACTCACCGAGTCTCCATTTTCTCATCTGCAAAATGGGAATGACAGCCCTTGGTTGAATGCATGCCCTCCCTGTCTCTCTCGAATGGTCCAAAGCCAAAAATTAAAATGTTCGTGAAACTACAGCACAAATTACAAAGCACTTTATAAATGTAACATACCTTTTTTCTGTTGTTTTCAAATTTGAAATTTGAACCTAACCAGAGTTGGGTCATACATTGGACCAGGTGACACAGGCCTGAAAGAAAGTTCCAGCCACCTATAAATTGAGTATGTGAGAGGAAAGTCCCTAACCAATGGGCCAAGCTGCAAGGCTACAAGAACCTAAGTTATCAACCCCCTTCTCTGCCCCATATACTCCATGATGCTGAGAACTCAGTACTAGACAGTGTAGACTCACTCTATCAAGAAACCCACAGTCCAAACATTAAGTGAATAACTGGAAAGCAAAAGTGTAAAGCAGTCATAGAGAAAGGTGTGTTGGCTATGAGACCCAGAAGGTGCTCCGCACAGGAGTGGACAACAGAGCCAGATATCAACACGTAAGGAAAAACGTGCTCCTCCAGCAAGCCAACCACTGTGCAAATACACAGCAAGTCCTCTTGGAGGGGGACACTGTAGGACATGAACTTCCTTGCACAGTGCCACTCCTGTTAGGTGGGTGGAAAGGGCTGAGAGACTGAAAGAAGGGCTGAGAGGAGACGGGGAGGGTGGAGGAAGGAGCAGAAAGAGGACGATTGAATGTGGAAGGAGTCAAGATAGCAGCACACAGTCACGAAAGGTTTTCACCAGTCAGTAGTGAAGGAAAGAGTTGAGGCGAAGCCCACTTTGACATTTCCCACAATCCTTGGCAAATAGTGATTCCTGAAGCTTCTCTGAGTCTCTGTGTCCTCAGATGTCAAAGGAAAAGCAAGAACAGTTGAAACGTCACCACCATCATTATAGGTGGTAGGTCTCCAGTAAACCCATAGTTGACTGTGTCATCGAGAGGCCGAAGTCAGTATTCCCAAGGTGACATAATCTGAAGGGAAGTTCAAGTTTCAGCGTTGCAGAGTAATTTTATCATTCAATTTTGCATCCTAATTGGTGGCTTTAGAGCCATCTTCTCTCAGTCCTTATTTTCTCTGGCTGCAGGGTGTACTTTGGCAGGAGAATGGGCCACTCAGGCACATTAACTGGGCCCCGTTCCCTCCGGTAGATGAAGCGTCTCACCCTTAAACCAGAACCATCTGTGTAAAATGATGGGGAGGCACTCAAAGTGCCGGAACCACAAAATTCCAGCTTTGGTTTTCGCTTTCTGGCCACGAAAAAATAAAAACGCAGCTCTTGTTTCCCCAAATATTTCCTTCTCCGCGGTTTACCCTGGTCCAACTTCAGTTCTCGATTAGGAAGCCCTGATGTTTTTGTGGCCCGTTCTTCCAACTGCGTTTGGAGATATTGCTGGAATGCACCTTAAGGTCATGGTATTGGCTTGGAATAAAATGATTTTTCAAAGAGGACGAACTTCATAAGTCCTGGCTCATTTCTACACAGGTGTATAGAAGAAACAGAAGAAAATTTCCTGTGTGTATTCAGGTCTTGCCAAGACCTGAATATGAAAAACATATAAGACCCAAAATGATTTTTTTTTTACAGAAGGTATCTTTTAAGACACTCCAAGTGAGTCCAGAGAGAGCAAGCTGTGAGCTGTGGAAATATCTTGCCTGATGTCTGCCAAGAATAGCCAATAACGTTGCTCACACAACATCTGCCCACATTATGATAATTGGGGGCGCCAAGTACATCACTGGATAAAGTCCACAGTTTGGACTGACTAGATAGGGTAGGACCAAGATATTTACAGAGATGAGTGACAGCTGCTGGGCGGCCCGCTGTCCTCCACACCACAGGAAGGCTTAACAATCCCACCCGACCCAGGGCTTGCTTCAGTCTCAGGAGATGAAAATCATGTGGTTTGGGGGCACAAACGGTTTTAGCTATAAATACCCTTTAGATTGTTCCAATGCATTGAGCCAAAACCGAAATGCTGTGAGGTTTCACCCAACAGAACGGTTCCTTAAATAAACACAATGTTAGGACAGAAATGACCAAGATGAAATCCAAAGAACAGAGATTGACTCTAAACAAATGACCCGACTAAGGAAAGAAAATACGTCCAGGCCTTTAGCAACAACTGCCAGCTGAGGGCCTCAGGGGGCCGAACACGTGGATTCAAATCCAGCGGCAGAGGGAAGCACCCACCAGAAATCCATAAGGAAGTATTAGGTCCCTGCACTGTACAAATGAGGAAACAAAAGGTCTGGACAGATTTAAGAAACCAGCTCAGGACTGGCAGTCACGTCTGTCTGACTCCAAAACCCACTGTGTTTCACAAGACCCACCATCCCCAGTGCACCTGACTGTCTCTCCATCGGTGTGTGACCTCTTCAAGGGCAGTGGCGTGGCACTGTTCCATTCACTTGGTTCGCCCCAGTACTTGGAGGCCATTGGTACCTTTGAAGTTGTATGAAGCTTGCCAGGCTGTTTCCTACCCATGATAACGCGCTGCAAACCAGGTGGCTTAAAACTACGGCATCTATTTCCTCACAGCTCTAGAGGTGAGAAGCCTTCAGCGCTGGCCATGCTGGGGATTTTTAGGGGAACACCTGTCACTGTCTCTGTCCCAGCTTCTGATGGTTTACCCGAACTCCTTGGCTTCTACACACCCCACTCCAATCTCTGCCTCCATCTTCACAGGAGGGGCTCTCTATGTCCCTTATTCTAAGGGCAGCAGTCATGCTGGATTAGGGCCCACCCCAAAGCAGAAGGGCCTCTTCTTAACTTGATTATATCTGTAAATACCCAATTTCCAAATAAGATCATATTCATAGGTACAGGGATTAGGACTTCGCCATATATTTTGGGGCTACACATTCAACTCAATGACAGAGATAATAAACTCCCATTTCTTGAATGAATCAAAGACCAACTGGATCCTTCCAGGACTTCTGACAGAGTCCCCCATTAGCTCATGTCTGGACACTTTAGCTCCCTACATACCACTGCTCCGCCTTCCTGCAGCAGCCTGAGATAAACAGTCTAATTTGCTGAAACTTCCGCCATATTGGGAATGTCAGATGGTGCAACTACGATGGAAAACAGTATTGCAGTACCTTGAAACATGAAAGATGGAGAACTACCATAAGACCCAGAAGTTCTGCTTGTCCACCCTGACCAAGTGAGAAAAAAGCTCTTTTCTTATTAGTTATCAAATCCCACTTTCTTTCCTCCAAAAAAAAAAAAAAAAAACCCAGAGCAGTTTTTACAACTCTGTAAAGAAAATTGGGAGCTCTGGATGTCATTTAAAAAGGTTAAGAACACAAATCTAAGAGCCCCTCCTTGACCACTGGGAAGAATTCTTATTATCATGAAAACTATCACATTTATAAAAATGCTAATTACTTGTCTGTTGCTTGTCAACCAGTGATATCACAAAAAAATACCAGCTTAGGCTTCTCCTACTCTGACTGCAAAATCTTTGTTTGTTTGTTTGTTTGTTTGTTTAAAACCCCATCTTTCAAGAATTTGATCATATTTGCGAAGCACATACATTTTATGCTGTGCCTCCAAGATAACTATCAATGAAGACGTTCTACCCAAGAGGATGCTATTGACAGCAATGTACAAAGTGGCTGACAAAGTCCAAATTAAGAAAACTGTAGACAGTAACGAGGCAAAATAGAAGCCCGTTCAGGCAATCAGCATTTGCATATACTGTTAAATATAATTTCCACCAGGTGCATGAAGCACACGGGTAATTATAGATTAGAGAAAAAAAAGTAAGTGAGAACCTTTTTTCAGCATGGACACCCCTCTTCTGATGATACGGCAGGGCTTTGAAGAGTTAAACGCCCTCTACAATTGCCAGGTGTGGTATTATTGCTGCTTCCACTGTTCCCCATCAAGGCCAAGGCTGCACATGAAGCAATGACAAAGGGATATTTTACCCTCCATTTTCTCTCATCTCCCTGGAAATACATGGTTCATTTAAGCCTGCGGTGCTCAGAATATACTCCAAAGAACCTCGGAGTTCCAATACCAAAATTGAAGAAAGCTTGTCTTCCCAATTTGCAGGGAGAAAAGTATGTAACTGGGTAGAAATTTCTCAATGTTAAGTTTTATTCTGTAATTTCCTTTGTACACATGTGGAACTCCCTACCTTTAGCTTGCTGGTAACTACCAGAGATGACAGAGCAAATGAGCAAGACATATTACCACACTGTCCCCGTAGGACTGCACGCATGCTGCCAGCCCACCACATGCTAATGGGGGTAATGCCGGCCTGCGTTTGCATATCTTTCTCCCCACCACACTCTCATGGCAGGGACTATGTGGCTCTAGAGCCTCTGCTTAGCCCAAGATGTGTACCCGGGGCGGAGGGGGCGGTGGGGGGGGAGCTTGCGGTAAATGCTTGCTGTAAGAATGAGCAATAAAAATGCAGATCCAAACCACAATGAGATACCAACTCACACCCATGAGGACGGCTATAATAATAATAAAAAACAAAGATAAACAAAGAAACAAAAAACACAAGACAAGTGTTGGCGAGGGTGTGGAGAAGTTAAGATCCTTGTACGTTGCTGGTGGGAATGCGAGATGGTGCAAGCACTGTCCAAAACAGTATGGCGGTGCCTTAGAAAAGTAAATGTAGAATTACTGTATGATCCAGAGGTTCTACTTCCGGGTCTATACCCAAAAGAAATGAAAGCAGAAGCTTACGCAGACTCCTATATATCCATGTTTGTAGAAGGATTATTTACAATAGCCAAAAGGTAGTAGCAACCCAAGTGGCCATCAAGGGATGAATGGATAAGCAATATGTGGTGTCTGTACACAATGGAATATTATTTGACCTTAATACTAAAGGAAATTCTGATACACACTACAACATGAACGAATCTTAAGGACATCATGCTAAACGAAATAAGCCAGACACAAAAGGACAAATATTATACGATGCCGCTTATAAGAGGTACCTAAAATAATCAAGTCCATAGGGTCAGCAAGTAGAATAGAGGTTACCAAGTCCTGGGAGGAGGAAGAAATGAGGAGTTAGCGTTTCGTGGGTTCAGAGTTTCAGTTTGGGATCCTGGAAAGTTCTGGAGATGGGTAATAGTAATGGTTTCACAACAATGTGAGTGTACTTAAGACCACTGAACTATATACACGTATGAGTAGTTAAAATGATAAGCTCACGTTATGAATATCTTACTACAATTTTAAAAAGAATGAGCAGATGAATGTCAGTATTTAATGACGGTCTCTAGTAAGCATCTGGCTGCCAAAAGCCCCATCACCCAACCATTTTTAGAAATTTGAGAGTGAAGTTACTATGGTACAAGATGTGGGTATTTTAAGAATGTTCAAAAAGACTATATAACTGGGGCACCTGGGTGGCTCAGTCGGTTGAGCATCTGACTTCGGCTCAGGTCATGATTTCGCGGTTTGTGGGTTTGAGTCCCACGTCGGGTTCTGTGCTGACACCTCAGAGCCTGGAGCCTGTCTTCAGATTTTGTGTCTCCCTCTCTCTCTGCCCCTCCCCTGCTCATGCTGGCGCTCTCTCTCTCAAAAGTAAACATTAAAAAAAAATTTTTTTTAAACTATAACTTTTTTTAATGCAGAGATACATAAAGAGGAAAAACATTGCTCATAATTCCACCACTCCTATATATAATCCCAATTAACCGTATTTTTACAAGTAAAAAACGGTCACATGCAGTGGGACTATTTAGCAGAGGGCAATGTTGTGAAATGAAAAGCACAAGCACCCTTTCCTCCCTAGCCACTCTCTCAAAGGTCATCACTATTAACAGTCGCTTACGTAGCCTTTAAAAAGACGACACGCGGTATGTGTAGACTAAGGTTATGATGGTACGTATGCATGAACATCTATTTCAAAATATTCACTTAGTATGTTTATATTTGTATTTTGTTTTCTATTTACAGTTTCAACTGTACAATTTGGTTCATATGTTGTGCACTTTTCAGCATGCTAACTTTTTCCCTTGAAAATATTTGTAAAGATTTTTCCATTTTAGGATATACATGGCTACTTGGTGACAGTTTAGTATTCCTGATGAAACGTGTGAGCTGCTTCCAAGCTTGTTTTTGTTTTGCTTTTGGTTTTGCTGTGTTTTTTTTTTAACTCTAGCAAGTATATTTACAGCCATGGGATTGGTAGATCAAAATATGAGCAATTTGTATTTTATTTTATTCTTTTTAAGTTTATTTACTTATTTTTGAGAGAGAAACAGTATGAGTGAGAGGAAGAGGGACAGAATCCCAAGGAGACTCCACACAGTCAGGGCAGAGACCAGGAAAGGCTTGAAATCACAAAGGGTGAGATCATGACCTGAGCCAAAACAAAGAGTTAGGTGCTTAACCTACTAAGCCACGCAGGCACCAGTGAGCAGTTTGTTTTTTAATGAACTCTGGTGAATTTTAATCCAGAATGGCAGAAGCAGCTCGCCTACAGCCTCCCAATGTGTGAAAGTGCCTTTCTCCACACCTTTGCCCCAGTATGAGCAGCGCTTTGCAGGAACCGGCCCTTTAATGTTAGGCTGAGTAATGAAGCAACGTGTTGTTTCAATGTATATGACAACTTCTGTAACGAAGAGGTGTGCTGAGCACCGTTTAACAGGATTCTTGTCCATTTTCCTTCCCCTTTTATTTGTGCATATTCTTTATTGGCTTTTCATTACTTTGTCTTATTGATTTACATGAGCTTTAAAGACTTAACGATTAAGGAAATTAACTTTTCATGTGTCATATGTGTTGCAGATCGGTGCCCCGGATTTGTTTGCTTTATTGTGTTTCAGTTCCTCTGTGCCCAACACAAATTCGAAATTTTTATTTCTCAGTATGTATCTTTTCTTGTACAGTTTCTGGGTTTTCTAACCTACTCAGAGAAGCTTTTCCTCTTCCAACTCTAAAAACAAACTCATTCAAACTTTTAGACCATCTTTGCTCTGTGAATTCAATAGTGTGCAGGTGGTGTTGCCCTGAATAAAATTAAATACAGTCAAACCTTGGTTTGCGATCATAATGGATTCCAGAAATATGCTTGTAATCCGACGCATTCACAAAGCGAATTTCAAGAACCATTGGCTCAGTTGTGATCATGTGACGTTCGGCATCAGTACTGCTCGTATTGTGACATCATTCATTTATCAAGTTAAAATTGATTAGAAATGCTTGCTCATCTGTGGAACACTCGCAGAACAAGTTACTCACAATCCAAGGTTTACTGTGTAAGAATAGTGAATGGGAAGGTTAAGACTAGCTATTGAAATCGAAGTGACACAACTGATATTAGGTCAATTGATTTTTAACATGCCTGCCAAAACAGTTCACTGGGAGAACGCCATTTTCAACAAAAGGTGCCAGGACAACTGGATATCCACGTACAAAAAGTGAAGTTGGGGGGGGGGGCACCTGGGTGGCTCAGTCAGTTAAGTGTCCGGCTTTGGCTCAGGTAATGATCTCACAGTTCGTGGGTTCAAGCCCCTCATCGGGCTCTGTGCTGACAGCTAGCTCAGAGCCTGCAGTCTGCTTCAGATTCTGTGTCTCCCTCTCTCTCTGACCCTCCCCTGCTTGCGCTATCTCTGTCTCTCAAAAATAAAAAAAAAATACATTTTAAAAAAAAAGTTTTTTTAAAAAGTGAAGTTGGATCCCAACCTCACACCATATTATTAAATCAACTCAAAATGGGTTATAGACCTACATATAATAGCTAAAACCATAAAACTTCCAGAAGAAAACATAAGAGTAAATCTCTGTGCCCTGGAGTTAGGCAATAGTTTTTTAGCTATGACACCAAAAGCACAAGTGATCAAAGAATAGCACAAGTGATCAAAAAAAAAAATAGATACATTGGAATTCATAAAAATTAAAAACTTTTGTGTTTCAAAAAACGTCATCATAAAAGTGAACATATAACCCACAGAATAAGTGAAATTACTTGCAAATCACACATGGATAAGAGATGTTTAACAGGAAGATACTATTTCACACCCACTAGAATGACTAAAATAAAAAAGGCAGACAAAATACCAGCCCACAAAAGCACTGACAAACAAAATGAAAAATAACAAGTTTGGGCAAGGATGTGGAGAAATCGGAATTTTCCAGTCACTGTGGGTGGAATTGTTCAATGGAACAGCCACTTTGCAAAAGAGTTTGACAGGCTCTCAAAATACTAGACATAAAGTTAGCATATGAGCCAGAAATCCCACTCCTCGGCATATACCCAACAGAAAAG
Source organism: Helogale parvula (assembly GCA_004023845.1). Taxonomy (NCBI): domain Eukaryota; kingdom Metazoa; phylum Chordata; class Mammalia; order Carnivora; family Herpestidae; genus Helogale; species Helogale parvula. The sequence goes on from PJEM01000848.1 coordinate 317,450, forward strand.
AAAACACGTATCATGCGGAAACTGGTACGTGAATGGTCATAGTACCGTTATTCATAAGAGTCGAAAGATGAAAATAGCCCAAATGTCTATCAGCTGATGAACATACAAACAAAATGTGGTGTTTCCATACAACCGAATATTACTCAGTAGTAAAAAAACAAAAGAGAACAAAATATAGTCTCATGTTACAAGACAGATGAACCTTGAAAACATCATGATTTCTGAAAAAAGTAAGTTATAAAAAAAAAAACATGTATTGCATGATTTCACTTATTTGAAATGTCCAGAATAGACCAATTCATGGAAAGGGAAAGAAAAATGGTGGTTGCTTAGGGCTGGGGGGCTCAAGACATGGATAAAGGAAAGTGACCACTAATGAGGAGAAGGGTTTCTTTGGGAGGTGGTAAAATTGCTCTAAAATCAGGCAGCAGTCATGACTGTACAATGGTGAATACAGTAAAATCCCCTGAACCGTGTATTGCCTGGGAATGGATTTTATGGTATATAAACTGCAACTCAATAAAGTCGTTTAACTTTATTTTTAAAAACAGGCAGTGGGCCACTGTCTGCCAGCTTCCGTGCTAGTCTTTCAACATTTTGTATGATTTGTATTCCTTTTGTATACAAATTTTTTGTATTTGTACAAACACAGCATTTGTATTACTTTTGAAATACAGTAAAACCTCGGATTATGAGGAACTTGTTCTGTGAGTGTTCCGCAAGGCGAACAAACATTTCTAATAAATTTTAACTTGATAAATGAGAGATGTCTTACAGTATGAATAGTACATACATGACACCAAACATCAAGGATCACAACTGAGCCAATGGTTCTTGAAATTCGCTTTGAGGGGCACCTGGGTGGCTCAGTCGGTTAAGCATCCGGCTTCAGCTCAGGTCATGATCTCACAGTTTGTGGGTTTGAGCCCCATGTTGGGCTCCAGGCTGACAGCTAGCTCAGAGCCTGGAGCCTACTTCAGGTTCTGTGTCTCCCTCTCTCTCTGACCCTCCCCTGCTCGAGCTGTCTCTCTCTGTCTCTCAAAAATAAATAAAAAACATTAAAAATTTTTAAAACAAGAATTTGATATATGAGTGCTTCAGAGTACAAGCATGTTTCTGAAATGAATCATGCTCACAAACCAAGGCTTTGCTGTATTTATTAATAATAATGGAAAAAATACAAAGGAATAAGTGATAAGAAAGGAAAATGAGTGAGCAGAGGCAAAAAAATATCAGAAAATAGTACAGAGAGAAAGCTCAGAGAAAGACTCGGAAAAAAGCATCTTTTCTTCCCTCTGTATGTACCAGTCCATGGATAAAATGCCCCATCATCCAGGAGAAACATCAAGGTTGAAAGTAGGAATCCACTGAAGTCTGTTCCTGGGAAGTCTGGTACGGCAGACAAGGGCGGGCCCAGTGACAGAAGCCCACGCAGGGGTCTAACCTGCCCATTCTCTCCTGATGGGAAGCCCACAGCCAAGGGACTCTGCCACACAGCATATCGTGTCCTTCTTCCTAAAAGGGAAATAATATATATCTTCATAAGATTAGAGCTCAAACACTTGAAAAATCTTAATACATTATAAAATATGAATATTATCACTATAAAATTGATTTTTCTTCGTTGATACGGCATGGGTGAAGGTTTCTAACTAGACTTTTTACTCCTTAACATGAGTGTAAATACCCCCAGAGCAGAGTAAGAAATTAATATCTATTTTCCAAATAAACCTTGATATAATTTGCGGCGTCTGGGTGGCTCAGTCAGTTGAGTGTCCAGCTCTTGGTTTCAGCTCAGGTCATGATCTCACGGTTCGTGAGTTAGAGCCCTGCTCGGGCTCCATGCTGACAGTGTGGAGCCTGCTTGGGATTCTCTGTTTCCCTCTCTCTCTGTCCCTTCCCGGCTCCTGCTCACTCTCTTTCTCAAAAAGAAATAAATAAACATTTATAAAAAAACCCTTGACTTAGACCAGTGCCTAGCACATGGTAATCACAACATCACAACTCATTATTATTCTAATTATACTAATTATATGTTATTAGGTTATATATACCGATAATATATAGACATATAATACACAGATGCATGTAACATGTGTAAGTATATAACATACATATATAAAATGTTATATGTCATACATAATCATAATTATAATACATAGATTTAATTAACATATTTATATAGGTTATTAACCTAATTGTACTAATTGTGTCTTCTTCTGCTCTGCTTTTTGCAAATGGGAATGATTTTTTTTATGTCATGCTGCCTGAAAGTTTGAAGGTTGAATCTTGAGGTTTGAACCCAAATCTTCAGAATCCAGATTCTAATCATCGCCACAGTCAGACTTTCTGTCACCTTCCCCCAAACCATTCTAAATGGTGCTTTAACTTCATTTAGCCACCATGTCATACTACCAAAGGCATCGTTGTAAAGAGAAGAAAGTTCTAGGCCTGGAGTCGGAGAACGTGCGTCCCAGTGCTGGGTAACAGAGCTAAAGAAAACCAGGCTGAGTTTAGGTGTCTGTCGGGGACTTGACAATAAGTCAAGTCTGGGGGCGCCTGGGAGGCTCAGGAGTTGAGCGTCCAACTCTTGATTTCAGCTCATGTCATGATGTCTTGGTCATGGGATCGAGCCCCACGTCCAGCTGAGAAGACAGCATGGAGCCTGCTTGAGATTCTCTCTCTCCCTCCTTCTGCCCCTCCCCCATGTGTGCTCTCTCTCTCTCAAAATAAACAAACAAACAAACAAATAAAATAAACTTTAAAAAACAAGTCAAGCCTGGATATCTATCACTAGGAGTTATCCGTTTAGGGAGAGATGATTTGTGAAGCCCCAGGAATGAACAACCAGGAAGAATGGGTGGGGTTGAAAGAGAAAAAGGAAGCACAGGATAGAATACAGGGCAGGATGGCAGACCTACTCGCAGACGATAACGATTCAGAAGGTGCCGGATGCACCTAGGTTGTTGGGTCCAAGGCTCTGCCGTGGAGCAGAGAAGGAGCACTCGTGTCCTCCCATGTCCCTGCCTCTCACGCCTCCCGTATGATACAGATTGGCTCTGAGATAAACTCTCTAGGACTTCCCATTTCTCCGCTGGCTGCGAGCCAGCTTGGATTTGGCATTTCCCAGGGTGTTAACAACCGTGTCTGTATTTGGGTTCTGTACTTATTAGGGGCTCTCCGAAAATAGCCTCTAGCAACTTCTGCTCTTTCTGAATGTGATGCTGAAAACTCCTGCAGCTGAATATGATTTTCAACACTTCGCTTCTCCTGGGAAGAGTCAGGGTGGGGATCCACACTGGTGCCTTCGAGGCCCAGAGCACAGCCTCCCCTGGGTTCACGGGGATCCCACGGGCAGCAGGGGGGCGCTGGGTTGTGCCTGGTGACTGCCGATCTCGGACTTCTGTAGCTTAGAGCTTTGACACCGCTCCGTACCCTCAAGTGAAGATTCAGGCCAGGTAATCAGCCATGAGAGAAAGGGGAGAGAGAAGGAGATTACTAACACTGAACATAAATTCAAATGCGTCCAAAAATTATGTAGAAAATAAAGTGCATGGAGGAGAAACCCAACTAAATGTAGAGACAAATCATCCATGAGGAATGCCCATCCAGTATGTGATGACTTCAGGAAATGTCAGGACAGAACAGTTATAAATCCACTTCTTTGATGACACGAAGGTTTTTGATGTGTACTAGGACCCAGATGCCATTTGGGCATTTTCTTTAATAATCGACAATGCTGGAAGGAAGGTTTTAACACCACCGTCCAGATAAAGGAACCTGCTGTTCAGAGAAATTAAGTAACTCCATCCAGATCACACAGCTAGAAATTAATATAGTCAGGATTCAAACTCGGGTCTCCCCAGCACTGATGCCCATTCTTGACCGGGAGATGCATTAAACTGTACAGACATGCAGGATTCCACATCTTAATCCTATCTTCTAGAATGAGGCGCATGCACACATTTGCAAGAGACCGAAAGACCACGCTGGGGTCAGAGCAAAATGACCACTGGGTCAGAATGCAGAGATGTGTGAGTGGCCTGTTTGACTCTGGGAGCAAAGACAAGGTGCTTGTCAGCTCTTGAATGAGCCTCGAGTGGTCTTAAGAATACGGAAACGCCACAGAGCTGAGGGAGAGGAGTGTCTGAGAGATGGACTGCCCACTGAACGGAAGCTGAGAACCTGCGCAGCGAAGTGACCAGTTAGGCTAGAAATAGGTTGGGGCCTGAACACAGGACACCATGTGACAGGCCTGGGTGTTACTTTGTCAAAGACGGAAGGGTAGAGAGCGGTGAGGCGTTGTCGTGAAGGGAGGTGACCTGCTTCGTGCTCGCGCTGAGAAGACAGCTTGCTGAGGACGGAGGGCAGCAAGCCCTATGTGGAGGCTGTTGGGATGTGCGTGGTGACCCGGGTTTGTGGCCTGTGGCAGTTCCAGCAGGAAGGGAAGAGGGAACAATCTGGGAGACATTTTAAGGAGAGGACAGAAGTGATAAGACGTGCAGACTATCATGAGTGATGGCTCATTTTATGTGTCCCCTGACTGGGCCATCAGGTGCTCAGATATGTGGTCTAACATAATTCTAGGTGGTTCTATGAGGGTGTTTTCAATGTGATTAATTTTCCACGTGTAGACTAAATGAGGGACACTATCCTCCCTAGTCCAGATGGGCCTTATGCAATCAGTTGAAGTTGAGGGTGTTTTCAATGTGATTAACTTTTCATATGTAACAGAGTAAGGGACATTATCCTCTCTAGACTTGGTGGGCCTTACACGATCAGTTGAAGGTCTGACTAGAACATAAAGGCTGACAGTCCTGCATAAGAAAGAGTTCTTCCAGCCTGACTCATCTTTGAACTGGAATCTGGGCCTTTTAGTGCCTTAGGAGTCAAACTGAAACACTGGCTTTTCTGGGGCTCAAGTCTGCTGATTAACTCACCCTGAAGATCTCGAGACTTCTCAGCTTCTGTAATTTCATGAGTCAAGTCCTCATACCCAATCTCTTTCCATATCTATACATCCTGATCTATAGGTTATGAAGACCCTGACTAATACAAGATGACATCAGAATTCCATCCTTGGTGAGGGGAATTGGTGACTGTCCCAAAACCGGAACAGAAGCAGGTTTGGGGGCAGGCAGATTCAGTTCAGACATAAAATCCGAGGTGGGTAAGAGCCAGGAGAGCAGTGGATGTGTGAGCCACCCCCCCCAGGAGTGAGATCAGGGATGATTCCAGAGATGTGAGGCCCCAGCAAGTGTGATAGTTGAGGGCACAGGCTGGATCCCCCAGGAAGACGGTCAAGGACCGAGCAGTGCACTCAGGTCAGAAGCCAATAACATATGCCCTGGGGAATGTGACCCTGAGCGTGTCCCTTCCAAGTACACAAGACCTTTCTCCATTTCCCCGTCTGGGAATGGGGCAGAAAATTCCTAAGTCACCTTCGAGAGAGATTCTGAGATGCCCAAGTGCCACTCTCTTATGTGGAACTCTGAACATTGTTCAGGATCTGCTCAGCACTTTCGGGCGCTCTCTCTCTCTCTCTCTCTCTCTCTCTCTCTGCTTCATTTTGCACTCCCTCAATATGCCGCCACCTAATTCACCATCCCTACCATTCCAGAACATAATTCACCAGTCCATCCCTAACGGATTTATTTCCTGCTATCATGGAGGACCTTTCTGTTTGGGTCCATTCGGATCATGGGGAATCCATCAGACAGGTCCAAGTGGAATTTGGAGAAACCTGCACTAAAAGAGATTTCCTTGCCCGTATAGATTTAGGGGAAAGTGAAATCCTCCCAGGATCCTGAATACAGATCTTTGCAATAGAGATAAAGGTTTTGTTTTGTTTTGTTTTACTTTATTTTATTTTGAGATACATTTTTAAATTAGTGCAGAGATAAGCAAGGCCACCTTGTTTTAGCCAGTCAGCCATCCACTCATTCTGCAGACATCTACTGAGAGCCCTCTTTGTGCCAAGTGCCCGCTGGGCGATTCCCACAGAATTCATATAGCAAGGATCACATAGAGTTAGGAATACCTCCTTCAGGGAGGCTGTGCAGACTGACATAATAATTATTTGTAAAGTGCTTAGCACAATGTCTGGCCCATGCCCGTGTCCCATAAATCCCCATGTTTCCCCCCTCCTACCCCATGTCCCACATTGACTGGTAAATTGAGCTTGAGTGCTCATTTTGTTTTATTGTTTTGTGTTTAAATGTTGTTTGTTTTTGAGAGAGTGCAGGCAGGGGAGGAGCAGAGGGGGGGTACAGAAGATCCAAAGGGGACTCCGCACTGAGAGCAGAGAGATCAACATGGGGCTCGAACTCATCAACTGCGAGATCATGACCCGAGCCGAAGTCGATCGCTCAACCGACTGAGCCACCCAGGCGTTCCTGCTGGTTTTGTTTTTGATGCGACAGGTTTTCTCTGATTCTTTCCTCCTATGCTCTTCTTTTATCTTTTTAACATTTATTTATTACTTTTGGGAGACAGAGAGAGACAGAGTGTGAGCAGGGGAAGGTCAGAGAGACAGAGAGGGAAACACGGAATCCAAAGCAGGCTCCGGGCTCTGTGCTCAGAGGGGCTTGAACTCACAGAACGTGAGATCATGACCTGAGCCAAGGTTGGATGCTTAACAAACTGAGCCCCCCATGCACCCCTCCTCCTATGCTCTTCTTACCTGAGGTGGGCCACGGTCCAGACACACTTAGGACTGACAAAGTCCCTGCTCACTAGAGCTAAGTAGGCATAAACAGGCACTTGCAGGGTCACTGGGGGGGTTCCCGGGCCCCCCGAAGCCCTGTGACCCCCAGGTGGATGCTGCCGCAGGCCCACGTGGGACAATGCACAGGGCAGCATGCCCCAGCTGCACAGCGCAGTAGTGTACCGTCCTTGTTACCTTAGAGCAGGTCCAGGCAAGGACCCGGATCATGGCCATGAAACAGGGACCTTCCAGCTGCGCTACATTTCAGCCTCCAACAAATTAAAGCTATTGGAGGCCAGCAGACAGTTTCTTTTCATTGATAAATGATCACGAAAGTGAATAATATTCAGGCTCACCCACCTCGAAGGCAGCTGTTCTCAGGATTAATTGGAAGGTTGGCCTGCGTAAGCCTCCCATATTTCTTTGCAAAGGAAAAAAATCACAAAATCATGTGACCTTCATATTTGGTTCATGACTGGAAACAAATCTTCCCCAGCCGCTGTTTCCAAGAACACTTGTGGGGCAATGAAGCCGTGGCCGTGTTTACAGGGCACTAAATCGTGTGATTAACAAATGTGGTTGGACAGACAGAGCTGGAAGTGTAGATGCCAATGGGGATGTGCGGCCAGAATTCCGCACGTGGCCGTCCTGTATGTCCTCCCTAAGCTGGTCCAGGGCATCTCCCCGGCTGGGGAGAGCATCCTGGAGGGAGGAGAAGGCTGAGAAAAGGGTGTGCAAAATGAGGAGGGACGTGCAGGGAGGAATCAGAGAAACTCAGCAAATCCAAGGCACTGGGTTCATTGCCGTCTTCAGAGACAGGGAAACTGAGGCACAGAAGGGCAGTGACTTTTCCCAAGATCATCCGTTGTTTCTGCATTCGTGGTCAATTACAAACTGACCCCGAGTCACTCCACCTTCATCGTTCCCCTTCCTAGCACGCTCTCCCAAACACTTGGAGCAAGGGCACACATGCACACGGACACGCACAGTAGAAACGTAATGAATGCATTTGAGGAAAAGATACACCGAACTGAACTGAACTGAATCAGCGATGACACACTGATCTACCATCACGGGGCTTCACACGGCCTTGCATTGTCTGCGCTCATTTGTTGAAAATGAGCACTGGAGGGGCCCCTGGGTGGCTCAGTCCACAAAACATCCAATTCTTGATCTCGGCTCAGGTCACGATCTCAGGTTCATGAGTTTGAGCCCCGTGTCGGTCTCTGCGCTGACAGCACTGAGCCTGCTTGAGATTCAATCTCTCTCCCTCTCTTTCTGATCTTCCCCTGCCTCTGGTTGCGCTCTCTCCCTCTCAAAATAAAGAAATACATATATTTTTTTAATTTTTAAAAAATAAATAAAATAAGCACTGGGTGTTATTATGTAGGTGATGAATCACTAAATTGTACTCCCGAAACCAATATTATACTATATGTTACCTAACTAGAAGTTAAATAAAAATTTGAAAAAATTAAATTAAATTTTAAAAAACCATAAAGATAGTTGTCATTCAAGTTTGTTATGTAATACCCTCTTGTGCGACTGTCCCCTCGTTTGTTAATCCAGCCCCCTGTGAACAGACACGTGGGTCAGATCAACTGGTGTATTAGGAAAAGCACTGCTAAGAACATCCTTCCACACACCTCCCGGTGCACGTGCGCCGTGCACACACTGGTCTGTGTGGCTCTCCCTCACGAGAACACGTAGGAGAGGGTCGCTGGGTGCTAACGCATGTGGATGTTGGAATTTATCAAAGGATCACAAACTGCTTTTCAAAATGACTGCATTCCCACATCAAAGTAGCAGAAACACCACTGACCCGTATTGCTTGCAAAACACGGAAATGTCCATTTTGCCAGTCAGATGGACACAAAAAGGCCTCTCACTGTGCTCTTGATTTCTCTTTCCATGTGTCTATTCACCCCATGTGTCTCCTCTTCTGCGAAAGGCCTGATGTGCGTTTGTCCGTATTTACTGGGTAGATTATTTTTTTTAACATTTGTTTATTTTTGAGAAACAGAGATAGATAGATTATGAGCAGGAGAGGGGCAGAGACAGAGACACACACAGAATCCAAAGCAGGCTCCAGGCTCTGAGCTAGCTTTCAGCACAGAGCCCGATGTGAGGCTCAAACCCATGAACTGTGAGATCATGACCTGAGCCGAAACCGGACACTCAACCGACTGAGCCACCCAGGCGCCCCTACTGGGTAGATTTTTTATACTGACTTGAGGAGTTCTTAGTACCAGAGTTCGGCAGTTACTGACATTACATTTATGACCCCTAGTTTGTAGCTAGTCTTTTCACTTCCTTGATGGTGTCCTTCGGGGATCAGAACTTCTTCATTGGAATGTAGTGTAATTTACCAGTGTGTAACCTCATGTCGGGGTAGATGGGAGTTTTAGCTGGTCAATCCAGCATCACAGTATAAAGTGTGAGTTTCGTGTCTTATTTTTTATCTCACAAACCTGGTGAGCAAGGCTTTAACATCACTTTGCAGATGAGGAATCTCAGTCGTGGAGGTAAGTGATTCGTCTGAGGGCACAAAGCCTGCAGGCAGCTGAGTGAGGACCAGAGCTCCCAGCTTCTGCTCAGCAGGATGCCTCTGGTTTCACACTGCCTCTCCCTCTGTGCCAGGAATGTATCCATTCCTCCTCACAGGGTCTCCTGTGCATTATCCACAGGGCTAAGTTCCAAGGGCAAAGAAATGGAATGTCACCTCTACCCTTGAAAAGCTTCTATCAGGATTGTGCCCAGAAAAGGCTTTTGATGAGACATCAGAGCTCAGACTTAAAGAAGGGGTAGACATTATGTAAAGTGTGGAGAGATGTAGAAGGAATAGGAACGTTCTAGGCAGAGGAAGAAGCATGAGTGAAGATGTGGAGGCAACAGGAGCAGGGGCAGCGGTCAACAGCAGGCTGTCTGTGTGGGGCAGGGTGGGGGGGGGTTGTAGGGACGGTGGCCAGACCCACAGATAACGGTCAGATTGTGAGCAGGGGTGTGTCACACTAACTGACAGGGACTTGATCCTGTAAGTAATGCATCTTTGACTTTGAAGCTCTGCAGAGCCACCCTATCCCCCAACATTCCTTCTGAGACCTCCTTCTTGAGGATTTCTACCTGGTGGACAGAATAGCCCTTTCCCTGGTCCTCTGTACCCAAGGGCTTCTCCCCAGTGAAGCATTCTGAGGTTTGGTAAGCAGAGTCATCATCTTCACTTATCAAGAAATTCATAGAATTCCATCCTTTCTACCCTACGACCATCGTCGTCATTGACCGACTGGTGGACACTTGTGGAGAAGGTCAGCCTCCACTCCAGCCTGCGGAGCACACAGCAAGGTGGCAAGAACACAAGCTAGGGGATGGTTTCCAGCACTTCCACTAACCATGTGACCACGGGCAAGTTTCTTCATCTCTCAAGATCATTTCTGCTGACTGTCAAGAGAACTTGGGAGCTACTGAACGCATGTATAGCAAGGGAAAAATCCAAAAGATGTCAGTTGACCCCTCGCCATAATGGGAGTCCAAGATCATACTCTTGAGGGACATGTAATCTAGACAGAGAAGAAATTCCCTACTGAAACCAACTCCAGAGACCCTGAATGTGAACCCTAAACAAGCACTCCTGTGTGAGGAGAGATGACAGACCCAACAGCCTGGACTCTGAAGCCCACACCCCCACACGACATCATCTTCGGGGTGGGGGACTGTCTTTGGCCCTGAGATTCCAGTGGCTCCAGGGAGGCTCCTGGGAATCACAAACAGGCTGGGTGACTTGCACTTGGCCCTCTAACAAGGGGGGAAATGGCAAAACAAACAGTTCTTATCTTTCAGAATCCTCCTTCACCAGAGAGTTGTCCAGTCTTACTGTGATGACGGCAAGAATCAGAATAAAAATAGATCTAATGTGGAGGAAGTGGAACAGACTGGTGGCCTTCGATGGGACAATAACCTCAAATAACACTCAAAATAGCCCAAAACTCCACTTTCTCTGACAATCACTTGAATCTGCTTTGAAGAAGTTTTTGGTTGATGGTGATGAGTCACGGAGGAGAATTCTAATAGAGAACAGACAGAAACTCCTCTTTAGCCCTGTACAAATGATTTGTAGGTATGTACCTCTGAAATTTGGAGAAATAGAAACCTGGACACGTAGTACCTAGAGGTGGGAAGTACCCTACTGAGTAAAAGTAGGAGAAGACGATGCAACAGATGCTTGTTCTCTACCACATGTGGGATGGTTGCAAGAACTTACCATCCACTAAGCCGTAAACCAAGATTCCACAAATTCCAAATGATTTCATTTCAAATACTGGGTGGAAGAGTTCCCACTGAGCAGGATCTGCTTCTGATGTGCTCCCCCCAAAGTTTTAAAGGACAGACCCCCAGTTTTGTGTTATTTTTTTTCAGCTTGGGATTCTCATTATATGCAGGTGCTAACTAAGCATTTGACTACCACGTTTGAGCATGCCACAGGAAATCTCCAGAAAACTCTTTGATCCCTAACTCAGAGCCTCTGGAGGAGACAACCCCCCAGCATCTCCCATGGGGTGGGATTTATCTTATTCAAGACCCTCTCATTCTGCTTTCTGTAAGTTTAGCATCACTGATGGGAAATCACATAATTTTCTAAATTCCCGGCTTTCTTTACAACATGTGGGCACGGGGCAGAGTGATACCTAGATGTGCCAAGATTTTGTTTCCTTCCTTAGACCTTGCCTGTGACAGTAGGCAACATCACATTTTATAGCTTCCCGTGCTTGATTACTTTGCTGCTGGTGAATCTTTCTTGGCTTTTACAATTTTGTTCTTTCAGTTGGTCATTGAGAGATGGAGATACTGCAATCCATTCACCACCATGGCCTGAAAGTCCTTATATCAGAAAAAAAAATTATTAAAAAGCTTCTCTAGGGGCACCTGGGTGGCTCAGTCAGTTAAGTGTCTGACTGGCTCAGGTCATGATCTCACGATTCGTGAGTTCGAGCCCTGCATGGGGTTCTGTGTTGACAGCTCAGAGCCTGGAGCCTGGTTGCCCCTGCCCCACTCATGCTCTGCCTTTCTCTGTCTCTCAAAAATAAATAAATGTTTAAAAAAAAATTTTTTTTTAAAGAAGCTTCTCTATCCCCCAGCCTATGCCAACCTTGCTGGAAATCAAAGATAATTAAATAAGATCCAGCCTCAGGAGATTTTTTTGATCTAACGATTAGTTATAAAGACATGGTCAGAAGCTACAGTATAAATAGGAGATATTTATAGACAATAATAGAAATGAAGAAATGGCATCTTAGAGAAAATAACAAACTGTACCCATCTCGATGTAGCATAGTAACATTCAGCACAGCATCTCAGGGATTCAAAATGTTTTCATGGTCATGAGCTCGCCTGAACTTCACCCAGCCCAGCAACCTACGCAGGGTATGAAAAACCAAGTGGCATGCCTGAGGTCAGAACCAAGGGCATGGGGGACCAGGAGGTGGCAGAGAATGTCTGGAAGGAGATGAGCTAACCATACACCACAAGCTAAACCACAGAAGCCAACACAAGAAAACCCTGATTCACACAAATTGAAACTGGGTTAGATATTAATTCATCAAGTAACGTTTAACAAAGTGGGGTTTTAGTTTTTGGCTAAAGGGTAAGTTTTGTTGCATTCAGTAAGCTTTTCCAATGCCACAGAACCAATTATTATAGTACATTTTCAGGAGTAAAACAGTTACGTAAATTCTGGCTACAGTTGTGTGTCTCAGAACGGGACAAAGTCTGGAATGTCGCAGTGGCAAAACAGGTCATAGGGCCCAGGGGAGGCTCACACTAGCTGAAACAGGGCCTTCTTTTTTTACTACTGGATCCAATTCCAGACCCCATTGCTCACTAGAGAAATTATCTAGAAGATCCGACGAGGTGCCAAAGGAAGAAATATATGATGGTTGAATTTTGAGATTCGTGACGATCAGAGATTAGACATAGAAGAGTAGGCAGAGGAGGTCCTGCGGGTTCAAATTCCAATTTGTCAAATCTCAAGTAGGACCTACACATTTAGAATTGTAAGAAATACTGGGACATAGTAGATGCTTAATTTTTTTAAAGTACATGTTAGTTAGATAAGGGAGTGGATTCATTTCTGAGCGTCGCCACAAGAGAGACTTGAACAACAGAAATGTATTTCCTCCGAGAGCCAAAGCCAGAGATCCTCAACCAAAAGGTTGTGAGGGTTTCTGAGGCTGATCTCCTTGGCTTCCAAATGGCTAAATGCAGCACAATGTTTCTCTGAATGGGTCAGTCAGTATGAATGAGAAAACAGAAAGTGATATAAAAGCTTATTATGGATTGAACTGTGTCCCCCAAAATTCACAAGTTGCAGCCTAACCTCCAATGGGACTATGTTTGGGGATAGGACCTTAACTGAGGTAATTAAAGTTAAATGAGGTTATAAGGATGTGGCCCTAATCCAATGTATCTGATGTCTTTTTAAGAAGACTCTAGGGGTGCCTGGGTGGCTCAGTCAGTTGAAGGTCCAACTTCAGCTCAGGCCATGATCTTGCACTTTGTGAGTTCGAGCCCTGTGTCAGGCTCTGTGCTGACTGCTTAGAGCCTGAAGTCTGCCTCACTCAGATTCTGTGTCTCCCTCTCTCTCTGCCCCTCCCCCATTCATGCTCTGTCTCTCTCACAAAAATGAATAAACACTAAAAAATAATAATAATTAAAAAAAAAAAGAAGAGGAAGACCTAGAGATACTCACCAGTGAGAAAAGACTGTGCGAGGACATAAGAGAAAATGGCTGTCTGCAAGCCAAGAAAAGATGCCTCAGGAGAAATCGGCCAGCCACACCTTGACCTTGCACTTCAGCCTCCAGAGCTGAAGAAATAAATGTTTGTTGCTTAAGCCCCCAAGTCTGTGGTGTTTTTTATAGCGGCTTGAACTGGTTTAATAGATTTCTTTTCTGAGGTGATTTGCCAGAAAGGAAACCTAGGTTTTCACCTGTTTGGGAATTTTAAGTTGAATTCTCTATGATGTATCAAAAAATTAAAACTGAAAAAAGTGAAAGTAATACCACATGATTGTATCTGGGTATGTGTGGGAATATGTGCTTAAAGCCAAAGCGGTGCTTTCTTCCACAAATACTTCTTTAAAAAAATTTTTTTTAACATTTATTTATTTTTGAGAGAGAGAGAGACACAGATCATGAGCAGTGGAGGGTCAGAGAGAAAGGGAGACACAGAATCAGAAGCAAGCTCCAGGCTCTGAGCTGTCAGCACAGAGCCTGATGCAGGGCTCGAACCCAGGAACTGTGAGATCATGACCTGTGTTAAAGTCAGCCACTCAGCTGCCTGAGCCACACAGGCACCCCATCTTCCACAAAGACTTCTTAAGAAAATTAGTCATGGGCCAGACACCATGCTTATCATGTATCATCAAATGTAATCTTGTCCTTTTCCTCAAAATGCTACTGGTGCTAGGAATTGACATCCCCACTTTTATTTTATTTTTATTAGTTTATGTTTATTTATTATTGAAACAGAGAGAAACAGAGCATGAGTGGGAGAGGGGCAGAGAGCGAGCGAGACACAGAATCCGAAGCAGGCTCCGGGCTCTGAGCTGTCAGCAAAGAGTCTGATATGGGGCTCAAACCCACAAACCGTGAGACTGTGAGCTGAGCCAGAGTTGGTCACCCAACTGAGCCATCCAGGTGCCCTGACATCCCCACTTTTAAATTTGAGAAAGAAGGAAACTCAGAGACTTCATGTGACTTGGCCAAGGTCAGGGAAGCGGTATACTGGTAGAACTGGGTTTTGGAAGCAGGTCAATTGGATTTCAAAGACTTCACACACACCCAGGACCATGCGCTGTCTTCATAATAGAAGAATCACAAACCCATAGGTCCCACAATATGCCTAGGTCTGTTCTGAGAGATTTACCTACTGAAGTTAGACTTACTAAATTTAGATTTAGATTTAGATTTATTCAACTAATATTTAAAACTCATTTAATCTGTACACAGCCCATTGAAGTTGGTACTTTTATTATCCCATTCATCAGACGCAAAATGTGAGACACAGAGGGGCTGAGTAAGTCAGTGTAGGTTGCGCCCTGCATTTCATATGAAGGATCAACATCTGTCCTCAGCTTGGGGGCCACATGGTCACGACCTGCATGTGTTTTGGCCCCAATGCAGAAAGAACCCTGTGGCTCCCAACTCCTTTCCCTTCCTTGGATCTTACTGCTCCAGTGTCAACTCACCAACAAAATGGATGAGACTAAACATCAGGATGTTTTTATCCGCCTAGAGATTTTTCTCTGATGAGAAGAAAGCCAAATCCTAAATTGCTCCTCTTTTAACACAAAAGTTGACCTCAATTAACCAAAGCTTTTCCTCATTTGCATTTTTGTCCCAGAGGTCATCTTTGTCGTTGAGAAACCCACCAACAGGCAAGTCCATCCAGCCTCAGAAAGCCTGCCATGATCTATGGCTTCGGAGAGGCACGGATCACTGGGTGCTGACTTCCCTCTTGCTGAGCAGTCACGGGACCGGAAGGGAGGGGCTGCCTGCTTCCAAACGTCTATGACGTCATCCTGATGGAATGTGGACACAGGGTTTGCAGGGACTTTACGCTTAAGCCTTGTTTTATTTCAGTTTATATCGTCCTTCGAGACTTAAATCTCATCCACAGTTGCTTGGAATCCAGGCTTCAGTTGGATTATGGAGAGATGCAGCAAACTTATCCTCCTAAAAGCTGAGCTCGGCGAATGGTGAAAACATCCTGCCCCAAGGCTCAAAACAAATCCTTCAGCTCATTACATTTTAAAGATCACCAGCAGTCAGCAGGCTTTAGATTTATGTAACCGAAGTTATATGCAGGAATAGTATAGTCTGGTTATACAACGAATGCTCATGTGAACTAGTTAAATAGGACGGGGAAATCAGATGTGGAAAACCAGAGTACGGAGGCTCCCAACAGCTTTAAATATATGTTGTTTTCATTCATAACAAAAGCGTAATTTTCTTCCGGTCTTCTCCAATAATAATAGACGTGATTGAGTGCCCACAAAGTGATGGGCACTCACCGTGGCTCAGTGGCAGGAGCAAAGGCTTTGCAGGGACGTCAGACTACTTGGAATGTGACATTCCGCAGGTCTCCTCACCATGGTCTGCCCATCCATCAAACCTTACGGAGCCAATGGGAAAATTAAACGAAAAACACTGCCAAGGGTCTGACACAAAGGGGGTGCCCAACAGAAGATAGCTTCCTAGCCTGCTGCCCTTATTTGGTTTTATTTACTCCTCTCGGCAAGCCAGGGTAGAGGTATTATTATAATTTGTCATTACCAGGTCAGGAGCCTGGAGCCTGTTGCCAACCCAACAATGTTTCGGAGTGGAGGGGGCACTTTTATCCATGGCTCCTAAGAGGCGTTTCTCGACTTCATGACTGCAGGGGCCACATCCCATCTGTGGTTTGTACAGGTCTTTCGACTTCTCTGCGTTTCCTTCTGGCTGCCTGCCACTTGGCACCCTCCCTGCTAATTAGCACCTCGACCGCAGTACAGCAGGGGAAATCCAAAAGGGTGAGCCTCGGTTAGTAGCTGAATTGTGTGGTTTAAGGGCTTTGAAGGAAAGACTTTTTCAAAAAAAAAAAAGTTTGGTAAAGGAAGAGGTGTCACATCTTAGCAGTGACAGGAATATGTGAAATTATATTTAGAGTTCAATTGTCTAATACCCGACCTCCCACGGCTAGGTAATTGAGAACGGATCATTACATTTAAGAAGCTTTCTGATCTTCAAGGATATTAAAGTTCATTTGTATACCAAGGCATTAAGGATGTCACTCAGAATCATATCAGAATTCCTACTCACCTTTAGCCATGACCGCCAGACCACACTACTCTATATTTACGAGTTTTATGGGCAATTGTATTCATTCACTGCTGAGCTGGAATGATCTGCGCCTTGTACCCAGCAAAGCAGAGGCTGCAGGTGAAGAGATTAGATCGTTACTAGGAATTCTAGGTCAGAATCTCTGGGACCCACTCGGGAAAGTTCATGAGAGCCCAGACCAAGAATCCACTGGGGAGAGAGGTCGCATCTATTTTTGAAACACGTTCGCAATGGAGATGAGAGAAATCACTCTTCAAAATCCAACTGAACATCTACACTTACTCCCAACTCAGTGCATTGTTCTTTGTAGCAAAGTTCACATAACATCTTGAATAATACAGCTAGCTGAATTGATGAGTGCTACCAAGCTTGTAAAAACTAAATGCTGCAAAGATATGGTGTAGTAGCACTATCCCAACAGCATTCTACAAACGGTTTGCCAAACACAGCAACAAGTCTTTAAAGTGCTCCTAACCCTCGATTTAACAGTTACACTTCTTAATGATAATTTTGTTTTTGGAGAGAGAGAGTGAGAAGGATGCTGAGGGAGAGAATCTTAAGCAGGCTCCACGCTCACCACAGAGCCCAGCATGAGTCTTAATCTCAAGAACCTTAGGATCATGACCTGAACCAAAGTCAAGAGTTTGATGCTCAACTTGCTGAGGCACACAGGGGCCCCTTAAAGATCATTCTTATGAAACAGTGTAGAAATTCAAATCAGTATGTTTCTTTCCATGTTTACATAGATGATAAACAGAAGTGGAGACAGTGAATGTCACAAAAACAGGCATTGATTGGTTAAATTCATTTATTCAATAATATGTATTGCACATTTACTCAAGTCAACCATTATTCTGGGCAGTTCTACCCTGGTTACAAGAGAGAGGGGAGAGAGCATGGGCACAGGTGTCCCAGGGTGGGCAAGAGTAGTGGGTGGAGGAGCTTGGGAAGTTTTCCTCTGGATGCTAAGACCATCTGTGATAGGGCTCACCAATAAAGTCTTCCACGGCCACTAAAAACCATGCCCATGACCAATTTCAGTGAAAAAGAAATAGGCTTAGGGTGTAACAAACACGACATGAGAAAGCATCGCATGTCTGTGTGATCTGAAGTGTCTGCCCCCTGCAACTTACTGGGACATGCATCAGAAAATAGGGTAAATTGATGAGTAGTTAGAAGGATAGATAAACATGTGCTAAAGCAAACATCGTGAAATGATAATTATAGACTCTAGGTGGTGAGTGTACCATGGTCTTTGTACAATTCTCTCAACTTTGCTGTATGTTTGAAAACTTTTTATAATATAAAATAGAGGGAAGACACATTTTATGTGCATGTCCATCCAAACACGTATATATGCTGAAGTGTTCATAGTCGTTACCTTTCGGTGGTGACTATACAGGGGATTTTTATATATTTTTTTTAGGTTTATTTATTTTTGAGAAAAAGAGAGAGAGGGCACTCACAGAGCAGAGAGAGAGGGAAACAGAGAATCCCAAGCAGGCTCCGTGCTGTCAGTGCAGAGCCTGATGTGGGGCTCAAACTCATGAACCATGAAATCATGACCTGAGCTGAAATCAACCAAATGAGCTACCCAGGGCCTCCAGATTTTTAAATGCAGTTTTATACGCTTAATACAGTACCCCCACCATGTGGCCCTGCTCCCAAGTCCTTAGTGAGAATCTCATCTCCTGGAGCGATCACTGCCTGCTTCCAAAGCTGCCTTGACCATGCTGTGGGCCAAGTCTCCCTGTTTCTACACCAGCCCCCTTTTTGGGCAGCCTCTGTGTCAGCTGGCTATGTCCTTTACCCCATCTCCCCCAGGCATGTTGGCTGCCACCTCTCTCTGCTCTTCACCAGGGGAAGCACAAGCCAAGTATTCAGAATAGTGCCTAGAATGTAACGTGCTCTGTAGAAGTGTCTTGTTGTCATCGTTGTCATGGGATACCACTGCTGGCATCCCCCCATGTCTATAACCACCCCCCCAAGCCCAGATTACCATGCACAACAAGATAGAGAGCATTAGGGACAATGGAGGGGAATCAGTGTGGACAAAATTGTGTATAATTGGTGTTGCAGGTCCACACCCACCTTCCCAGGCCACATCCCAGGCGCCTGGCTTCCAACCTGACCCTACAGGATGAAGGCAGGTCACCCACCACTAAACCACACCAACCTTCTCTGGGCCAGACTGACCTCTGACCCCAGGGAGTTTGTTCTAGAAGGATTAATTTGTAAACCTTGAGTAAGGCCCACCTCCTGGTCCCTCCTTTCCTGGTCCAAGATTTCCATCATCCCAGGATAATTAAGCACTGGACCATTCACTCAGTGGCAAACCCCTACTCGGCCCAACAGGACATGGCTTGGTCTCAAAGCCCTCAAAAGACAATCATAAAGTAGTCTGACACGGCTGGGAGTTTTGTTTTGTTTTGTTCTGAAGTCTCTACTACTCCGCCTTATCATGGTCACCATGGTAAATATATTTTCAGATTTGAAGCAATTAATAGTGCCACGTTCATGATGAAAAGCAGATGTAGGTGGTGAACATGCTTACTGTTGCCGTAAGATGCTGTGGATTTCTGTGTGGTGCCACAGGAATAACCGGACTGAGGTCCCAAAGTCCACAAATGGTCATCATCGCTTAACGTGACGGCGTCTGCATAGCTCTTGGCGAGGCTGCCCTGGGGCGTTCCAACTCCTTCTAGGAAATAGTTGTCAGACGTCATAGATGTTGTTCTTTCTGAGATGTAAAAACAACAGCGATTTGTTATTTTTATCAATTCCATCTTTTCTGGGCCTATCAGAGTCAATTGTTTAAAGTGGGGCAGAAATAAGAGACGACTTTTGTATTCGAAGTTTACATGCTCAAAATCCTAACCTTTGCCAAAAAAAAATTAAAAAATAGAAAGGAACTGGCTGGTCTGTAGCGCAATGTCATTCAAACCCTTAAATCCAAAATAACTTATGATTTTCCAAGTCTCACTTGTTTTTCCAAATAAACAAAGATATCTTTTTCTACATTGTTTCCACCCCGTTTTGAAACACGCCTGCAAAATTTCTCAAATCACATATTTTAGGTGTTTCTTGGTGTTGGGAAATGCCAGGAAAACAATCCAGGGAGAAAAAAAAATAATCGTAGATCTGGCTAGCAAGAAAGAATAAATAATGACCTTTCTCCCTTCAGCAAATGTAAAACCCTCCATAATTCTGCACGTACCAGCTTAAGAGCCATCAACACTGTTTTAGTCATTTATTTCCGGAGCATAATTTACATGTGTGAGCAAGGGATTGCATTTGTCTTAGTGACTATACAAACCAGTGCATTATTGGACTCAGTCGGGGCCTTAACTGCCAGTAGAGAAGATGTTTTGGAATAAAACAGAAAGGCTGGCCTGTGAGAGCGAGCAGGGCCCCAGAAGGCTGTTTCATTAAAGCCCAGAAAGGTGACAAGTTCACTGCAGCCTGCACATCAAGAAGGTCCCTGTGGCCGAGCGTGTCCTGTTTAGAACGCTTGGTCCATAGGTAAAGTTTCATACCCATTAGATTGATGGCCATGGGAGAAGCAGAGACAAACAAAGTGACCCCGCAGACCGCTGAACTCTCTCTTGGGTCTTCCAGGGTCTTCCATGTTTCTCAACATGTAGATCTTCCATTGCATTTGGCCTTTGGGCTTTATTTTTAGCAGAAAAAGGTAAGAGCTTGGGACCAAACATCCACTCTGTGAAAACACTCGTCCAAGGAAAACAAAGACTCTCTGGGAACAGAGGAGACCCCAGGCTTTGTCCGTCCATCTTCTTTCCCAGCAGGCACCCCCTCTGGTCAGGCGGACATCACGGGCATCAGCCACAAACACTGCCACTCGGGCACAGTTTTCCGTTTGCAAGGCAAGCCATCCCATCGATCCCTGGGACTCCTCTGACCATTAGGAATCTCTCTCCCTCAAAATCCCACCAACTTTTACCCTCTGGAATTCCACAGCCTGCGTATGCTCCCTTCCAGCCCTTTAAATGTTGGAAACACTGCCAAGATCTTCCTAAGACGGTTGTACCCTCGTTAAATATCCCCAATTCCTCCAACCTCTCTTTGTATGACAGATCTCGGTTAGGATGAGGACACCTGGAGACAGGGTCCGTGCATGATCTAATCGGGTGCAGTCACATAATGAGCCTCATAGAAGCTCAGTAAATACTGTCAAACAAGTAGATGAATCATTAAATGCTTATGAAAGTTTTCTCATTAATCAGTTTACTTGACAAACAGGTAGAGAGTTCTAAGGATATTCCCGAATGGGCAACAGGGATGCAAGGCTCATGAGAAACGGTTGGTGTCCCCACGGAGCCCTGGCTGGAACAGGGTTGCCTGTGAGTGACCGCTGTGGATTACCGTACAGCATGGGCTAGCGCACGGCGCACAGAGGCTCTAGATATCTGCGAGGGTCTTGAAGAAGGAACAAGGCCTTCCTGAGCAGCAGACTGGGAGATGCAATTTAAAGTGACCAGTATGGACAAACCACCCAGTGATCGGCCTTGGCTAATATGACCCCATTTCCCATTCCCTTTTCATCTGTAGCCTTGACATTGAAAACCACACCGTAGGGACGCCTGGGTGGTGCAGTCAGTTAAGCGTCCCACTCTTGATCTCAGCTCAGGTCATGGTCTCGCGGTTGGTGAGTTTGAGCCCAGCATCGGGCTCCACACTGAAAGTGCAGAGACTGTTTGGGATTCTGTCTCTCCTTCTCTCTGCCTCTCCCTTGCTTGTGCTCGCTCTCTCTCTCTCAAAATAAATAACTTTTAAATAAACACTAAAAAAAAAAGAAAGAAAACAACACTCTAGTTAGCGCCCTGACCATGCAAATCACATGATAAACAACGTCTCGCTTAAAAATTTTTTAAAAGTCATAAATCCTCTAATAACGCATTTTACATTAGAGTTTATTTTTCTGGTAACGATACCACATGGTTGGTTTATAGCGAGGGCACAGTCACCTCAAAGCACTGAGGCATTTATTTACATAGTTACTCTGCCCAGCCCCACGTCTGCCACGCTGCCCTAGTGCAATTGGCTTAATTTTCCTTTTACTTAAATATAGATGTTTGCATTTCCCACCACTGCAGTTTCATCCCCCAGACTTGCGCTGCAGCCACCAGCCCTGAACTACCGTGTCCTGGCTTCCCGTGAAGAGGACGGCAGTCAGCACGATTCTGCACTGCTCCATCAGGAGATGTGGGAGGAAATCAAACTTGGGATTTGGGTGAGACCAGGTTTCCAAAACCCGCTGTCAGTTCTGAGCTTTCTGTGTTACCCTGGAACCTAGTGAGCGTCATCACTATTTCCACTGGAGGGGAGGAAGCCACCCAGGCATGATGGCTACGTCTGCGCGTTCCTGGGGCAGCCTCGGTTTTTTAATCCTCCCTGCTCTGTGGTCTGCGAGAGTCACCAAAAATGTCCTTATGAGTCACAGTTGTCTCTGTCTACATTTACCATGTCCCACGTTCCCAGGGTCCTCCGTCAGATCGTTTGTCCCCCGTTTCTTGTGCAAAGGTTCCTAGAGAAGATTCGAATGATGCTCCATGAAGCGTCTCTTAGAGGGTGAGAGAACCAGAAGATTCCATGAGCATCAGCCCAACCCCACAATCTCCAAGAGCATGCAATGGGGAAGAGTCCAGTCCACGGGCACAGTTCCTTCTTCACAGCGAAATATGCCGATAGTTTCCGATTTCATTTCCACGTGTTGCTTTTCTTTAATGTTTTGGGAGATGATGGAAAGAGGAGAAGGGAAACCGTATTTGTCTCTTTTCTGTATCACAGTATTTTCTATACATTTAATGCCTACAGTCTTGAGGTGAGCATGATCATCCCTACTTTACAGACAAGAATACTGAGGCTTAACGAATTTTAGTAACTTCTCTCAAAGTCATTGGGAGCTCAGGTCTGCTGGGCTCTGAAGCATGTATTCTTTCCATATCCTCCATACCTGAGAACTTTGGAAAAGCTACATTTGAGGGGGAAAATCTTAGAGGACAGCTCCTCCGAATGGTTTATTTTTCAGATGAATAAACAGAGGCCCAGAGCAGGCCAACGATGCTGACAACACTCTAGAATCATCGGAAGCAGAACCCGGGTCCCCTGGAGCCCAGCCCCCTCCCTTTCTCTTCAGCACACAGGCTTCGATTCAAGCAGACAAACCCGAGGGAAGGATTGCTTCAGGAAGGTTCACCCACACCACGTGGCCAAGAGAAGAAGAGATGCTGCTAATTTGTAGGATAGGATTTGGAGAGGGCAGTAAAAATGATATGACCGTAAAAGACTCAATAATTTTCCTGATGACAGATAACCTGACAGACAAAAGGTGTCATAATTAAAATATGCACAGAAAGCAAAGGTCAACTAGATGAGCAAGCTGGAAGGGACTTCCAAGCAGTCCTTTTCTCTGAATTCAAGCAAAATCCTCCCTGGACCAGGACAGCAGTATAAAGATTGCCTGGTACAAAGGGTGAATAGACAGTTTCAAGTGGAAAAAATGAGGCAATGCTGAAGCATTGCATCTGACATGCAGCATTGTGAGCCAGAGGTTAATTTCTTAGTTCTGTTTTAAAATTTTGTTTAATGTTTATTTATTTTTGAGAGAGAGGTAGAGACAGAGCATGAGCAAGGGGTTGGGGGGGTGCAGAGAGAAAGGGAAACACAGGATCTGATGCAGGCTGCAGGCTGCAGGCTCCAGGCTCTGAGCTGTGAGCACAGAGCCCAATGCGGGGCTCGAACCCATGAACCATGAGATCGTGACCTGAGCCGAAGTCGGATGCCCAACTAACCAAGCCACGCAGGCGCCCCTTTTATTTTTGTTTTACTGATTTAATGATTGTTTTAATCTCTTCCATATGGCAATTAGGTCATTAAAAAGTCCCTTATATAAAACCATCTAATAAGAAAATGTACATAATGAAAGAACTATCAAGAACTTTGTCTGAGGAAGGATGTATGAGTGACAAAAGCAAGTTCTTAAAACGATGGAAATATTTGAACATGGAGAACTTCCAACAAGTAGTTTTCTTCTCTAAATGGACAAAGTGACCGAACCTGGAGGTGATTCTCTATATGCGAGTATGATTTTTATTTCAATGGATTTTCAGAATTTAATATGCTGATGGAAATGTTTTTGATCAGGACTTAGCAAGGAAGAATCATCCTGGGGTCAGCCTACCTCTGCAGCAGGGTGTCTGCCTGTAATGTGATCATTGGTAGTTAAAGTCCCTGAATTAGTTTCGTTCCAGAGGAGCCAAGCTGCATTTACAATGCTCTTCTTTCCAAAGTAAACCACAATCAAAACTAGGTCACAGATGCCGTTTGAAAATAATGACTAACATCTGCACAGCCCCGTTCTGGTTTCAAGCGTAAGTTCACATCCATTATCTCATTTGATGCCCATGAACGTTTGTGAGGCGGGTATCAAGGCTCAGAGTGTGAATGACTCGGGGAAGGATTCACGACGAGTTGGGGACAGAGTCAGGCTCCTTCATTCACCTGCAATCTGTCCATCAATTGTAACATCAACCAGAACCATAATGACACACAGAGACCCCCAAGTTCAAAGTCTCCTGAAACCCGATTAGCCAGGATCTATAATGGTCTGGTTTTGTTTATGTTTTTCTCAGGGAGGAAGAGGAGTTTGGAGGAACATTCTACTTTAAAGATAGAAAAATAACATTCCAGGAATATGGAAATACCCCCACTTGGTGGATGAGCACTCTGGTCTCCTATGCTCCTCTGGACAAGGTTTTATTGTTCTAACAGGAATATAAAGTCAAAAGACACAATCATTTTTTTAAAAAATCAATTTCATTCAACACAGAGTTTTCATAGTATGTGAATTTCTAAAGATCAGCAGTTTTTTAAAAAAGTGAAACAAGAAAGACTTTCCGGTTAACCGGGCATGAACTATAGTGTCATCACGGCCCAGAAAAAATGTTTGAGTCTATCGATGGATATTGGCAGGATTCTCTTCCACCTTTCACTGCTACTTCTCTTTTTTCGCAATTGATAACCACAGCCAGAAGGTGAGATGTCAATTGGAAATTTTCAGTTATTTTTTTATATGTATGTGTGCTTAAATGTTGGAATCTGAGCAAATAACAGTGGGATTCTTTAGAGTGCCCCTGGGAAGAAGTGGAAGGGGAGTGACTAAGGACGTTCCTTGGTCCCACAGTTCTTTCTGGTGGAAGAGCCGGTCTGGGATAACTTGGTTCCAGGTAGTGTTGGAAAGCAAAATAGGAGTCCTGAAGTCTACAACAGATGAAATAGAATCATATAATAAGAGGAAACTTTCTTGGAATCCAAAGCAAACTTTCCTTCTAAGAGTTTCTGTACTTAACATCACAGCATCATTTTGTTTACAAGGAAAGAAAGAATATTCTGACCAAAATGAAACAGATTTGATACATGACCCTCAGAAGCAAATATTTCCCCCAAGGTTATTAAGGCAATAGACTGGAGAGAAAGTAATTTTACATGAAAAAAAAAATTAGAGATGAAAGAACATGTAATCAAAGTCGGGTCTACACGATATCAATTTTAAAATAACAAAATAAGCTAAATAACCAAGATCTATCCTCTTAATGACAAAAACATGGTGTGGCTAAGCCTTCCCCCCCCCACCCCCCACCAAACTAGTTGATACTGGTGACTATTTCAGTCTACTAGGGCCACCATAAAAGACTGGGGGCTTTAGCGACAGTTTATTTTCTCACAGTTCTGGAGGCTGGAAATTCAAGATCAAGATGTTGGAAAGTTTGGTTTCTTCTGAGGCCCCTCTCTTTGGCTCACACAGGGCCGGCTGCCTTCTCCCAGTGCCCACACATGGCTGCCCCTCAGTCTGTGGGTCTGTGTTCTAGTCTCATAAAAACGCTGGTCCTATTAGGTTAAACCCACCATACAACCTCATTTTACCTTACTTTACCATCATTTTACTTAATCACCTTTGTAAAGGCCTGATCTCCAACTGTGGTCACATGCTGAGGTAACTGGAGGTTAGGACCTCAGCACGTGAATTTGGGAGGACACCACGAACATGCCCATAACATGCCACCCTTGGGTCCCATAAAATGAAAAATACGCTGTCCCCATCCCAGCAGCCCCCAAATCTTAACCACTCGAGCACCAACTCCAAGTTCACGAACTTGTTGAAATACCATCTACGTCGAATATGGATGAGACACGAGATATGATGCGTCCTGAGGCAAAATTCTTTCATGAAACCAGACAAGTGATCTACTTCCAAGCACAATGGTGGGGCAGGCCTAGGGCAGACATTACAATGCAAAAGGGAAAAGCCAGGAAGAAGAAAAGAATAATGGATACAAAGCAAGTCCCAAACCCAGAAAGGCAAATTCCATGAGGTCTTAAGGTTTGAGAATAAGCCTCTTTGGCTCCATTCTCTGTCCTCTGGTCCCCCAGGGAGGCAGCCCCACCCCGAGGCCCTGGGCAGGAGTTCTATGTTGGAAGGATAACACAAGCTCACAGATAGCCCTATTGGCTCTTCTTGCAAAATCTCAGAAGCTCAATGGCATTCCTTCACTTTGTCCTGTCTCCATCCCCTTGGGTCCAAGCAGGCAGCATTTCTGCTGAGTGGGCTAATTGGACCCATGAGTCACACCTGTAATCACTTTAGAGCCAAATGATTGTCCAGCCACACGCTTGGCGTTTTCTCCAGACCAAGCGTTCTCATTTGGGGCCGTACGGATAGGCTGAAAAATTCCAAATCTTCAAGTGCTGGTTCCCTTTTGCCTAATAATTCTTTCTTCAGTTTATCTCTTGCCTGTCACATTTTGCTATAAGCAGCAAGGAGAAACGAGGCAACACCCTCAATCCTTTGCTTAGGAATCTCCCCAGCTAAGGGTGCCCGGGGGCTCAGTTGGTTAAGTGTCCAACTCTTGATTTCAGTTCAGGGCATGATCTCATTGCTTGTGGGTTTAAGCCCTGCACTGGGCTCTGTGCTGACCACGTGGAGCCTGTCTGGGATTCTCTCTCTCTCACTCTCTGCCCTTCCCCTGCTTGTGCTTTCTCTCTCTCAAAATAACTAAATTTTTAGAAAAAGGAATCTCCTCAGCTAAATATCCCAGTGAATCACCTTCAAGTTCTACCTTCCACTAAACACCACCCAGTTCCGCTAAGTGTTTTGGTCCTTTATAATGAGGGCCACCTTTTCTCTAATTTCCAATAATGTATTCCTTATTTCCATCTAAGACCTCGCAAGAAACACCACTGACATTCTTATTTCTATCAAGAGTCTCTTCGAGGTAACCTTGGCTTTTCCTGTCAGGCACCCCCAAATTCTTCCAGCTGTCCCCCTCACCCAGTTCGAGAGCCACTTGAGTAATTTGAGGTATTTGTCCACAGTACCCAAAATCTATATTAACCAGGGTTCTCCAGAGAAATTGAGCCAACAACAGGATGTGCATAAATATAGAGATTTAGTTTAAGGAATTGGCTCAGACGAAAGCTTGTCAAGTCCAAGATCTACAGGATACGCTGGCAGCCTGGTGATCCCCCAAAAAAAGAGTTGCATCTGGAGTCTAAAATTTGGTCTGCTGTCAGGGCTCCCTCTTCTCAGGCAGAGGTCTGTATTTTTCTATTAAGTCCTTCAACTGATTGGATGAGGCCCACTGTATCATGAAGAGTAATCTGCTTTACTCAAAGTCTATTGATTTAAGGGTTAGTCTCATACAGAAAATATCTTCACAGGAACCTCTAGAATAATATTTCACCAAATCTAAGTACTGAGGCTTAACCAAGCTGACACAGTCAGTTGACCTTCACAGTGACATATGCTTATTTATTTCCTGATTCTGATATGTTACTCATTCTAAGGGCCAAAGGTGAACTCAAGCATATATAAACTAGGAAGAAGCACGGAATTCTGCTAACAGCCCTGAATTTCAAGTCAATAGAGATATGCACTGTGCCAAATGATTGGCTAAGTGATTTATCTGTTGTCAGTTTTTTAATTTACAAAATGGGAAAAAAATCAATAATCCCCTCATCAGGGTCAAATGTGATGATGGAATACAAAACTCTGAAATATTAGTTATTAATCAGGAAATCATTTTCTCACTCTTTAAGAAGACAAATACAGTCTAGAATGCACAGAAAACTTGAGTGTCTATCCTGGCCAAGACCAAGATGCCTTGTATCAGTGAATGGATGACAATCTTCCTTGCGCTTACCCTCCACTGAAGCCAACGTAAGTCATCACCATGGAGATTGAAGTCTGACGGCACTAAAGGCTTTCTCAAAACTACTGTGTGTGCAGAAGGAAATATCAAATTCTCCTTTCCCGAGTGATGTAGCTTCCTTTCTTTTGATGACATTGTAGCCAACTTTGATGACATGAGTTTGATAAAGACGGTTTCTAGCTCAAAGATTCTATAATATGTAATCAAAGGCACATACGTGGAAAAGATAGACCATAATTATTCGCAAAAAGTCTAAGTTTTTTTTAATTTATTTTGAGAGAGACAGAGCAAGTAGGGGAGGGGCAGAGAGAGAGGGAGACAGAGAATCTCAAGCAGGCTCTATGCTGATACAGAGCTCAATCCCAAGAAACATGAGATCATGACCTGAGCTGAAATGAAGAATCAGGCGCTTAACCGGCTGAGCCACCCAGGCACCCCCAAAAGTCGTTTATTAGAGAAACACTTGCCCCCGCTCCACAGTTTGGGATGAGTGGCAAGTAGAAATAATGATTTAACATTGTCTTCTGAGGGTCAATGAGAGGGATGGAGACCCGGGTAGCTGATTTGGGTCAGTTTTAACCCTTCTGCAAAAGAGAAAAAAAAGGAATGGAATTGAGCCAGCTGCCTCGCGCCGAGCTCTCCTCCCATACGTTGTCTAATTTACCTCCTGGATCTGCAGCTTCGATATTATCTCCGCAGGGAAATAGCTATGGGGGTCGCCAACAACTTGGAAATTAGAAAAATCAAGTTAGTAACAGAGTTAACATTAGCATCACAGACACAAGATGAAAGCTGGGATATTAAAATTTAGCTGGAAAAAAAAAATCCCCCAACAACCCCAGAATGGCTTGTAAGCCAAGCTGTTATAGCTGGAGCCATTGACAGAGCTGAGCAGGACATGCTTGGCCATTCCTGGAAGCAGAGGATGGAGGAGTCCCCCAGCTGTGCTCACACCAGCGGTAACACGGGAGAAGGGATCCCAGGCTAGGGACTCGGCTTGTCCAGTCTCTGTGGCAAGTTTAACTCCATTTTGAAAATGGGTGGAAGAAGCTGCTACAGTCTAAGGCCACAGGACACTTCCAGTGCATAGCTATCTGATGCATACCCTGAATGCATTTTCACCAAGAATCTTTCCAGTTTCAACCTGGAACTTGCCCATGCAACTTGCCCACAAAAAAAGAAGGTACCATTTGGGCCACTGTATGCATTTTGGCCATGGTAGTTCTAACTTAATACATTGGCAGTGTGTGTGGTTTTTACATTAGCCTTATGAATTTGGTTAATGTGAGTCTGTCCAAAGGGACAGACTATGTACAATCTTGGTGGACTAAAATAAGGTTAAAGGTCATACCTTAAAGGGGCACCTGGGTGGCTTGGTTGGTTAAGCATCCAACTTCAGCTCAGGTCATGATCTCATAGTCCATGAGTTTGAGCCCCATGTCGAGCTCTGTGCTGACAGCTCAGAGCGTGGAGCCTGATTTGTATTGTGTCTCCTTCTCTCTCTGCCCCCCAGTCCTGGCTCATGCTCTGTTTCTCTGACTCTCTCTCAAAACTATATAAATGTTGGGGCGCCTGGGTGGCTCAGTCGGTTAAGCGTCCGGCTTCGGCTCAGGTCATGATCTCATGGTTCATGGGTTTGAGCCCCGAGTCGGGCTCTGTGCTGATGGCTCAGAGCCTGGAGCCTGCTTCAGATTCTGTATCTCCCTCTCTCTCTCTCAGACCCTCCCCTGTTCATGCTTTCTACCTCTCAAAAATAAATTTAGAAAAAAAAATAAATAAATGTTAAAATTTTTCTTAAAAAGGTCATACCTTAAACAATGGAAAATTAGCCTCAATATTCACCACCTCATGAAACATCTTAGCAGGCCCACAATGCATTTTGCCTAGTCTTTCCATGTGCGGTTCCATTTAGAAGTTCAACGCTATCACCTACTTGCCCTCCTTGAGTTTCCGTTTCTGTGAAATAGGAATATGTTTATCAGAAACTAAATGAGATCGTGTAAATAAAGGAGGTGGCAAAGGGTACACACAGTGGGGCTCGACTGTAGGACCTCAGTTGATGTTAATCCCCTGTCCTGCGGGGGCCCCAATGAAGTCATTTCCCTGGAAGTCAAAATTCAGGAACCCGAAATTCACAGAAGGGCTGGCTGCCCTTCTCCTATGTGAAGACGTTCTCTGCTTCCTAAGAAGGGCGGACTCATTCAACTAAGTTCCCAGTTGTCAGAACATTTCCCCTCTCTGGAGGTCGTCTGGAGGACATACTAGGGGACACTCATCAACCACCAGGGACACTCATCTGTTTAACAAACGTGTGAGAGTTAGAAGTCGCACAGGTCCTGGAACTAAAAAAATCAACATCGTCACTGCCTGGAGGTTCAGGTCCAGTGAGCTTGCTGAGTCGAGCAGAAATCCCCTAGTCACTGACAGAAATCCATTGGCTCCAGGAAGCGGACGTCACACAGTGGCCACGCTCTGGGGCAGTGCCAACCGGGAATACCATAGGGTCAAAGGATCACCCAGCTCCCAGGGCCACAGAGAGCATTCATGTCCTCCATGTGGTCATGGACACAGCATTAAAATGGGTTACTGCTGCTCTGGGTAAATTCAGAGGTGGGGACGGGGACCGAGTGAAAAGCAAGGAAGATTTCCAAGGCCATTTCCTCCCAGAGCCTATTCTTTGACCTTCAAGTCGGCCAGGTTGACAAAATAGCCGTCCTTGAAGCATGCCGTCTGTGACATGGATGAACTCCTCCTTCACTTCTTGAATGTTTCAAGATGTATCTTTAGAGCAACAAACGAAAATGAAGATTAATGGGCGGAGGGAGACACAGAGCCAAATCTTACCCCACCAGGAATCCCGTAGTGGAACACGAAGCAGCCCAGAAAGTTTGGCTGGGAGTCTTGCCAACATGGCTGTCAGAGGCACAGTGGAAAGAATCCGTCTCCCCTGGCAGGGACCACTTCCCTCTCACTGCCTGCAGAAAGAGATGCATTTCCTAGAATAGAGTCAAGTCTCTTTCCATCCAAGGTCATGGTCGCCCCTGTCCAACTTTGCTTCCGTTTCCCCCACAAAGAAATAAGGACACCAATGCCGTCTAACTAAAGATGAAATGGACATAGTCTGTGCCTAAGTTCGGGCCAGGGAAGTTCTTTCAAAATCTGATCTCAGAGTTTCGGGTTTCTCCACTGATTTCGTTTCTGTTGTTGATGAAAACAAAAGGCCTGAAGGTTGGAAAGGCGGAGAATTAGGAATGCGGTGTGGAGGGTACAAGACCACGATCAAAAGAGCAAGCTTTGGAGTCAGACAACACTGGCTGCAGATCCTGACCCTACCACCCACAGCCGCGGGGTCTTAGGCAAGTAACCTCACTCACAGAGCCCCGGCTCCTGGTCTGCAAAATAAGCCCGAGACCATGTTTCTCTCACAGCTGTGCAGCTTGAATGAGGTCGCACTGCCTTGATGCATAGTAGATACAAGCCAAATGTCAGTTTCCTTCCTTTTCAAATTACCTTTTTAGAATTTCCGAAGGCATTCACACCGAAAAGTACTGTTGAGAAGGGTGTCTTCAATTATACTTTGTAGAGAATATGAAACATATGGGAGGAAGATAGTGATCCCAAGCTGCCAAAATTATTTTCTGTGGAAGGAAAATTCGAATCACTCCAGATCCATACTGCGCTCTCTGCTGCAGGTGTGCTCACAAAGTCTTTGACGCCATGAAGTTGAATATATTCATTATGACATAAATAGAATTCTGGGAGCCGCTTCATTCAGGTTGGAGCTTTGAGGGGTCCCATCTCAAGTAGAATCACTCCATTGGGTATGTATCAACACATTTGAAAATGTCAGACTGGGAAGAAGTTTTCTCTCCGGGATTTGAACACCTGGTGTGAGAAAAATCTAACATAAAGGTGATGGCAGAGAAAGAAGGGGAGAATTCTTATCCTGTCTCTGTAATATACTCAAGAACACTGAGCAAAGCAATAGCTTTCCTCTTAACAGTTTTATTTGATGCATATTTAATGGCCTTTCACAATAATCCATGGGGCACTTTTGCATTGAAAGTAAGTTTCTTAGACGTGAACCGGTGAAGCACGGCATAAACTTCGTATCACGCAGCTCCATCTGCACAGTGGTGAGTGGCTAGTGGGGACAAGGGAAACCAGGATCTGGGTGTCCTGTGGAAAGCCAGGACTAGGAGAAAGGAAATGAGCAAATTGTTCATTCTCTACTATGTGCCTGGTACAGTGCTTGGCACTTAGAGACATAGCATCACTTGAACTTCACATCTTTATGAGGTCAAAATTACCATCTCATTCTAGAGATGAGGAAAGTGAGTCCAGTGAAATTTGACTGGTAAATGACAAGGATTAGCTTTGAAACCGAATTGGCCTAACTTTTTTTTTCCTAATGTTCATTTATCTTTGAGAGGGAGAGATCAAGCATGAGCGGAGAAGGGGCAGAGAGAGAGGGAGACGCAGACTGATGCAGTCTCCAGGCTCCCAGCTGTCAGCACAGAGCCTGACACGGGGCTTGAACCCACAAACCGTGAGATCATGACCGGAGCCAAAGTCGGAGCTTAACTGACCAAGCCACCCAGGTGCCCCAAATTCGTCTAACTTTAAAGCTTAGCCTTGCCCTGGGTCCCACACTGCCCACCCAAGGATCTCAGATGGACTCTACCCCACCTTCTCCCTCCCATTATGGTGGAACCATCCCCAGCCCGGGAAGATGAGCTGCATGGCTTCAGGTCAAATAGTGAACTCATCATGAAGGTTGAGGCAGACCCCAGCTCCTCCGATGGCCATACAGCTCATTTTCCTTCCAGTGTCCCTAGTCAGAAAGGCCGCCGGATATGGGCATTGCCACCCTGCCCCTCACCAGCAATCTCTGGCTCAGAAAACAGAACCCGCATTTCTTCATGTGCTACAGACAACTGGAGTCCTCTGCGACACGACCCTGTCACCTTTACACGTGACACTTCAACATCTCCCATCACCTCTACATCCAGAAAGTCCCCCACCCCACCCCCCAGCCACCCCCCTGCCACCCGCCTGCTCTGAGGCCCCACCAGCAGCCGTCACATGACTGTGGTGGCTCCTACCTGCTGGCCACCACTCCCAATGCTGTCCTCCACACAGCAGCTTCAAGAGCACGTCCCTCCTGTCACTCCTTCCTTCCTTCATTCATTTACTCATTCAACCAATATTGCTGAGTGCTTTTTGTGTGCCAGGCACTGTTTTAAGTGGGAATTCATTAGTAATAAAAATTAGCTAGGGGCACCCGGGTGGCTCAGTTGGTTAAGCGTCCGACTTTGGCTCAGGTCATGATTGCAGGGTTCATGAGATCAGGTGCTCTGTCTCCCTCTCTCTGTCCCTCCCCCACTTGCACATGTGCACGCTCTCTCTCTCTCATAAATAATCAATTTTTAAAATAATCTAGGTGGCGCCTAGGTGGCTCAGTCGGTTAAGTATCCGACTTTGGCTCAGATCATGATCTCACAGTTTGTGGGTTCGGGCCCCGCGTCTGGCTCTGTGCTGACAGCTCAGAGCCTGGAGCCTGCTTCAGATTCTGTGTCTCCCTCTCTCTCCCTCTGACCCTCCCCTGCTCACACTGTCTCTCTGTCTCTCAAAAATAAATAAAAAACATTAAAAAATTAAAAAATTATAATAATCTAGAACCCCAACTTCATGAGGCTTACACTTTAACCAAGGGGAAGTAACCAGGCAAATAGAAAGATAAATATGTGAAACCTACAGGAAGTTGCATCATGATAAGTTCCAGGAAGAAAAAAATAAAGAGTAGGGAGGGAATGACATGTTAGAGAGGGTGGATGGTGAGACCTCAGGTAGCGTGGCCATGAACGCCTGCCCGAAGTGAGGAAGAGCCATGCACGAATCTGGGAGAAGGATGCTCTGGGCTGAAGCAACCCAAGTGCAAGGTCCTGAGAGAGAACGGCATGCAGGGTGTGCACAGTATTGGAGCAGCAGACAGGCCAGAAGGAAGGCGAGACAGCCAGAACCCAGAAAAGGGGGTAGGGTAATGACACCTTTAGATGGGGGGCTGTGGGCCAGAGTTAGCACCTGCTGAGCCCCTCATACAAACCAAACATTCCCCTGGGCATTTTGCATTTACTGATTCTTAATGTTCCCAAATGAACACATCTCAAAATACTATATTTAAAATGCAGATGTTGAGATTTGATTAAGTTCCATGACATGCCCAAGGTCACACAGAGCGGAACTTGTCTAATTTCATCTCACGCCAGCTGCTTCTCCATGGATCTGGGTTTCTGTTGTGCTATGAAGTCGGGACACGGCTTAGGCAAAATGTCCTCGGCCATAATGTCAACCGTGGGTTGAATGATGACCGCCGTTCTGAATTATAAAGAGCTGCTCAGAGCAAGCCGTGAGCTTGGACCACAGCCAAGGTTGGGTTCTATGCTTCCATTAAGTGGAAAGACCTGGGGCTCAATGTCCAGGGACCTTCATTGTCCCCAATGTAAGATGAGATTGGACATCACCGTCTAGTCTCTGGGTTAGAAGGTCCCTTGGTGGCCATGCGATCCAACACCCACATTTGGAGTGGGTGAGACAGTCCCAAGGTGAAGGCATGACCACCACAAGGTCACATGCCCAGCTTGCCGCCCTCTCCCTGGAGCGCATGCCTCCCTCTGTGGAAGGAGGGTGTGAATTACTGTCTTAACATCGAGCTATTAACTGAACAGAGAGGACACTAAAAGCTTGGAGAGGGGGTTCCAGCTGACTCCTTGAAGGAACCTTCCGTACCAGGCATGATGCTGGTCCGTCCTCACACCAGACAGTGACGTGTCCACTTCCTAACTCCTGGGCCCGTGCACTACACGCTATATGGCAGAAGTGTGAGTGTTAACTTGATACGGACAAAGCGAAGGCACTCATCCTGTATTATCATGGTAGCACCTGAAATGGATGGAATTTTGAGACCGCAGAGAGGAGGCCATCTGACGTCAGCGGTGGAGATCAGAGGGGTAGGGCCAGAAGCCAAGGAAAGCTGGACCCCTCAGAAGCTGGAAGTCATAGGGATGGATTCTCCCCCGACCGTCCAGCTGGAGCCTGGCCCTGGGCACACCTGGATCTCAGTTTGGGCTCAGTGGGACTGATTGCACACTCCTGGGTTCCAGAACTGTGAGAGAACACATCTCTGCTTCTCTGAGTGACCAGATTTGTGGCAATTTGCTAACCAATAACCAATGACCTCCTAACCACTAACATCCGTGCGTCTTCACGGCCTCTTGCCCCTCCCCAAGCCTTGGCCGGTGGCCTTGAACTCCTCGAGTGCCTGTGCTCTCACCCTTGCCTTCCAGCCCTCCCCAGCCTCAGACCCCACCCCTACTCCAGCTTGCACTTCCTTCTCTCCCGCTGGCCGCTGGGTCCTTCCCACCCCTGCTGGGCCCAGAAGCTCCCCTCCCGCAAGCCGCTCCGGAGGGCGCCGTCCCATCTGCTAGAGACAACAGACCCCTCCGGCAGCACCACAAATCTTCATTAGGATGGTAACCGTCATCGATGTTCTGGAACAGCAGCGGTCTGTTAGCACGCCTTGGTGGCAGCGTGATGGATGATGGCCCAGCTGCCGTCACCTCGCGCTGAGTGCTGTGAATGAAGGCTCTCTGCCGCTGGCAGTGAGGACGGGGGGTTGGATGGTGGGGGTGAGAGGGGGTCTGCTGCCTCCTTTTGTGCCATCGGGAGAGCTGCCCCTGGGTACTGGGAGCAGAGTCCCCTCTGTTTGCACAAACCAGACTTGGGGAGGGGGGGACACGGGAAGGCTTCCCAGGAAGATTTAGGGCACCCAGTGAGCCCCAAAACTCAGAGAGATAGAGAAGTATTTGTCACACACTCTCTGCCACATACGCATTATGTATCAGAATTTCAGATGGAACTGGGTCCCCTATAGTTCTCTCTGCTAAATCCAGCCACCCTCAACCCAGCCTGTGTCCCCAGCCGATAGCACTGGACGGTCACTCTGTGTGCCACGTCCCCAGTCTACCTGTCCGGGTGGCCCGGAACTGCGCTCGGACAGAAGCCGAGGAGTGCATGGTGACTGGAGTCCTCCATCCTGGGAGCCTCTGGGAGGCCGGCTCGGGGCCCAAAGCTCGGGCAGAGAAACAGAGCAACCTTCTCCAGTCAAGGCCACGGGAGGCAGGAGACGATGGCAGATGACATTCCTCAAGTTTGCTGCCTTCCACCAGCACACGCTCGGCCAGGTGCTGCCAATGCAGAGCCAAGAGGAGTACAGCCTCTGTCCTGAGGGAGGGCACAGAGGATGCTATGGAATTTTCCACCCTGATTGCCCTGGACTCACTCTCGATCACTGCTGTGCCTTCCCCGCACCTCCTCCCCCTCACCCCGAAACCAGCTGCTAACCCCTGACTATCCCTCACGTGAAATGTGGCCCACGTCCAATGGCACTGATGCCACCCTACTGCTCTTCGCTTTATGTCCTCATGATCTCCACCTTGGACCACCACCCTCTATAAACGTGCTCTGTCTCAGGTCACAGGCCACCCCCACCCCACCTTTCAGGCTTGGAGGTGGCACAGACCAGCTAGACGCTGAAGTCCAGACCCACTGGTGTGGCATTTAGACCTCAAGGTGCGTGCACCCTGGAGACGTTTCTCAATGCCCTCCCCAACCACTAAGACTCTATGGCTTCTGTCCTGCCCAGGGAAAGTTAGTGTGGGTCCAGGCAGAGCTTGGGCCCCTGCCCTGCTCAGGGAGCCATCTCCCCTCAGCCAGAGCCCATGGGTCATCTTGACACTGGCCCCAGACCACCCAGTTAGCAAGAGGTGGGGGCTGAGTTTCCCAGGAAGGAAGTTCACCTTCAGCTTCCTCCTCCATCTTCTCCACTGCAAGAGCCCTTGGCAGTTGTCCCCGGGGGACGTCTGCGGACAAGGAAGGACCCGTGAGAGGAACCCACCCTGCTTCTGTGGCTACAGTCATAGTCCCGCCCCCCCCCCCATCTCTGCAATTACATCGCAGCTCTGCATACCTCACTTCTGCCCAGTGTCCCTCAACGCCTTCATCTCCCCGCCTCTATTGAGGTAAGCTAACTGCTCTTGGTCACAAATCCCAAATCTCTGTGGCTTAACACAGCTGAACTTCCCCATCTGCCTGGCCCTCTTCTGTCCTTCCTTTATTTTATTTTTTTTTATCTTTTTTTAGGATATATGCAAGGATTTTTTTTTAACATATGCAATTATTTTCCATCATTTACAATACAGTAGTTACAATGACACTCCTGTCCTTCCTTTAGATGGCTCTTTTTTTTTTTTCATTCCTTTTCTTCCGATGGCTCTTAATCTAAAGAGGACTCATGAATAAACTTCCTTCATGTTGATCTTTATGTCGGACTCTGTTTCCCAGGCCCCCAAAATGCATACACTCACATCAAGAGTCTGCTCACACTGCATGGGCACAAACACAGGCAGGTGACCAAAGCCCGGAGATCGTGGCCTTGAACCAGGAGCAGGACAGCCCTGTGCTTGTCAGCACCAGCAGCGCCTACAATGGGCACGCTCTCTCTGACCCAATGCTTCTGCCCCACATGGAGCACTGTGAGGGCATGAGGCTCCCACGGGAAAGGGGGAAGTGTGTTTGACCCTGAGACATGGTCCCAAGGCAGTGGACTTGGAATGTGGATGTGCCCTCTGGGCTCCCGCCCTGCCACTTTCTATCAGAAAATTTTATTTTTCTTCTTTCTCCTGCAAACTCCCTTTCCCAGATCTATAATATGTGGCCCCAAATATTGGAATCTATAGAGCAGGGTTGAGGATTAACAAGAGAAACAACGCAAAATCAATGAGCCCCGGACTTGGTATGGAAAAGTCCCTCTGGTGATGCCCAGAGGGGCCAAGTCCCCCTTCTGGCATCCACTTGATCCATGTAAACACACTCCCGTCTTTGACGATAACCCTGTGGGCAGGGGCTCTCAGACATCATATCCTATCAAGGGCGGACCAAATAGAAATAATTAGCAAGCTGGAGAATTCAATATTATCACTGTTTGACTTTCTCTCTAACAAAGCTTTAAAGATGTTTTCTTTTGGTATTAAACCACTTGATCTCAACTCAGTATTCCATGGCCTCAACCGCCCTGGAGTTCTGCGGTTTGCGGGAGTTGGACCAGGATCTGTTGCCGGGCTCTGGCATGAACTCGAGGTGGGCTTTGAAGGCAGGAAAGAGCCTTGGCTGGCTGGAGCTTGGGCGCGCCCCGGGGCACCACGCTTGTGGGAAGAGGCTCGCTGGGCAGAACGGTTTGGCGGGGGTTTGAGCCTGTTTCCTTCTTGCCTCATGACCTGAAACCAAACCAGCATAAACCAACAATGTAATCAGAGCCCTGAGAGGCTCTCAGAACTGCGTCCAATCTATACAATGCCCGGGAAGAAATGCCGGGGTATCCGAGGGGTCAACGTAAACTTGACTAGACTCATAGCTGAGGTCCCTGAGCCCAGTCTGGGAAGCCATGATGGGAGCCAGAGGGGGGAGGGGGGTGATGTGGCTGTGTCCACAGCGGTGAAGATCTTGGGATCCACAGCAAGGCCGCCCGAATTTACCTTCCGGGGGCCACTTGTTAGTCGTGCGGAAGGAAGCCCGGGGGTTGCATAACCCCTTGGTGACTGAGTACTCCCATCTGTGAAATGGAGATCAAAATAGGACCTGCATCATCATGTTCATGTGAAGAGTAGATGAAAGCAATCCAGAAAGCTCCTAAAAAGTAGCTGGCATTCAGCAATTATGCAGAAAAGTTAGTTGTCAATATTACTATTGTCATTGTTATCTCCCTGAAGACTGACCTGCCCCGCACCTGTGCTAGACTCCAGGTGGAGATATTTCCTCTCCTGGAGCTGCCCACAGTCCGCTCAGGGATCAAGGAAAGTAGAGAAGATTCTGCTTGGATCCAAGTAGCTGCAGACGAGGTGACAGGTAACAACGGCACAGATGTGAGCCCCTACGTAACCTGTGGGCACATTGCTGCCACACTCTTTTAGCCTCCAAAGACCCATGTTTGCTGCTGGAGGAAATGCACAAGTGGCGGGGTCCCTGTGTCCAGGGAGAGGGAACAGGTGGGGGAAGGGGGAGTGCTCGGGGATGACTGTGAATACGGACCCAGATGTGGGATGTCTGCTGCCACCCACCCTCTGAAGGCAGACCAAGAAAAGTGCACTCTCAAAACCAGAAACCACCTTCAAGGAGGAAGTGGGGAGCCTTGGATAGTTCCAGGGACACATCAGTTCTTTTTGAGACCAAGATTTCCCACGTACAAGCTGTACAATGACAGAAAGACACCTAACCTCTCTGAAATTCATCATCTCTTACATAAAATGAGAGTAATAATCCTTTCATCATAACCTGCTGTGATAATTACATTAGGGAATGTTTGGTTATTTGTCTGTTTCTTTTTTTGTTTAACCACGGTTGATGCCACACCATAAAAAGTGTTAAGCATTTATCAACAGAAGTGGTGCAGCAAGAAAACAAAATAAACAATAAAGGGGAGAAACCGGGAATGAGAAGAGGAAAGGCGGGAGAAAGACCAGTCTGTATCACTGCATTCCATGTGATCCTGGATCAGAGATGAGTGAGCGTTGCTCTAAGTTTCCGAGCAGCCACGGCAAAGAGAGAGACCTGGTCAATTACAAGATTGATGGTGTCCATGAGATGAAAACAGGTATCCTGTCCACAAGTGAAGCATTTGTTTTAATGCTCTTAGCTTCTACAAAAACTGTCCACAGCTACTATTAACTACTACCACGTGTGACTGACTGCTACTATCATCATTGTCACCATCATTGTCACCATCATCATCACCACCATCATTATCATCGCCATCGCCAACTAACATGGTGCTTTTCAAAGTCAATGTGAACTCAATATCATGGTCATGGTCAGAATATTTTTCATAAAATAGCATAAAATAGGGGCAGCTGGGTGGCTCCGTCGGTTAAGCATCCAGCTCTTGGTTTCAGCTCAGGTCATAATCTCGTGGTTCACGAGTTCGAGCCCCAAGATGAGCTTCGTGCTGACAGTGTGGAATTCTTTCTCTGTCCCTCTCTCTGCTCCTCCCCTGTTCACACACTCACATGCACAGTCTTTCTCTGTCTCTCTCTCAAGATAAATACACTTTAAAAATACTATAAAATGAAGCATAATGAAACAGAAGTATATTTGTGAAACATTTGTTCCAGTTGTCTTATAAACAGAGAAACATGGGATTGTTACTCTAGACTGAAATACGTCCCACCCCGCCCCCACCCAGAGTTCAGATGCTGAAGCCTAACCCCCGTGTAGGCTTTATTTAGTGATGTGACCTTCAGGAGATGATTAAGATTCAATGAGGTCATAGGTTGGTGCCCTAATCTGTTGTGTCTTATGACAAGAGGCCAGAAAGACCAGAGACCTTGCTACCTCTCTCCCCACCATGTGAGGACACAGGGGGAAAGGCCACTGTCCCCAAGCCAAAAGGGAGCTCATACCACAAACCAGGCCTGCCGGGCACCTTAACCTCGAACTTCCCAGCCTCTACAACTGTGAGATCATACATTTCTGCTGTTCAAGCCCACAATTGAGGCATTTTGCTGTGACAGCTGTGGAATAAAAGACTTATGTGCTTCACAGTCAAGAACACTTAGAAACTACAGAGCAGCTCAGCCCATCGCCCGGTGGCTGGACCGTCCTGTCTAGCAGTCATCCAAGGGGATGCCCGCCTTTGAGCCAACGTCAGAACACTGAAGCTCCCTCGTGTCCAGGGCACTGAGGCTCTCACGGTGTGAAAAGTTCTTCCTTTGAGCTGAAATCTCTTGCCCTGGAATTTCCACTTGCCAAAACACTACCACCCACTGTGAAGCAAGTTTACTTTCCATTCATTTCTTTTGATGTTTTATTTGAATTCTCTAAAGGTCCTTCTCCACAAAGACCCCTGGTGGAGTGGGTGGAGAAACAGGGGTACACAGGGCACAAATGTGGGGTCTCAGGAAAGAGCCATGCAGCCGATCCAGGGGCTTGGCTGATATGGGCTGAGGGAGCAAAGTAGAATTGTGTGTCAGAAGGAAGCATGGTGGCGGGACGGCCAGGTGGGCAGACCTTAGGATGGTCTGCGGGAACGGCAGTCAGGGCTCAGACCTCCAGAGGGACCACCTCCTTGTCGATGGCGCAAACCAGATATTCTTCTCCATTAATTAGAAGAGGAAGACTCTTTTGTTCATGTTTGTTTATTTATTTGGAGACAGAGAGAGCATTATCAAGGGTGGGGCAGAGAGAGAGGGAAAGGAGAGAGAGAGAGAGAGAGAGAGAGAGAGAGAATCCCAAGCAATCTCCATGCTGTCTGTGCAGAGCCTGACACAGGGCTTAAACTCATGAACTGTGAGACCATGAGCTGAGCTGAAATCAAGAGTCAAATGCTTAACCACTGAGCCACCCAGCGCCCCAGAAGAGGAAAACTCTTTAAAAGCAAACTAACTACCCACAGTATGTGTTTTTTGTCTCTTAGCCTACTTAATTAAATTAACGTGAGTCAGATTACTAATGATGGACCGTAAGGCCCTGACAATGTAGGGAAGGAAATCAGAACTCTCTGCCCAACTTGGACCAGGAGTCCCCACAAACCAGTCAGCTGTGACCAGGGGCAGGGTCAGGTACGAATATGGCTGTGGGAGCTGGGGAGCTGGAAGGGAAATGCGGGACAGATGAATAGTGGGAAGCCATGGGACCATCAGCTGGGAGGTAAAAACTTTGGGTGGTAGTGGGGGTCAGGATATGCTAGGAGGCGGTCCAGCATTTACCAGACTGAACAAGGGAAGAGAGGGGGCACACTGGAGAGATTCAAAAACCATGAGCTTTGAACTTGGACCTGAGTTTCAAACCTGCCACCTATTGGCTGTGTGATCTTGGGTGAGTTACTAACGTCTCTGGTGCACAATGTTCTTG
Organism: Helogale parvula; assembly: GCA_004023845.1. Lineage (NCBI taxonomy): Eukaryota > Metazoa > Chordata > Mammalia > Carnivora > Herpestidae > Helogale > Helogale parvula. The sequence continues at coordinate 359,220 of PJEM01000848.1, forward strand.
AAGATTGAAGGGAGAAAAACAGTACCTAACTTGACCCTTTCTGACCCTTCATCTTTTTTAGCCACAAATAGGAAAAATAGAGTACCTCATTGGAAAGATGCTAATGAGAATTCAAAGGGAAAATATGTGAAGTACCTGGCATAGGGCTGGTCCTGTGTAAATAATAGCTATTAATCTTGCTTCTCCAGGTGACACCTAAGGACACAACTAAGAGCCAGAGACCAGAAGTTACAAGGAGAAATCTTGCTGTTTAAAAAGCAGACAACTTGCATGGCTCAAAACTGGAGAAGGCTGTCGCCCACAGAGTAAGCGCTCACTTGAAAAGAGGCAGAGTGGGGTAGGGAAGATAACATGGGTAATTCAGGGGCACCTGGGAGGCTCCGTCGGTTAAGCGTCCAACTCGGTTTCAGCTCAGGTCATGATCTCACAGTTCCTGCTGTGCTGACGGTGCAGGGCCTGCTTGGGATTCTCTGTGTCTCCCTCTCTCTACCCCTCCCCTACTCATGCCCTCTCTCTAAATAAATACATAAATAAATAAACTTAAAAAAATAAATTTAAGGGGGCTCCTGGCTGGGTGGCTCAGTCAGCTGAGCCCCCAACTTCTTTCCACTTCATGATCCTGCAGTTCACAAGTTCAAGCCCTCCCGTGTTGGGCTCTGTGCTGACAGCTCAGAGCCTGAAGCCTGCTTGGGATTCTGTGTCTCCCTCTCTCTCTGCCCCTCCCCAGCTCACAATCTGTCTTTCTCAGAAATAAATAAAAACATTTTTTAAAATTTTAATAAATAAATTAAAAAAAATTTTTAATTAAAAAAAGAACATCAGTAATTTGTTCAGAGGAATTCATTAATTATTCATTGGAATTAATGAACTGCTCCCACTTACTAACTGTATCATCTTAAACGAGTCATTCAACCTCCCTCATGCTGTCCCCTGGTCTATAGAATTGAGGCAATGGCCCCTCATCTGTCTCTGTCGCATTGCCTGACAGCGGACACAGTGACTGGGGGAGCATAGTGTTAACTGCAAAGGGTCTTACCAAGGTGAGAAGGGATTGGGTGTTCAAGTAAAAGCTAAATAAAAAATGACCACCTTCAGGGCTGTGACAACAGAGAAGTCTGTCCTCTGGAAAGGAGCTGCGAACCCCCCCGCAGGTTTCCACTGAAGGAAACCGTGGATGTGCGGTCTGAACGTGCATAGACGAGGCCAGTCCATCACCTCATTTTTCCCGCAAGCAAGATTCCTGATTCTCGGCCACATCGAATTCTACACCAATTTCAACTGTTTTCTTTGTGGGCAAATCCTTATTAAGCCCCATATTTACCAATCCAAATTCACTTTTTAAAAATTAGCCCATCCCAGGGCCTGGGTGGCTCAGTCCATGAAGTGTCTAACTCTTGACTTTGGCTCAGGTCATGATCTCGCGGTTCATGAGTTCAAGCCCCGCATCAGGCTCCATGCTGACAGTCCAGAACCTGCTTAGGATTCTCTCTCTCCTTCTCTTTCTGCCCCTCCCCTGCACTCACTCTCTCTCTCTCTCTCTCTCTCTCTCTCTCTTTCTCTCATAAACATTAAAAAAAACTAGTCCGCCCAGATTTTTGCAATTATCACTAATTGCAATGATAAAGTTCTCAAAACGACCACTGTTGACCAAACCTGATATGCCAGTAAACAATCTCATGATGTAATTTAAATCCAACAGGCCAGAAAAAGAAAGGTGGGCTGCCATATGGTCAGTTCCTCTAGATTTGAAAGCTCAGCTCTGTCCTTTATTCATTATGGGATCTCAGGTGAATTTATATGATGAGCCTCAATTTCTACATCTGTTAAATAGGTATAAACTAGATCAACTTTGAAAGTGTGTCAAGATTATGGTTGTGAACTCATTAAGTTGTGCAGACTATAGACAATACACTTACTACAATGTGTAGCACACAGTAATGTTCAAACACAACTTTTATTGAGTTGTACCATGTATATGAAAAGTGCATACATTTTTAAGTGGACAGCCCAGTGAATATGCCAAAATGAATGTATCTGTGTAACCAGCACTCAAATAAAAAAATTAGAATATTACCAGCACCCAAAAGCCTTCTTCATGCCTCCATAAGATACTGCCCAAAAGAGCCAACATCTTGACTTCTTTCACCATAGATGGCTCTGCCTGTTTTTGAACTCTATGGAAGTAGAACTGTCTGGTGTGGAATCTTCTGTACCTATCTTGTTTCACTAGGCATTTAATTTGTGCAGTGCTATTATGTGGAGGTGTAGTTTATCCTCAGTGCATTTTATTATTATTTTTCAATTTAGCTTGTGGGTTGTCACCATAAAGCAAAATGGTCGTCAGGGAAAACTTCCTAGCGGCTCAACTAGGATTGCACGACTTGATGGCTGCAGTTCAAAAAAACCCACTAGTTTGATATTTTGAATCACAGGATGATTCACTGAGTTTCCCCAGAGCATAATACATAATATGTGCACATCTTTTATAACAAATGAAATAAACCAAGCTGTCGCAGCCAGCAGGCTTAATTAAAAGCAGGCATCTATGAAAACCTCCGTGGACTCCAAGAACTAAGGTCCAAATAGAATCAGGAGGATACCGTTGCCCATGCAAATAGGTGAGTAAAGAAGAGAAATTTCTCTAAAGTCACCAATGGAGTTGTAAGGAATGGGCAGGTGCGAAACACAGTCAAAAGAACATTGACATTGATGGAACTGGTACAGAGCCCTTCGGCTGCTGTTTATTCACCGTGTGACTTTGGACAAGTTACTTCAGTTCTCTGAGCCTCAATTCCTTCATTTGCAAAATTAAGATAATACTACTTACCTCTTAGGCTTGGTCTGGAGATAAAATTCAATTAAATAATTGTGTGAGATCTAAACGAGGCACTTACATTATTAATTAATGAGGAAAATGTCATCCCGTATCCACTGCTCCAAACCTGATTTTTATGTTTCTGAGTAAATGGTACTATGAGCTTGTCGAAACTTACTTGTTGAAACTTGCTTATTTCCAGGGGCACCTGGGTGGCTCAGTCGGTTAGGCCTCCGACTTCGTCTCAGGTCATGATTTCACGTTCGTGGGTTCGAGCCCCGCATCAGGCTCTGTGCTGATAAGCTCAGAACCCGGAACCTGCTTCTGATTCTGTGTCTCCCTCTCCTCTCTCCCCCCTCAGGCTCTGTCTCTCTCTGTATCAAAAATAAATAAAACATTTTAAAATTTAATACAAAGAAAGTTACTTATTTCCAGATCCCAAGCACTTAGCGTAGGGGGGCCCAGAAGTGCATGTTGACTTGAAGATTACTTAGCATGAGGTCAATGTGTGGTTGTGCTTATGCGCCTGGAGTGAAGACAATGACACTAATGTCTAGTCACACTCCTGGATGTCAATCATTCTGCCAGTCACTTTGCAGATGTCAATGACCCTGTACCGTTCTATCATTCAGTATTGATAATAATTCTCTGAAACAGATTTTTATAGACAAGAAACCAAACCTTTCTGGGTTAAGGGACCTGGGTTAAGGTCATGTATCAGTTACTTTAGGATCAAGATCAGGATCAGATGGGTATCCTTCCAAATGCTGGGCTCCTTCCACTCACTGGTTCCCCACCATCCCCTCCCATCTTATCTGCCCACTCATTCACCCACGGAACTGCTCAGTCAACAGTATTTATACAGCATCACCCATACGTCAGACTCTCTATTCATATAATGACAAGACAAATGAAGTCTCTACCCTCATGAAGCTTCCCTCTTAGCTGGGAGAAGCTAAGTAAATAAGCAAGATTCAGGTGGTTGATCTCTGAAATACATAAATAGAGAAATATAATTTAGAGCAGGGAACCTGGCAAGTAGGACCTTTCTACAGAGGTGACAGTTGAGATGAGAACTGAGGAATGTCCTCTGCAGTGGGTCCAAGGGCATTTCCTCCTGCCCTGCCACAACCCTCTCTCAGTTGTTCCTGAACTTGACCCACAAAACATTCTAAGCCATCCCAGGCCTCCCATGGGGAGCCGTTCTGAAAGCTGGATTTACAGATCAGTAGGAACAGATCCCAGTCTGCCTCGCTGCCAAAGTCCCGTCAGCGCTTACAGATGGTTTTCACAGATTGCTGCTTCCCTGTCTGTCTGGTCTGGCCTTCTCCACTCAAGGGAGCAAACAGTCTATTGGAGGTGGATGACTGGGAAGAATTTTCCAAGTATCTTTTATGCAGCAACTGACCCTGTTGGTTTTTACTCCCATGGGAGCCCTTGACTTACATTCTTTTATCTCCTTGTTCCTCTGTCTCCATAGGGAAAAGAACTACCAGTGACAGAACATCTGTGTTCCAGGCACTGCACTTCCCATACTTATCTGAAAATGCCTCTAGTTATGAGACCCTGGGCATTGCCTTCTTATGTTTGGTGACACAGTCTTCTACATGGTCGCAAAGACGGAGGTTGATCTTTCCTCTGTGGAAGTGTTTATTTGCAAAGAGTGGGAGTTTAGGTCTATCACCAAAATGTTTGAAGGCAATGTTCTTACCACTGAACATGTCATGTTCAATGCTAGGTTGTTGTAAGAGAGATACTGGGCCTGAAGAAGAAGGCGGATGTCAGCTATGAGGGAGAAACAGCCTGCATGTTGAAGTCAGACAGGCCTGGATTCTAAGCCGGCTCCACCACAGCCGTGTGATTTTTGAGAAATCACGTGATGTCCCTAAGCTTCTATTTCCCCATTTAAAAAATTAGGTCAACAATACCTGGAGAGGTTTATTTTTTTTTCATGTAGTTTATTGTCTAGTTGGTTTCCATATAACACCCAGTGCTCTTCCCCACAAGTGCCCTCCTCCATGTCCATCACCCTCCTTCCTCTTTCCCCCACCCCCTTCAGCTCTCAGTTCCTTTTCAGTATTCAAGAGCCTGGAGAGGTTTAAAATAGGAATGAAAAGGGTTGGTCCTAGCCAAAGCATACAGTAGGACAAATGTGTCCAAAAGAGAGAACGGCGGGCATGAGGCAATCTTGACATTGGAAATTTACTATGATCCAAGGCCTGGCCATCAGTTTTGTGACAATAACATGACTTTACAGCCAACACCAAAAGTCCACCTACCTCTCAGGATGGAATCACACTCACCAAGCTCCCTGGAATGAACAGAATGTCAACTTTTAAAATGACAAGGAGGACTTTAATTGTGATCAGAACCTCAAGGTCACATCAGCATGACCACCACTGTCCCCCCACTGGAAAGCACACAGGAAGCCAAATTATAATCAAGAAGTCCTTGTAGGGATGCTGGGCTCTTGTGCTCTAAAGCTTTGGACCTTCTCAGAACATAGGGAGAGGCCCCATTCCTGTGGGTAGGGCTTAGTATCCACTGAAGGAAGAGAAAAATCCCATCATCTTGAAAAAAGGTAGATCACTGAGTAAGAAATAGTGTGGGAAGATGGAGCTTCTTCCTGTCCTTGAGACTTTCCCTTGGGTCTATATTGGATGGACCAAACTTTCAGTCTGAAACAAGGAAAAGAATAAGGAGCAGCCCTGATGCAGCCTTGATTGGTGGCCTTAGCAGCCATGATAGATGAGGGGCCCTAAGAGGAAGAAGTGTCCTCCCTCCAGTGGTGTAAACTCCAGAGGCACACCTCAGCCTCCACCTCTGAGCCCCCTGCACCCCTCAAATATGCAGTAGATTCACCCTCCACTGTCAACCCCAAAGGATTCAGTTGGATGTTACAAAGTGTGTGGCCATTTCTCTTCTCTGGTTGCCTCATGTATAATGACACTGTGCATTTGTGCAGGTTGATTTGTGTGGCTATATACTGCTCTTTCTAGAAATAATTTAGAGGCTAAAAACATAGATATTTCATCCTAAAAAGCAGATAAAACCTATGAGCTCAGAGATGAATCCTGGTCTAATCTTATTATGCAGGGAAAGGCAGAGTGCTTATTTAGTGAAGAAGGATGTTCATAAGGAATGAAATTACTTTCTTAAAATGTCCAAAAGACCCGCCATGTGGACAAAAGACCTGATGTGTTGTATGGAACCCAAAGAAGGAGAATTAGAGCTGATGAACAGAAGTTACACCAAGATGGATTTTTGTCTCATCTTAAGGTAAAAAAATGTGCAGGTCCTTATTCTTGATAATGAAGGATAAAGAATGACTCCCATTGTCTTCTGCCTCACCTTCAGTTCCTGCAAAAGTTCTCTGGGGAGCACAAATGTGAGTCTCAAGAGGAAGACAAGCTGACAACTAGGTGGGGAGTGAAAAATGCACCAGCATAGCTAAGCGTGTTCCATATCTGTTGCACTATTATCATGGGTAGGTACCCGACAAGAGCCTCACAGACCTCCTCTCACTTAATCTGCACAAGGACCCAAAGTTATAGGTACCCTCATTAGCTCCACTTAAAGATGAGTAAACAGGCTTAGAAGGGGCACATAACTTGACAAATCAACTCATTGAGTAACCGGACAAACCAAGAATTAATGTTAGGCCTGTTTGAGGCCTTCACCAGTAAATCATACCTACATACATTTGCTGGGGTTGTTTTCAGTTTATTCAGCCACTCCATGAAATGTTGCAGGAAAAAGACTTGCTACTGAGGATCACCAGGCCATGCAGAAGGTGTTGCCCTGGGATCCAGTCAACACGAGTGCTGAGTAATGTCCACCCAAGGGTGACACCAGTCAGCCTCCACTGGGTCATTCCACCAACCGCCATGTATATTTCTTTCTAAATATTTGTTTTGGTGCTTTGTACACATGTACCCATAATAGTATTGAAGACCTGGATTTGTAATCCAGAGATGTAACGAGGAAAGAAGATCAGGAAAGAGGAAATACGTGAATAGTCCCTTGCCAGAACATTGGACGCTGCTAACGGTTGAACAAAATGGTGATGAGCGGAAATGTCTGGTGTACAATCTGAGTCCAGGTGGCCAGCTAGAGTAGTCAGATGAGAGTAATTATTTTGGGAGAGCAGAAGTTCTGAAAGATTTCTGTCACATCCCTCCAAATAGAAGCAGTTACTCTTCAGAGGCTATATGTCACACTTTGTAAGCCAAAGGCATACTCAGTACAAAAATTCTGTATCACCTGCTCACAAAATTTGAGTATCATCCAATAGCTTTCAATATAAAGTCGAAATGCCTTAATTTAACACCTGCCACCATGTTTACCTCCGACAGCAGCCTCTCTCACCCCCTCTACATATTCATTCTTGGACCCAGCCACTCTGAGTTTCAGGTAGTTCTGGAAACAAACCTACTGTTTTGTTTTTCTACTTCTGTCTTTAATGTCCTGCTGCCCTTTTCCTTCCTTAAATCCTACCTGTTCTTCAAGACGCAGGTCACTGATACATGGGCCTCGGTGGATCTCTGCCCATGTGGTATAGTGTCCTCTCTGCGCTACATACCCACAAAATAGCCTGTGTGCATCTGCAAGGGGAGCACATAGCTCACAGTGAGTTCTGTCTATCGTCCCCATCCCCACTCCCACGTCCCCATCCCCACTCCCACCACTGCTTCCACTGTCCTCAGAGAGAATAGAGGGGAAAGATCATCTTTTCACCGACTTTTTAGTCATAGGAGCTGAGCATTGCAAATAATGTTAAAACTAAATGACTTTATTTTTTAAATTTTTTTCTAATGTTTTTATTTATTTTTGAGAGAGAGAGAGAGGGCAAGCAAGAGAGGGTTAGAAAGAGAGGAAGATACAGAATCTGAAACAGGCTCCAGGCTCTGAGCTGTCAGCACAGAGCCCAACGTGGGGCTTGAACCCATGAACCATGAGATCATGACCTGAGCTGAAGCTGGACACCTAACCGGCTGAGCCACCCAGGCGCCCCTAAAACTAAATGACTTTAATTTTCAGTTCAGTTCCTGGTAAGGTTCTCTGTTCCAATTCTGAGTCAGGTGGAGCAAGCACACACACAGTACCACCTCCCCATGGAAGACAGTGGCCACAAAGAATAGACAGAACTCACGGGACATCTGTGTGAGACTGAAAAATAAAGAGTAGCAGGCAGAATGGGGAAGAAGATCAGAAATAAGAGTACTGTTGAGTTGATGGTATGTTTACCATCTTTTTCTCTAGCATCCCCTGGCCTGGATAGGTGTCAGTAAATCCAGAAACGGGGAACAAGGCAGAAACAGAGAAAGGTCCAAAGGAAGTCCTCTAGCTCTGGTCTGAGGAGCAGGAGAGGGAGCTCCTAATGCTTGAAGAGAGTAGTGAAATGCCTGGGTTTCCTGCCACAGCCTCCAAGCAGTCCCATGGCTACAGGGACAGAGGCAATAACAGACTCCAAGGGAAGAAAAGCTTTCTCCCCAGTAAAGATATGATTTCTAACAGGTAAGGGAAGCCTGATTGTTTCTTTCTTCCTCTGGTTCTCGCACTACGTGATCCTGAATGTGGGCACAGATACAAAAGGGAATGGCAGAATCAGATAACTAAAACACAAGCTTTCTACCCAGAGAACCAACACCAGGAGACCAAAGAAACAGACAATACCAGAGAGATAAGAGAGAGGGGAACTCAATAAACCGACCCCCTTATGTTCTTTCTAAACTCTGTGCTCACCCTTGAGTTGCACATGCATGTAACTTATCCTAAACAGCATACCAAAAAATCTGAGAGCTGAATAAAAAAAGAGACACTGCCACATGAACTTCAGATAGACCACTGGGTGGGGCAAATGCACAGAACAGATCTAAAATCTACTACAAAGGATCCGAAAACTCAACTTACGTTGTAACCATCGTCCACAGAAAGTGGTTTGGAACTTGCAGACTAATTCTAACCAGGTTGACAGCCTGCTAAAACAAAAATATAAATATACTCCACAAGATTTAAATAAGATCCAGTATCTAATAACATGGTACTCAAAAAATCTAGGATGCAGTTCAAAATTACTCCGCAAATGAAGAACCAGGAAAACCTCAACTTACATGAGAAAAGACAATCCACAAAGGCCCATGTCAAGATAATACAGTTGTTGGAATGATCTGTAACAACTTTAAAGTGGCTATTACAAAAATGTACCAGCAATCATAATGCTCTTGAAATCAGTGGAAAGATAGAAATCTCAGCAAAGATACAGAAGATATAAAGAAGAACCAAAAAGTACAGAAAAATAAAATAAGAAAATAGAAACTCTCCCTGGATCAGCTGAATAGTAAAATAGAGATGACATAGGAAGGAGTTATAAAATTCATCCAATCTGAACAATAGAGAGAGAGAGAAAATTATTTGAAAATGGCCAGAGCCTCAGAAATCTAGGAGATAATAAGAAAGGTCTAACAGCTGTGCCATTAGAGGCTCAGAAGGAGAGTGCATTGCTGAAAAATATTTGAAACAATATATCTGAGAAAAATTCTAAATCTAACATGCACCTACATGTTTGAGAAACCAATTGAGTCCTAAATAGGATAAACTCAAAGGAATCCACATCCGGACACATCATAATCAAATTCTTGAAAATGAAACACAAAGAAAGATCTTAAAAGCAGCTGGAAGAAAACAATGTGTTACCTACAAAAAATGATTCAAATGACTGTGAATTTTTCATCAGAAAACATGGAAGCCAGAAGCAAGTGAAACAACATTTATAAAGTGCTGAGTGAATTGCCAACTAAAATCCTATGCCCAACAAAAATATACTTCAGAAATGAAGATAAAATACAGTTTCAGATGATAGAAAACTAAGAGAGGCATCTGGAAGGCTCAAGAAGCATCCAACTCTTGATTTCAGCTCAGGTCATGATCTCATACTTTGTGAGATCAAGCCCCCATCAGGCTCTGCACTGACAGCACAGAGCCTGTTTGGGATCCTCTCTCTCCCTCTCTTTCTGTCCCACCTTGCTCATACTCTATCTCTGCCTCAGAATAGATAAATAAATATTTTAAAAGAAAAGACAGGAAAGCTAAGGGCATTCATGGACAGCAGACCTACTCTGAAAGAACTGTTAAAGTTCTTCAGATAGAAGAGAAATGAGAGCAAAAGGAAACTCGTAACATCAGGAAGGAAGGAAGGAGAACAGAGAGTAATATCTGAGTAAGTGTGAGAAATCATTCTTTTCCTACAGAATTCTTTAAAATAGGTTTGGGGGCGCCTGGGTGGCTAGGTCGGGTAAGCATCCAGCTTTGGCTCAGGTCACGATCTCACGGTTCCTGGGTTCAAACCCCACATCAGGCTCTGTGCTGACAGCTCAGAGCCTGGAGCCTGCTTCAGATTCTGTGTCTCCCTCTCTCTCTGCCCCTCCCCTGCCTATGCCATCTCTCTCTGTCTCAAAAAAAAAAAAAAAAACAGAAAAAAATAGGTTTGGCAGTTGAAAGAAAGAATTGTAAGATGGATAGGTTTGTAAAGTATGTTGATATAGTATTTAAGACTGCTGCAACATAAAAGGGAGAGGGTTATATATAGTGACAAAATTTCTACAATCTACTTAAAGTGATAAAACATTAAGAGTATACTATGAAAAACTAAATGTGAATATTATAATACCTAGAGCAAGTGTTGGAAAACTATGGCCCACAGGCCAAATCCAACTTACCATCTATTTTTTGTAAGTGATGTTTTTTTGGAATACAACTATTATGATTCTCTTATATCCTGTCTGAGGCTGATTTTACACTATAATGGTACAATTGAGTAGCTTGCAAAAAAAGGCCATATGGCATGCAAAGCCTAAAATAGTTACTGTCTGATCCTTTACAGAAAAATGTGGCCAACACCTGTTCTAGAACAAACACTTAAAAAGTATATACAAATAGTTATATCAAAGGTCACTATAGATAAAATTAAATACTAAAAATTGTACAAATAACCCAAAAGAAGACAAGAAAGGGAGAAACCAGGAATAAAAAAATAGAATAAAGCAAACAGTAAAGGGATTATTACAGTATGTAATAATATATTGATAACACATTAAAAATAACGGATCTAAACATACTAATTAAAAGATAGATATTTTCTGAATATATTGAAAAGAAATAACCCAACTGGCAAAAACTGCCTGAACTGAATATAGAAATGCACAAATCCATAACTATAATTGGCAATTTCAACCGTCTTTATTCAGTAATAGATAGCACACGTTGGCAGAAAAATAGCAATGATATAGAAGATCTAAAAAATGCCTTCAACAAACTGGATCCAACGGACATTTATAGAGCACTGCCTCAAACAGTAGCAGAATACACATTACTTTCAAATATGCATGGAGCATTCAGCATGATAGACCCTGCCAAGTGTCATCAAACTAACCTCAATACATGTAAAGGCATGGAAATCACACATGTTCTCTGACCGTAATGAAATGAAGCCAGAAATCAATAACAAAAAGATAACAGAAAAATCTCCAAATACTTGAAAACTAAACTGCACTTAGAAATATGAGTTAGAGAAGAAGCCTCAGAGAAACTATAAAATAGTTTTAACTGCACAAAAGTGAAAATACAACATATTATAATGTGTTGGATGCTGTTAAAATGATGCTTAGCAGGAAAGTTATAACATGAATTTAAAAAGAAGAAAGTTCTCAAATTAATAACTTAAGTCTATGTATTAAGAAACTATAACAAAAGAACAAAATAAACTTAAACCAAGCAGAAGACAAGAAATAATAAGCAGAAATCAGTGAAACTGAAAGCAGAAAATAGAGAAAATGAAAAAAAAACCTGTTTTTAAAAGGTTGACAAAGATGACAAACCTATAGTAACTCTCATATACCAAAAAGAAGATGCAAGTTACTGATATCAGGAATAAACCAGGGAATTTAAATATAGATCCCTCCAATCTTAGAAGAGTAGTAAGACAACACTATAAACAGTATTATGAACATAAATTCAACAATTTCTGTGAAATGGACCAATTACTTGAAAACCACAAGTTACCAAAAATTCACAAGAGGAAATAGAGAAACTAAATAGTCATATAACTATTAAATTAATCAAATATGTAAATTTAAAACTTTCCATGAAAGACAAGTCCAGGCCCAGAAGATTTCTCTTATAAATTTCAGAAAACATTTAAAGAAGAAACAACATCCGTCTACACAATCTCTTCCAGAAAATAGAAGAGGGAATACTTCGACTCATTTTTCAAGACAAGCATTACCCTGATACCATAACCAGATAAAGACAGCATTAAAAAAGAAAATTAGTGACCAAGAGGTCAAGAGAGTCAGTAATCCTTTTGAAAATAAAGTTTAAAATCTTCAACAAAATAATAGCAAATCAAATCTTGGAATATGTAAAAAAAAGAACATACCATTATCAAGTGGAATTTATCTCATGAATGCAAACCCTTGTTCCACATTCAAAAGTAAATCAATGTAAACTTCATTAACAGTCTTAAGAAGAAAAACCACAAGATTATATCACAAAACAAGGCAAAAAATCAGAAATCCATGTAGGGGAGAAACATTTACCTAGGAAAATAATAAACTAGCAATTATATTTTTACAATGAAACTTTAACATATCATTTCCTCCTGGAAATCTTTGAACCTCCATGTGTTACATGTCCATTTAAAACATCATTGCTGCATTTCTCCATCAGGGCATTTCTTTGAAGAGAATTTTCAAAACCTTGGCCAATGGGATGTCTCTCATTCAGGATGGATATTATATGTAATGATTATCCTTGATATCTTTCCTACTCAGAGGAAGCAGGCTCCTTTAAGTTTTACAGGAAAGTGGGGGAAAGATGTGTGCCTTAGTGTATCATCTTCAAGATGGCAAGAGAGACTTTAAAAGGTGATGCACACATCGTAGGTGATTCCTTCTTCATTTCTGAGCTCAGCATTTTTACTATGTCAAGCACATTAAATTTCAAAGGTTCAATATACTCCTTAAATATTCAATTTATACATCTCACGGCTTCTCAACCATCACATGATAGGGAGCCACTCACCAGCCCAGCTGCCTCTGCTTTGGACTCAGCTGGATGAAACTGGTCTCCTTTGAGATGTTCTTTCTTCCAACCTGACTAGAGCAAAGAAGAGATAAAGGGGGAGGAGGAAATAAGCAAGTGAGAGGTGGAAAAGTGGAAGAACAAATGATGGTTAGGAAAAGGAGAGAATCTTTAACCCACATGTATTTTCATTGAACAATTCTGGAAGCTTCATAAAGGAGGAAAGTTCTGGAAGTACCCTCCTCTATGAAGCGAAGTTTTGGAACTTCTATAAAGTTCTGGAAGCTATAGAGGAGGGACATAGGCTCTAGAGTAGTTTTGCAGCGATGGTCATGGGGAGATACACAAGGACCCACGATGTTGCCTTGTAAGGAACTTTTTACAAGTTCTCTCTGGTTGCTAGGTATGTGTGAAACATTCTTTCCTTGGGTCAGAGATTTTATTACCTTCCCAATGGTCAGCAATTCACTATAATAACTAATGGAAAACATTTGTGCAATATTCAAAGGGCCGACTGAATAACCAGCTCATACAGCATACCACATTTCTGGGGAGAAATCCGAGTCACCTCTCCCAATCCAAATAGCCCAGAGAAGAGTATGAAAGTAGCAGAATAAAGATGCCATTCCTAGTGAAGCCAGCTCAGGAGGGCCAGCCTCCAAAGCCAAAATGCCCAAGAAATAAGAGTTTATTCCAAGATGTGTTTGCGCATGTATTCACCAGGACCTTCCACGGCCAAGTGGAGACAGAAGCCTCCTGGATACTGGAGAGTCAAAGAATTCTATTTGGCCAAACTTAGGGTGTTGTGGTTAATTTTATTTGTCTTTTCCTGGAGCCAGTAACTTCAGTTCAAGTGTGGAATTTACTGGATTTTAAGTTGAGACCAAGAGATCTTGATGAGTTTTGCCATACGAAGCAAAGGCATGAAGAAACGAGGAAAAGTAAAAAAAAAATGTGTCAGGAAGAAAAAGAGAGGAAAGAAACAAGATACCAATCATTTAGCACTTAGTAAATGTTTGTGTCTTAAGGACTTTACTTATGACATCTCATGGTTGTGATCAAGATAAGACCGAATGAATCTTGCTCTCCTGTGACTTCTCTTGGAAGAGTAAACCACACAAACCAGAAGGACCTTAGAAACTGAGTGCCTTTAACATTATTTTTCATCAACAGCAGAAACCTTTGTTCAAGTGGAATCATCAAGAAGCTCACCATAAAAGCAGGCAAAAGCATAACCGTGATCCAAGAGAACAGGGGCCCCCTAAGCAAAAGGGAAAGCTGATCACAGATCCAGGCAAGACCTCTGGTTTCTTTCCTGGTCCATGTGCTTGCTATCATGTCACACCATCTCTTTGTGGAGTAATCTTCACACACCTTCCCCAATTCATGTCGAATCTCTCCAATAAGATCAAAAGCCTTGAAGGCAAGTTTCAGATCTTACATACTTCTTTTTATCCCCACTGCCTATAGAAAGGAACTGACACACACGCCAAGACTCAAAATACATCTGAGGACAGACTCTAGGTACTTTAATAATGTCTACAGGTACAGAGCAAATATAGAGTGTATAAAGTTGTGCTGAGGAGGAGGGATTTTAGGCTTCTTGGTGAGCTTCCAGTTTGGAAGTAGGCGGATATGTTCTTTCTCTATGGGAGCGGTGTACCCTGAATGATCTATGGATACAGGCCATACAAGGAAAGATGGCCTGCAAGGGTAGGGCACAGGCTAGGAGGCCCTGCTGTCATATCAAATAGGTTTGTTCCAAGCAATGGATCCATGGAGATACCACTCCAAAGCAGATAGACAAGCTTTGAGACAAAATAACTTGATATTTAACAGTTATATAAGAGACTCTTAAATCCAGAAAACAAACTGAGAGTTCACTGGGTGGGGGATGGGCTAGATGGGTGATGGGCATTAAGGAGGGCACTTGTTGGGATGAACATTGGGTGTTATAGGGAAGTGATGAATCACTGGGTTCTACTCCTGAAACCCATACTACACGGTATGTTAGCTAACTTCAATTTAAATAGACACTTTAAAAAAAGAGAGAGAGAGAAAATAACTCATGTGTAGATATGTGAAGCTGGGCAAACACAAAACTGCAGGTTGGGCAAAGATTAGCAAGCCAAGAGGTCCAAATAGGTCATGATGCTAATTCTGCTAAGGCAGAGGAATTAGTTTATTAAAAATTAAAGTATTCTAATACTGTTGCTATTGTTAATTGTGTAGCCATGTCTTGGAAGAGAATAACCAGTTGACTTCCTGACTCCTATTCCTCTCGCTTTACTGCTGTGTAACACAACTAGACCAGAGGTAGGCTCATGAGACATTCAAGCCTCAGTTCAGCTCAATAAACACACACTGTACATCGGGCTCTCTGCTAAGAGAGACAATACCAATTTCCTTGACTTCAACAAACAAATAGATGCTCCTTTTCTTCAAGAATAGGAAAAACAAATCCCTGCCTTCAAAAATTGAATAGCCTCTGCAGAAACTGTGCAGGTAGTTTTAATACAGGGAGCAGTGCTCCACACAGCATCTGGTTACCAGATGCTCAATGCATACATTTATTAAAGGAATGAATGATCGAGGTAAGCTTGGGTAGAGGGGAGCTTAGAGGGGGAGAAATGAGCATAGCATAAAGTAGGAAGTGATTGTCAGAAAGAACTCATTGGGTACAAATTTAATAAATGCAAAAGGAATCAACAGTTTAGAGCACTTTGTATTTTACAAAATTCTTTTGCATGAAACACATCACTTATCCTCACCACTAACCAAGGAAGGTATCACTCTCCCTCGGGTTCCAGAGAAAGCAATAGAAAAGAAAGAAGCTGGCCCAGGTCAAGGTCGCCCAGCTAGTAGGAGTCAGAGCTGTAACTCAAACCCATTTCTTTTGACTCTAAAGTTTGTGTGTTTCCCAGAAGCCCATGCTGTCACGGAGCCTCATCAAATCCCTATTCCCTTCAGGGAACCTCACATTGAAAATGAACTTGCAACTTCCAGTTGGGTCCTAAGAGGGCATTTGAACCTCTAAAATGAGGTGGTGGGGAATCTTACTTTCAAAATTTGAGGAGCCATCACTATGGGTATAATAGTTTCTTTTCTTTCCCTGGCCCCATCACATAGAAAAGTAGAGAGCGGGCGCCTAGGTGGCTCAGTCAGTTAGGCAAGCCGACTTCAGCTCAGGTCATGATCTCGTGGTTGGTGAGTTTGAGCCCTGCTTTGGGCTCTGTGCTGACAGGTTGGAGCCTGCTTTAGATTCTGTGTCTCCTTCTCTCTCTGCCCTTCTCCTGCTCACTCTCTGTCTCTCTGTCTCTCAAAAATAAATAAACGTTAAAAAAAGAAAGAAAAGTAGAGAGCATTTTAACTCATTCTATGAGGTCAGCAATACCCTCATACCAATGCTAACTAAACAAGAAAATAAAACCACAGGCCACTATCTTTTATTAACATAAATGCAAAATTCTTCAGCAAAATACTAGCAAACTGAATCCAGCAGCACACTTAAAAAAGTATATTTCAGGGGTGCCTGGGTGGCTCAGTCGATTAAGTGTCTGACTTCGACTCAGGTCATGATCTCACAGTTTGTGGGTTTGAGCCCCTTGTCAGGCTCTGTGCTGATAGCTCAGAACCTGGAACCAGCTTCAGATTCTGTGTCTCCTTCTCTCTCTGTACTTCCCTCATTCATGCTCTGTCTCTCTCTCCTTCAAAACTAAATAAACATTAAAAAAATTTTAAAAATAAAACAATATTAGTGGTAAATGATAACTTTAAGAAAGTAGTAGACCATATTCCTTAACAAAAACACATTGAATGAATGCAAAATGATTATCAGTCACAAATACAAAGGGATGTTTTTTTGCAAAATAATGTCCCCACGCACACACACAATTTTTGGCTAACGCTTTATCAATTTACCTATGGGAGATATTTTGCAGTTTTCGGTGAGCACTGTGCCTCCTTGCATGTAAATGAGAACTATCTCAGGCTGTTAATGAGAACGCTGAACACAAGGGCAGCATCAAAGCAGGGCGTGTATTTATGAAATGGTATTTACATTTGGAAAAGTCCCAGCCCTGCCTTGTTCCCCCCCCCCGTAAGCCCTCCCCAGACACCCCATCCACAGTCTTGTATCCAGACAGAGCAGGAATCCTAAAGCCCCTCCCTCTCCTGTGCCAGAATATTCCACCCATCGCCTCATCCAGCCCGCTCCCCTCCCCTCCCACCTTCCCAAAGCCAACCCACCCCCTCCTCCCCAGTTCAGCACCATAGCCCAGGTCGGGCTCTCTTCTGTCCTGGGCTGTGGACCTCACATAGCCTCCCCGCCTCCAGCTCCCACCCCAGGCCTTCCCCTGTGCTTCCCGAGTAATCCTCGAAGAAATCACAGAGCAGAGCACGGCACTCTTACACCCACACCAGAAACCCTGTACTCCTTCTCCTCCCTCGGGTAGCACTGTAGACAAGAATTCAGGTCCTTCATCCCACAGTGTCATGCATGTCGCATTGACTATATTTCTTTAGTGGAAAATACACCATAAATAACAGAATGACAGGCACAGTATTAACCACAACAATTTAATAGTTTTGCTGTTGGGCTGTCTTCTATTTAATAAGTACAGACAATGGAGTAGAAATGCTTATTTTTTTTCCCCTGAAAAGAAGTCATGATTATAGTGACAGTGACTTTCCAATCAAGGAAATGAGGTATGGAGGGAAAATATTGGGGAAAACTTTGCTTCTGCTATTGAGGAAAAGGGAGGACATTTTGAAAATGGAAGTGTCCCCACAATGACTTTATTATCATTTTGGGGGGAAGAGCATGAATTTGATGATAGATGGGTCTGAGTTTGGTACTAATTCTGATATTTTATGGATCTTTGACCTTGAGGAAGTTATTTGACCTCCCAACCTTGGTCTTCTTTCTTTGTGAACTGGATATATGATCTACGTGAGCATGTTCTTAAGGGGATAAAATTTTACCAGATGAGTTACATACCCACCACATTCGCAAAGGGAAGATCTCATAAACACAACTTATTATATTGGGAATTAATATTACTGCTGTCATTTTCCCCCTCCCACCGAAAAGCACTGCCTACATATCACATCACTCTTTTCCTCAGCTGATATTATGTGTCACAACTGTAGGAAAAACATATATAGTTTAATGAAACATTGGCAGAACTCTGACGGTTCACAACATAATTAAAATACTAATTAAAATTTTTTAACGTTTATTTATTTTTGAGAGAGACAGACAGAGTGTGAACAGGGGAGAAGCAGAGAGAGAGGGAGTCACAGAATCTGAAGCAGGCTCCAGGCTCCAAGCTGTCAGCACAGAGACTGACATGGGGCTCAAGCCCACGAACCATGAGATCATGACCTGAGCCGAAGTCAGACGCTTAATCAACTGAGCCAAAGGAAATCCCGCCCTAGCCTACCATTTCCAAGTAATTATTGAAATTCCATATTTGCTTTTGCAAGGAAAATGTTTAGGTGGCCCACTGGAGATGAACGTGCCGGGACTGGATTGGTACTTCTCAGAATCAAAGTGAAGGACATAATTGAGTTGCAGATTAAATTTAATAAAAATCGAGAGGGTTATCCTTAAGTCCTTTACTTTCTATCTTGTTGGACAGGGAGCAGTCAAAACTCTTCCCAAATGTGGCCAATGCCACCTCGATTAATTCAGCAAGCAAGACAGAATTGGCCACTTACCTATCAGTCACGGTCAGAATGGGGTTCTGTAAGCAGAGTCCAAATCATGGACACTGCGCTGGAGCCTTCTCGGCCAATCCTGGCCCCTGTCCAAAAGATTTTGTCATGTTAAATTCATCAGCACCATCTCGCCCCACACTACCTGGGCCAAATGTGAGCAGAGGCAGCAAAGTGGGTGCATATTCAGTTAATGGGATATTATATAAATGTGACTGTTGTGATCGAGGCCTGAGCAGCACTTGGTGACGCACATCCGTGAAACAGGAGGCAGGAGGGGGTAATGAGGAAACGTAATTACATCGTGTTCCAGTGGCTCCCGGAGCTGCCCGGGGAGGGAGACCTCGTGGGTGTCAAAGCAATTACGGATCTCCACACACATTTGAAAAGAACAGACTGTGACACCGACACACATCAGTGGCAGGAGAATAAGCCCCAGAATCATTCTGGCAGCCCAGGCTCCTGTCTCAACAACTGACAACACCAGGACGGGTTCACATCAGCTCCCTGGCGGCCAACACCCAAGATGCTTGGAAGAAATGCAGATGCCAGGCAGGGGAGTGCTTATCCTGAACACACCCTAGGAGCTAAGCTCCCAGGACTCCTTTGCTCGGCCCTCCCACCTCATCTTATTCTCTGAACCCCTTAGCATCACCGCCTGCTTGCTGTGTGGCCTTGGGGAAGTCCCTCACCCACCCTGAATCCCAATCTCCTTCTTTGGCACAGGGGTAGGAGAAGCAAGGTGGCTAGATAGCAATCACCTGCTTTCTCCTCGAGGGTTTTGATGGTTTCCTGTCTCACATTCAGGTCCTTCATCCATTTTGAGTTGATTTTTGTGTCTGGTGTAAGAAAGTGGTCCGGTTTCATTCTTCTGCATGTTGCTGTCCAGTTCTCCCAGCACCACCTGCTAAAGAGGCTGTCTTTTATCCATTAGATATTCTTTCCTGCATAGTCAAAGGGGAAAAAATAGTTAAAGAGAGGGAGGGAAGCAAACCATAAGAGACTCTTAAATACAGAGAACAAACTGAGAATTGATGGGGAGCAGAGGGAAAGAGGAAAGGGGTGATGGGCATGGAGGAGGGCACTTGGGATGAGCACTGGGTGTTGTATGGAGGCCAACTTGACAATAAACTACATTAAATATAATTAATTAATTAAAAAGAATCACCTGGAACCTTGTTTAAAACTCTAGATTCCTTTTCCCTACTGAATTGGTGTCCTCAAGGGATGAGACTCAGAAATGTGTGTTTTTAACAAGCTCCCGAGGCCAATGGCTCTGGACCAGTCACCAGATTAGAAAACCAGAAAGGACTGGGTGACAATAAGAGGTCGTTCTCATTCTGCAGCTCATCCAGCTGTTCTCCTGAGCCAACAACACACGTGGGTCACTCCCGGGCACCAGCGGACACTAGGTGTTTTCGCATAAGGGATCTCATTGCATCTTCCCAGTAGCCCCTCTGAGGACAGGGATCTGTGGCGTCTCCCATCTGCCCCACAGGTCCCACCAGAAACACCACTTCATGCAGGCGGCCAGCTGACCCCAAACCAGGACCCACGGCCTGGCTTCACGCACCTTCCACTGCCCTAGTCATTGGACCATCACATTGTCTACCCATCCTCTTGCTCACTGCTCTGCCTCCAGGGCTGACGCATGGTAGGTGCTCAATAAATATTGGCTGAATGAACATATGACGGATGGTAAAAAAAAAAAACAACTGATACTCAGGAAGGTCAAGTAACTAACTCAAGGCCATAGGAATTTGAAACCAGGGCCATCTAACTGACTCATGAGCTGGTCTTCATATTGTCTTCAATGTTCCTATTCCAATGGCTGGCCTCTGTCTTTGCAAGAGAACTTGGCAGGCATTTGCTCAAAACTCCGCCCCTAGTTTTCTTTAAAAGTTAAACAAAAACAACAACCATCATCCTAAGAAGGCTGGCCCACTCAGACCTTGGGGGAGAAGTTGACCGATAGGATCAGAGGACGCAGGTCCTCAAGGAGAGTCCTCCTCGCTGGGGAGAATGGGGAATGGGCTTCTAATCCAGCTCTAAGTGGTGCTCCCTCCTCACCACGGACCAAGAGCCCTCCATGCTCTAGCAGCACATGTGCAGGTGTTTTATCTGCTTCCTCCTTAGCAATCATGATGCTCCTGTAAGAGAAAGATGAAAATCCCCATTTTAAAGATGAAGATATTGAGGCTCAGAGGCATTAAATTCCTGTCCAGGGCCGCTCAGTTAGTGGGCAGTGGGGCAAGCCCTGGCTTCTCTTTTCCAGGCAAGGAAACAAACAGCATGGAGTCAAGAGCTGCATGTCCAACTTACTAAGGCAAGCCGGGTTTTAACTGCATGCTAGAAGATTGTGCTCTTTCTTGGCCTGATTTTTACCTTGTGATTGGGAATTCCAGGTCATTCTTGGCCCCTCTAACCTAAGGTTCTCCATCAATATTAGCTTTGCTATTGATTTGCTGTACTTACAAAACAGTTTTCATGTCTTTTTCACCTTATGGCTTGGACTACGCCATTTTTGCAAGTTCGTTAGAAAATTTCACCACGGGGGGTTCCTTGGTGGCTCAGTTGATGAAGCCTTGATCTTGGTTTCGGCTTGGGTCATGATCTTATGGTTTGTGAGTTCAAGCTCCACATGGGGCTCTGTGCTGCCAGCACAGAGCCTGCTTGGGATTATCTCTCTCCCTTTCTCTCTGCCTCTCCCCACCCTGCCCACTCACACTGTCTCTGTCTCTCTCAAAATAAACTTAAAACAAAACAGAAGGGGCGCCTGAGTGGCTCAGTCGGTTGGGTGCCCAACTTTGATTCAGGTCATGATCTCACGGTTCGTGAGTTCAAGCCGCGAGTTGTGCTCTGTGCTGACAACTCAGAGCCTGGAGCCTGCTTCAGTTTCTGTGTCTTCCTCTCTCTGCCTTTCCCTTGCTTGCTTATTCTCTCTCTCTCTCTCTCTCTCTCTCTCTCTCTCTCTCTCTCTCTCAAATAAATAAATAAACATTAAAAAAAATAAAGTACCGTCAATGGGATGATTTCGGTTACACATACACAGTGGTGTAGACGTGGGCCAGCATGAACCATAACGCCAGCAGGTGCACCAGCTCTGACAGTGGCACCATGGAGTTCCGTTTCTGCTCTCCATGCTCTTGGTGGAAATGCCTGTTCTTTCGGTCATTGAGACACTGATGAAAAAATTCGCCCCACCCATCAGAAATGAGAAGCCCTAAGTAAACCACACTTGCATTTATTTCTATCCAGGTGTTGAAAATAGACTAAAACCTTCAGTTTTAGCAAAAGACAAAGTGATGCTAGACATTGGTGCCGAGCAGTGGAGAAGGGACAACATCAGGGTAACCAAGTGCCCAGATGTGAGAGTCAGGTGGCCTGAGTCCAGGGTCACCCAGGCTGTACTGCCTCCCCCCACCCCCCTGGGGAAGCGGTGTTACCTGGAGAAGTTTCGTCAACCTGTCTGCTAAGGAGAATACTACCACCTACCTCAAATAAGTCAGAGGGTAAGGATTAAATGAAGCCCTACGGAGGAAGCAGCCCAGCAAGGGCCTTGGATTGTAATAGGTCAACTTATAAGATATCAAAAAGCTTACTGGATATAAGTTCATCCTAAATTCATAATTCATAAATAATTGATAAAAGCTTGTGTAATTCCCTATTAGAGTTATTGAAAATTGCTGACTGCCTCATCTCCCTTCTGTAACTTCCCCCACTTACTAAATAGATAACTTGTTGCAAAACGCTCCCCCACTCCTTTCACTAAGATCCCGTCAGGGCAAGGCCAACGCTGACATGTAAAAAGTCACGTAGTTACTACAGTCACTGCCTCGCGATATCCTAGGTGTTTAACTATGATTGGTTAACCAAATAATGATGTATTCTGCCTTGCTAAAGTCCACATAAGCTCACTGCCACCTTTGGCGCTTTTCTCCTTAAGATCAGGAGACCAGGTTTGGCCTGGCCATAAATAAAATCATGCCTCACTTCAGTTCGGCATTTGGTGATCTTTTTCAACAGCAGCCTGTTTCACACATAAGGTAAGCACTCAATAAACAGGCCTTTGGTTGTTGCTTCAGTCCCCAGGCCTTGTCCCCAGACTTCATGTTTGCAAACCCTTCCCTTCTATACTCTGCTCCCCCTCACTGCCTCTGCCCCCGCCGGTGGGACCTCACCCTCTAGCCTTGTCTTTCCTGCCCTGCTCTAGCACTCGGCCACAGCCATGCCCTGCCTCTCTCACCAGGCAAAGACAAAAAGGATGTCTTCTTCCTTTCCTGGAAAGGAAGAAGACATCCTTAAGAAACAACTTTGTCACCTTCAGCACATCAAAGTGACCCCAGCCACCAGATCCAAAGAAGAGAAGACCCGACAGCCTCACATCAGAGGCCGGGCCATCCCTGGGAGGGGCAGCCTCCCGGAGACACTGCGTTCAGTTCATGCCATCACTTCTCCGCACAATGTGTGAGCTCACCTCGTCCATCCTTCCCACGAAGATGCTTTGAAATTTGGTCTGAAATCATCCTTCCCTTTCATTTTTGATGCATGTTGTTTCTACGGTTAGTCCCTGAAGCTCATGAAAAGGACCATGAGCACCGAGCAGCCAACTCGGGACCAGAAGCCGCACAGCGTGTCGGGAGCCTCCCTCGAAGGAAACCATGCGGGGCCATGGCACCTGTGCGTAGCTGAGTGAGACCAGACGGCCTGGGACACCGGAAGAGGCAGGTGCCCCGGGTCTGTCTGGCTGTGCACTTTTCCTGAAATCAATCACCACATATTTAATTTTTATAAATAACACATGTTTTTGTGGACCCTGTGGAAAAGTCAGAACATACAAAATCAAGAATAATCTATAGCTTCTCCACTCACAAGTGACATCGGTGAACATTTTACTGATAGAACAGAGCTTGCCTAACAGTAATACCTATAATATCAAAAGGTGGATAAACATTTACGTATTTATAAACATATGTTTATACATTTAGTATAATCATCTTATATTTATATAAGTACTTTAGTTGTATATTAATTCATTTAAGTATATATTTACATGTGTATACTGTATTTTTCATATTTATTACATACATGATGTTTATACAAGGTGTAAATATATATGGTATAAAAGACATATCATATGAGCATATATATTATCACATATGTGTATATACTCTATATAATTAACCTTATAGATTCAGATATAACTATCCCCACTTTTGATGTTATAAATAATGCTATCATGAACATCCTCTTTAAAAAAATCATACTGCTGATGATTCACTTTTTCGGTGTTAGGTAGGGATTAAGAGTCCATTGCTCTCCAGGTTCAAGAAATACCACATCATCTTTTTCAACATCATCTGAAGCCTCATTTAGGCTCCTCATTCATCAAGGGCAGTGAGGAAGACATCTGTAGTGATTTTCTGTAGTCCCTCTCTCGTGGTGAGTTGTGCCCGAACCAGGAAAACAAGGTCCTGAGTATCTGGACTGCTCAGTGGTGCTGCTGCGCTATGGAAGGCCTGGCGGACCCTTCCCAGCCCCTAACAGTCCCCTGACAGCTCCCACACCCCTGGTGCCAGTACCAGGACCTTGAGCTAAAGCTGCTCACTGCCCACAGCACCCAGGCACTTGGTGTTCCATACCCCACAAATGAAGGGTTCCCCATCTCTCACTGAAGGATCCATCTCATTTCTCTTCTTACAACATGGGCAATTTCTTCATGTAACTTGCGATGTATTTATAATGCTGCACTGAGGATGCTAGGTCAAAGTGCTAGAGATAGTTTTTAAGACTCTTTAAACACCCTTTAAAAATGGCATATCATGAAAATATTATCTATACGAAAGAGTAGAGGAAATGAATAAAATGTGCAGAATTAGAGCACAAGCACCATTGTGCCCATGATCCAAGAGAAGAATTAGATTCTTAACCATCCATTTCACGTTCCTCTCTCCTTTTCCCTCATCCCACAGGAAAACATGATCCTGGATTTTGAGTTTATACTGCCTTGTTTCCACATAACCAAATAATATCTATCTCTAAACAATTGTAAAGTCTCGTATTCTTGAGGAGTCTATACAAATAGTATCGTCTTCTGTATATTCTTTAGAAACTTGCTTTTATAGTTCAACTTACTGTACTTTACTTTTAAGAGTCACTGTTGTCGATGCACGGAAGCTATGCTTCATTCTCGTTGCCAAAGTATAGTGTTCCATCAGAGAAATAAGCACAATTTCTCTATGTGTTCTCCTCTTGAACACTGAGATTGTTTCCAACATTTTGCGATGACATGCAATGTCACATAGGTCTGCGGTCCTGGGGCACACAGACAAGGGGATATTTGTTGGGTGTGCCTACGAGGGATCACACGGACCCACCTGAGAGGATAGTGTCGATTTTTCCAACATATTCGTACATATTTCACACTCCCCCAGCATGCTGCGAAGTTCCATTTTCCTATTCTTCTCCAATACATACATTTTGCTCGTGTGATAGGGAAGGAAATGGTGTCTACTTGGCATTGAACCTGCCTTTCTCTGATTTCTGAGGAGAGATGAGCAACTTTGCCTATGTTTATGGGCCATTTCACATTTCCTTTTCTCGGAAATCCTTATTTTAGCTCTTGTCCAATTTTTTGTATTAGATCTGTCTTCTTTTTGATCTTTGTAGGTCTTTAGCTACTAAACCATTATATCTGTTGAAAATGTAGATTTATAGTTTGTCTTTACATTCTCCTTATGGTTCTTTGATAAACTATTATCATTTTTAGTGTTTTTATTAAAGTATATGTATATATTTTATTTTAGAGAGAGAGAAGGAGCACAAGAGCATGGGGGAAGGACAGAGGGAGAGAGAGGGAGAATCTTGGCTATGCATGGATCTCAATCCCACAACCCTGGGATCATGACCTGGGCTGAAATCAAGAGTCAGATGCTCAACCAACTGAGCCACCCAGGCACCCCAATTAAAGTATAATTTATGGATAATAAATTTCACCTATTTTTCATATATAGCTTGAAGAGTTTTGACAAATATTTCATAGGTAAGCAATCATTCAAAGAGCATACTTCATGTTAGGATTCACTCTTAGTGTTTTAGATCCTATAAGTTTGAACAAATGTGTAATTACTATTCCTGGACCATCATAGTATCATAAAAGTCTTCTCCCTAAAAATCTTCTGTGCTCCAGTTATTCATCCCTCCCTCTCCCCCAATAACCACTGACCTTTTTACTGTCTCTATAGCTTTGCCTTTTCCAGAATGTCACATAATTGAAACCACATAGGATGGACACTTCTCAGATTGACTTCTTTCACTTAGTAGTATGCACTTAAGTCTTCTCTGTATCTTTTTCATGGTTTGATAGTTCATTTCTTTTTGGCACTAAATATACCGCAGTATCTGAGTGCAGCCTGGCTTATCTATCCATTCACAATGAAGGACATCGTGGTTGCTCCCAAGTTTGGGCAATTACGAATAACGCTGTTACGAATATCCATGTGCTGGATTTCACGCTGACATAAGTTTTCAACTACTCTGTGTAAATATCAAGGCGTGAAATTGCTGGAATATGTTCAGTTTTGTAAGAAGCCATCAAACTGTCCTCCAGAGTGGCTGTACTTTGCATTCCCACCAGCGATGAATGAGAGTTCCCGTTGTTCCACGGCCTCCTTGGCATTGGGCGGTGTCAGCGTTCTGGATTTTGGTCATTCTGATAGGTGTGTAGCAGTATCTCGTGGATGTTTTCATTGGCATCTCCCCAATGACATGATGTGGAGTATCTTTCCATAAGCTTCTTTGTCATCTGTGTATCTTCCTTGCTGAGGTGTCTGTTGAGGTCTTCGGCCCGTTTCAGTCAAGTTGTTTGTTTTCTTTATTGTTGAGTTTTAAGGGTTCTTTACATATTTTGGATCACATTCCTTTATCAGATGCATTCTCTTGCAAATATTTCCTCTCAGCCTGTGGCTTGTAGTTTTATTCTGTTGACAGAGTCTTCCACAGAGCAGACATGTTTGGTGAAGTTGACCTTCTCACTTCTTTCCTTTCATGGATCGTGCCTGCGTTCTATATGAGAAGTCACCACCAAACCCCGTGTCCTATAAATTTTTTCCTATGTTGTCTTCTTGGAGTTTTGTATTTTACATGTAAGTCTGTGATACACTTTGAGTTAATTTTTGTGTAAGGTGTAAGGTCTCAATTTACTTTTTTGCATGTGGATGAAAATTAGTTCTAGCACCATTTGCTAAAGGCTGTTTCTAGTTGATTGCATTGTCTTTGCTCCTCTGCAAACATCCAGTGGTCTATATTTATGTGAGTCTCGTATATAATTATTTGTGTATAATTATTTTTATATGTTGTTGGCTTCAATTTGTTGATACCTTGTTGAAGATTCCTGCATCTGTATGCATAAGAGATATTGGTGTGTAGTTTTCTTGTGATGTCTTTGTCTCATTTTGGTATTTTATGGGAAGGTTTTTAACTATGAGATATATATAAACAGAGATGACTATTCATATATTTTATTTCTTCTTAAGTTTTCTTTGTAAGTTGTGTTTTCCATGGAATTTTTAAAAAATTTCTTCAAAGTCATTAAATGTATTGACATAAAATTGTTTGTAATATTCCCTTATTATTCCTTTTAAATGTCCTTAGGATCTGTTGTAATTTCTTCTCTTTCATTCTTGATATTGATAGTGTCTGTTTTCTTCTTATACTTTTATTTTTTGACTAGTCTTACTAAAGTTTATCATTTTATTCATCTTGTCAAATAACAAAATCTTGGCTTTGTTAATTTTCTCTACTATTTCCCTGATATTACTTCAGTAAATTCTCCTTTGATATTTATTAGTTATTTACTCCAACTTTTCTATTCATTTGTACCTTTACCTAGCTTCTTAAGATACAAACTTATACCATTACCTTTATACTTTTCATATACAGGCAAAGCTATAAATTCTCCTCAAAACACTGCTTTACATGCATCCCACAAATGTTGATATGCTACTTTCATTATCATTTGAATCCAAATATTTCTAATTTCTATTCAGATTTGTTTTCTTTGACCTATGGTTTATTTAGAAGTACATTATTGAATTTTCAAATCAGCAAATGAAAAGAACAGGAAGCCCAGAGGCAAATCTACCCCTACACAGACACTTGATTTATAACAAGAGTGACTGCAGATCACTGATGAATGGACAGTCTTTTTAATAAATAACACCAGGACAAATGAGTGTTTATGTGGGGAAAATGAAATTGAGTTTCTTCCTCACACGTAACTATATTAAATCCATTCCAGGCCAACAAAAGACTGAGGTGTAAAAGACCAAATAATAAACCTATTAGAGAACAATATACCAGAATAGGGCTAGTCAAAGTACACTCACAGACTAGTATCAGACCACAGACTTCTCTTCAACTGATCTGTGATTTAGGTACTACAAAGATTTAGAGTATACACTGTAAACCTTTCTAGAAATGGGACAAAATAATTTTGTTTTTATTGACTCTAATAAAAAAATCAAGGATTCTGATTTTTCATATCTTTCTAAAAATTTCATCTTTCTGGTAATTCATTTTTATTATATATCACAACAATAGTAGCCGATAGCAGACTGGGGAAAAAAAACTGATCCTTCTTCACAACATGAGAACTATGTAATACCATTTGTACCTCAGAGTTGCAAGGATTTTTTAAACTGGACACCAAAAATATAATCCACAGAGGAAAAAAATAGAAATTTTCACCACATTAAAATGGTATGTACCAAAATATCCCATACATAAAATGATACATTTGAGATTATTTCAATATTTTAACATTAAAATGCAGTAGTCAAGAAATAAAAAACCAAAATGGCAGAAAATTGATAGTTTGGGAAGATCTTGAAAAGTTAAAGAGGTTCATTGAACTAGCCTTTCTATATCTTGTGTATGTTTGACAACCTTTATAATTAATATTTAATTGTTTAAATTAAAAGATACCATAAGGAAAGAAAAAAGACAACCCACAAATTTGAAGATGGTATTTGCAATACACGTAACCAACAATTAATATTTAGAATACATAAAGCACTTAGAAATTAATTTTTAAAAGACATATAAGCTGGTAGAGAAAAATGATCAAAAGGTGTTTTAAAAAATTTTAATGGGTAAAAGACATATTTCACAGAGGAAGGAACATTAATGACCAATAAAAATATTTTTAAAATTCTCAATCTCTAGTAATTAGGGAAATATACATTTGAACAACAGTAAGATTCTTTTCACACCTTTGGCAAACACGTAAAAGTCAGAGGAGAAGGTGGGAAATGGGAAGGTCATTCACCAGGGGTGGAAGTAGGGGTCAGTGCTCCTATGTTAGGCAGGAGTTTGGTGTCACCTAAAATAGTCAAAGATACTTATAAACTACAACTTAGTAGTTCCATTTCTAGATACCTACTCCAGGGAAATTCTTGCCCATTTGCTTCTAAAAGTACATCTAAAAAACATTATTCACTATGTCACAAACCTGGAACTAATTATTTTTTATTTTCTTTTTTTTTTCTATATAACATGATAATTTCTTTTATTTATTTATTTATTTATTTATTTATTTATTTATTTTAAATAGTTTATTGTCAAATTAGTTTCCATATAACACCCAGTGCTTCTCCCCCACA